>OY757264.1:9353340-9953340 GCA_963584085.1 Pyrausta aurata
TTCCCCGGTCACAAAAATTCGTACAGAATCAGAATTCAGTGATATGCGATTCATATTAAATTTAAAAGCGTTAATGAGTTTATAGACACTCAGCATTTTAAATTGGAAGATCTCCGCTCTTTAGCTTATAGTAAAGATTGCTTCACGGCCACAACAGATTTGAAAGATGCTTTTTTTATTATAATTATAGTATTTTTTAATAAAAATACACCCCGATTGTCGTAAATATCTAACATTTATTTTGATGGATAACGACGACTCAAATAACTGGAAAATGTTCGAATTTAACGTTTTACCGTTCGGACTTTGTACGGCCGTTTTTTCTTTACAGAAATTATAATACCTGTCATATCACTATTGCGATCTTGTGGTTCCTTATCCTCTATACATAATATTTAAACGACACATATTTGGTGCGTTGATCATACTCGGAATGTCAAAAGATTAAGTTAAAGTTAATCGAGCGTTACTAAAATCTCTCGGTTTTATAATTACCGACAAAAAGAGTAACATGTTACCATCACAATGTTGCAAGTACCTTGGCTATTTAAATACCCACGAGTGGCACATTAGTTTACCTTCAGAAAAATGAGATCGTATAAAAAATGAACTTGGAACCTTTATTTCCTTAAAATGTTATTCCATTAGAAGGTTTGCGCAGTTAGTAGGCCTACTTGTGTCGGCCTGTCCTGCCGTACAGTACGGTTGGTTGTACGTTAAAAACCTGGAAAGGTGCAAATATCTCAATCTTAAAGGTCATGATGACTATGATCGTATCATGTCCATCCCAATAATATTTTAACCGATCTGACTTGGTGGCTTAATGCCATTGATAATCCTGTACACAGAATTAAAAAGACGAATCATTATCGCTTGCCCTGTTCCCAGTTTATCTGGGGTCGGCGCAGTATGTTTTTCTCTTCCACACTATTCTGTCACTCTTTACTGAATCATCCACTCCTTTCACACTCATATTTTGTTTCACACATATGCCTTGAAATTTATTCTGACGATTCCACATCGGGGTGGGCTGCGTGTGGAAGGCATACCGCTAGCGGCCAGAGGTCGCCGACAGAAAAGTCCTTGCACATCAACCATCTCGAACTGTTACTATTGTTAGCGGCTTATTTTGCCATTAAAATTTTTGCTAAAAGTTGCAGTAACTGTTTTATTCTTTTGCGTGTAGATAACACCGCTGCAATGAGTTACATAAACCGTATGGGGCTCAATTTTCCCATCTTAACAAAGTTACTTAGGAAATATGGCAGCGGTGTGAGGCGCGTCGAATACTAGTTACTGCAGCATACATCAAGTCGTCTGAAAATATTGTCACGGATAAAGAATCGAGACATTCTCATCCAGACGTGGAATGGGAGTTATCAGAGTCAGGGTTTCATCTCATCACAGAATCATTTGGCTACCCACAAATCGATCTTTTTGCCAACTGTCTATATTCTGTAACTACTAAGCCAATATGGAAAGTTTTTTTTTCTGTAATAAAGATAAATAATAATATATTATAAATGTCCCCAATATTGCTGATGGCAGCGAGACCCAGACGCGTTCGTGATAGATGCGTTACAATGAACTGGTCAAACATAAAATTCTACGCCTTTCCCCCAGTAGCGGTAATACTAAAGGCGTCAAGAAAAATAATTTCAGTCCAAGCAGAGGGTATCATGGTTGTGCCATTATGGCCCTCTCAGCGATGGTACCCTTTGTTTACCCATATCCTCTCGACAAGTATGATTACATTTATTTCAAATTACTTTATATTCCCTAATTCAGCAACCGGAACTTACACAACAACATTACCCTGGTGGGCGCAGTATTGTCCGGACGGCATTATTGCAAAGAGACACTTCCGCTCCAGCCATAGACATAACGTTGGCGTCCTTATCTGAAAACACTTTGAAACAATACGATGGATGTTTCAAAAAATGGTTCACGTATTGTACCAATAACAATATTGACATGTTTCAACCATCTATTCCAGCCATAATAGAATTCCTTACAGAAATGTTTAATAGCGGTAGTCAGTACGGCACGGTCAACTGCTACAGATCCGCTATATCTTTATTAGTAGGCCCGGTAGCTCAGGACGAACGCCTCACACGTTTTCTTAAAGGGATGTTTAGGTTACGGCCACCCCGTACCTCGCTAAAACATAACAAGGGACACTAGCAAACTTTTAGATTATTTAGCGTCACTGTAACCAAATGAAACCTTTTGAACAGTTTTCATAGAAATGCGCAACCTTACTCACTATTGTAATAGACCATCGAGTACCTACAGACTCTCTCTAAAATTTGTGTCCTAAACATAACCTTCTGCAGACCAAGTAGTTATAAAAATACCTAAATTTATAAAGACCCCTAAACTAGGCAATCATCAACTAGCTCTATACTTACCCTTTTGTAAGGATAAACTAATATGTCCTGCCAACACATTGAAATGTTACATCGATCAATCAAAAGACATTAGAAAACGCGAACAAATTGTTTATCGTAATTGAAAAACCCCACAATCGTGTACATACCAAACGATAAGCCGTTGGATAAATACAACGCTCAAAGATGGAGAAATTTCGCTCACAGCACCCGACACGCTGCTACATCTAAGGCGTTCAAGTATGGTGTCAGTTTAGATTTGATTTACAAAACTGCGGGCTTGAGTGACAATTCCTCCACTTTGGCCCTTTATTATAATAAACACACAATAACGATGATTTTTCCGTCCTAGCAAGAACTATATAAATGTTCTTCGCAATTGCAAAATAATTGTTAAAACTCAAATTGTTAATTTAGAAGTTTAGTTTACTTGTTATAAATTATGAAAACAAGGTGTAAATTATAGTACCTAATGTTGATTAATTTCTTGTAAGCAGATAATACGTCATATAAGATAAAACGTAATGGTTAAAATTTTAATTTTAACGCCTTGTATGATATTTCCTGACCTCTCAACATCTACATTGTGTTAAATATAATTTAAGAAATACTAATCTCGAGGACGAAGCACGAGTATAATTAATGATTAAACGAACTTACCTGTACGTGAAGTTCAATCATAATTATACGAAGTGCTTCGTCCGAAGAGATTAGTATGTATTACCCTCCCGACCCAGCAATTTCTTATAAGAAATACCCTTGACTGGCTTCGGAAATATCATACCTATAATACTAACTAGCTTCAAACTAAATGAGGCTAGCAGAGTGAGCTCGCCGCAGGAAACAATTCAAAATGGCGGTGGGTAGGAGAAAACCATTTGCAAGTCTACCTGCAAATGTTTTTATCCTATTTTTATTTTTATTTTCTCAACAACAGTGCAGAGGTGGAGTCATTATGCGATACTACATTGTGTTAAATATAATTTAAGAAATACTAATCTCTTCGGACGAAGCACTTCGTATAATTATGATTGAACTTCACGTACAGGTAAGTTCGTTTAATCATTAATTATTGGTTGCATTAGTGCTTATTTGACGATGGTGAAACCGGCCCTTAGACTTATATCATGATCAATATTTCATCATCATCATCCACTAGGACGTCCACTGCTGAACACAGGCCTTTCACACAGTTTTCCACATCGACCGATCACAAGCGGTCGGTCAGTATTTAGTAAAGTAAACTGATAAATGATAATGATAATGTTTGACTTAGTGTCAATATAAAAGTACAAAAATGTATCATCAGCGTAAACACAATTCGAATATGTCACCGAAAACCGCCACATTATGAGTGGTTGCGAATCGTTGAATATTTAACGAATTAGTTCCACTCTAGTTGCTGTGAATAGCTATAGCACTTTAGATGCAATAATCTCGTTTACCCTTGCATCTATGTTTTGATTAGGGATGGCAAATCACGACAAAAATTTAACGTTTTGGTTTAATTATTTTGTAAGGGAATTTGTAGAAAGCTTTTTTATAATTTTGATCTTTATTATTTTCTGTGTGAATTTATACATCCATGTTCACAAACTTTGAGGTTATGATTTATATGAATTTCTCCACCTTTTGTATAACTATTTTAGTATTCATTAATATTTTTTTACTTTTTTTCGTTACATCAAACAAAACTTATTAATTAATACATGTTGATTCCTGTCTTAAAAACCTCAAGTGGGTTTATCTCGCAGTAAGCGAGTTCGGGCTTACATAAAAAATATTGAACACTTGTGTGTGGATGTGAATACAAAACCTTAATTTTCTTCTTATTTCACCTTTGATTGCACTTAAAAAAATATGGAGCTATAAGAGCATTTATGTATTTATTTGTTTCTCTAAATTTATGCCCGTTTTTTCCTTTTTTTATAAACTTGTGAGCGTTTGTCTTTTTGTGTATGTGTGTGTATGTGATGTCCTTGATCAATAAAAGCTTTCTTTCTTTCAATTTAATATTCCATTATAACTAAATTCTACCAACGCGCACGCAGCCCTATTTGAACCGAATTATAACACAATCTATCGGATTATCAGCAATTTGGATCAGTCCGAATGGACACGTACGTGATATCGCATCGGATTGCCGTTGCGTTCCGTTTTAGGCATCAATCACACGGAATCAATGCTAAACTCCTTACCGTGTCTAAGCTGTAGAGGCTTTGTCTGAGACGACACAGTACAGGGTGTATTCTATAACAATGTGACACTGAAGTAGACGGTGCGAACCTTCGTTAGTGCAAAGTTGAAATGACAGTTCTTGTACATCTGGCCCAGATTTCTATGTTGATCGATCTACTTAAAAAAATAAAAGGGTAACTTTTCTGTTCTTATTAGATTTTTAAACATTATTTATTATGAGCTTATTAATCAATTTTAAGTCTTAAATACTAAATGCATATTTTATTTTCTCATACCACAACTAGCGGACCCTGCGAACTTTGTTTCGCCCCGGCCCCGTCCCACCCCAGCCCCGGCCCCGTCTAAGGGGTATGAATAGCTCTAAGTAACCTTTCCACCTTTGCGGCGCCTTGATTGCCCGAAAGATTTAGTTAAAGAATATATTACTCAACACTGTTAATTTAAATAAATTTTGATTTAATTGAGTAAATCTATAATATCCCTATAGACAGTGATGATGTGTGTATGTTTGATTCATATTCAAGCAGCAGCTGCATTTTAGTAAGAACGAGACTAAAAAGTACAAAATACACAGTTAATTACTTAGCTTCTCGATTTATTAAATAATGCAATTAAACATGTTAAATTAAGACTAGTTGTAAAATCTAGGTGTATTTTTAACAGAATAATGATTGAACAAGTTAAAGATCATGGCCAGTCAATAGCATTTTAGCAGCAGCTGGTGTTTTAATTATGTGTGTAAACGATTTATTTTCAGTATTATTTTTAGAAATTACATTCAAAGGTCAATTAGTCATACAAAAATAACGAGTATTCAAAGGTCAATTTATGATGAATGTTGCATATGTGACTTTTGCAATCAGAAATACGTTACATTTCAATTGAAACATATAACAACTCTTTTATTTTATAAATGTGGGTAAGGTAAAAAGACTTAAAGATATATTTTTTTTTACTATATTGTTACCTATTTAATACATCATTATGTTCATGACATAAAGTAAAAGTGTTTCACAATATGTAAAATCTAGTGGGCAGTTTGGTTTGATACACAATGCAAGCAATCAAAATCGTCATTTCAGTTTAGTTTGACTCATCGCAACAAGCACGCAAATTGGATACAGACTAGGGTTGTCTAAACTAAAATGAAAGTGGTTTCGTTATTATTATTGTGGTTAGTAATATGACTTCCCAACTCGTATTTTGTATTGCAAAGGCTGAACAATGGGAACATTATTTCATAACACGGATAACACATAGGGTAAGAGCTCCATTGCAAAACTATAGTGCACAGTGCAGCAATAAAAAAAATAACCATTCGATGGAAAACGAATTTGGTACCTAAAACAATGTAGTTGTCTGTCACTATACTAATTAAGTAGTTCAAAATTTTATGGTGTCCCAAATTAATAAATATCCACCCTTATGTATTACTATGGACTGTAAGACTGGTTATTTAATTACTGTAACATATTAAAAAAATATTCAAAAAATCATTAAATTTACAGGTGACAACCCTATTTTTTGGTTGCATTACGATTACGGCGTTCTATTGGCGTAGATAGGCCTAAACAATTTACTCATAGTATGACGACAGAACTGATTCTCACAAGAGAATTGTGTCATTTAATTTTGTAAGTTAGTCGCATTGTCATAATTTTTATCGTAGCTCGAATAGATTTATGGGCAAAGGCTTTGAGAATCGAAGATGGTGCCCACATCAAGAGAAGCAGCTTTTAATGCAACATTGGGGAGCGATGTCTAAACAAATATAGGATTTGGACTGGTAACGCTAACCAGAACATAAAAGTATATTGCAAGTTTTATGCATACAAAAGTCATTTTTTGAAATATAAGTTAATCTTCGAATGGCATGTGTTTTTTCTATCTCAACTTCTCAAAATAGAGTTTTTTAATGTAATACGACTCGGCTTATTGCGCTCCGTTTTAAAGTATTACGGCCTGTTTCACAATGTCCTAATAAGTAACCAGCACCGTAACTGACCATTACTACATACGAAATGACGTTTCATATTTGAATTATTCGGTAGTTAGTGTTTTGATGATGATGGTGAAACAGGCCCTTATTCTCGCTAAACCAGCCTGTATTTAGAATGTCATTTGGATAACAGTGCACCTGACCGTAAACTGATGCTTTATAGGTTACCTGCGTAGATTAGCCATTAGTCTGAGTGTATAATGAAATATAAGCGGGCCATCCGGGTATTCAGCCATAGAGCCCATGGTTTACGAGATTAAGATGGTCTCTAGTAAACAGACTTGTTTTTTGAATAGACACCACATTATCTGTTTCAGGTTTCAATAACTTTGTTAATTCCTTGAGAAAATTTACCCCTCACTGATGTGTTTAACAAAAATATTTTGTCATTATTTTGTTTTTGAGGTTTTAAGAAATGGTCATGTCTGATGGTATTTCTTGGACAAGGAAGTGATGAATGTGGAACGTTTTGACACATTGTTGTCTTCAAATAAAAATGATTAATACCAGTTCACTTGTTTTCATAAGCTACAGTGAAACGGACAGACACAGACTCACAAGCGTCTGGGGTGAAAAAGAGCAATTTCAAAGCACTATATTATAACGTTGACTTTTTTAAATGGCCTCTATTGAGTAAGTAAGTTGCATCTATAATGCTAAGTTGTCAACCCGTCAAGGAAACCTCCACTTATGCCAGGGAACGGTATAAGGCATTAAAGCGAAATTGTTAGCTTTTACTGCCGGACGCTTGACTAAGAATCGTCCAGAGCAAGACGTAATCACCCAAGATGACGTTTTAGTTTTTTAGATAATTTCCCTGAGAAGTATGATCTCTAATTTGAACCTACTGTAATTGCGTAAAACACTCTGAATGAATTTAGATAATTATAAAAGGTCACAGTTTTTTTTAATCAAATAAGTACGTTTAAGCGATCATTCCTAATTTTATGGATTGCTTAAATGACATATCATATTACGTTATAACAGCTAGTAAATGAATTTAAGACGGAGTGTTAAATTAAGGTTTTCCACAGCTTATAGACACTAATAAATTAATAAATGATTTATTTCTCGTAAGTAACAGTAACTTATTTTTGTTAGTAAAGCTTATAAACTTTGATTAAAGTAATTTGACTTGATATCTATTGCATATTATGGATCTATCAATGCTTAAAATAAACCACTTATTAGATGTTCAAACCAAATTAACTAATTAGGTGTCTCAATTACCCGTTATTTAAACCTGAAGCGTTTCACACATGCCTTCGACGGAGTGATTAAAATAGCGCAATCCCAATTTGATCGTCGCAATGGAATCCAAACGCCGTCGTCCGCGTTCGTATTGAGACCAGAAATACTCTTGGAATAGCTAACATAAGGCCCTATTCTGGTAGATAATGGTAGTAAGAACGACTCTGAACTTTCTTTTAGCAATACCTACAGTTTCTTGGTAAGATCGTTGGATAAAAAAGGTAAGTTAGCCTGTAACGTCCCACTGCTAAGCATTGGCCTTACCTCAACTGATAGGTGTTTGAGCCATACTTCACCACGCGGGCTCATAATAATAATGTGAAATAACATTAAATTAAATTGTACATAGATAATAACAGGTGATCTAAGTAGTCAAAATATTCAATTTAATTGATATTCATCCGGAATACCTACACTTTGTTTTTTTTTTATATGATAATTGGGTATGCTCTTGTCTCTCTCTTGTCTTTTGCTAGCCTATCTCATCCCACTGCTTGGCAAAAGCCTCTCCCAAACTCCTACACTATCATACCATTTCAACTGTTTACCTATAAAAATTTAGTTACAATCAAAATTGAAATGGAGTACACCTGTCATTTTAGAATCTTTCATGAGCATTTATTGTTGCAAATTGCAAGAAATAGTCCTAATATTGTTTGCTCTTATTATATTATTCCGAATACGTATACTAGCTGAACAACACTATGTATTATAAGCATGGCAATTTATTAGATGGTCGAGCTGCAATGAATCAATTCCATGATAGGATTTCCTCATTTCCGTCCCCTTTGTGCGAGGAACTGCGGAATAGTAAACAAATATTACGTCACTCTCTTTGTACGTATAATTCCTTTATTGCGATAGTTTATGATTAATAATATTATAAGAAGCAGTTCCCCCCGATTTACCCGGCGTATTTGCAAATGAAAACTCGGAGGACAATACTTCTGAATTCCAACATAAAAAAATTTGGTGTCTGAAAATGTTTTTGATTTTGACAGAAAGATTAAAATATAAAAATAAGCTATTGAATTTAAATAATTAGAAAATAAAGTTTTATCAATACATTTGTTACAGCTACTTAGTGCTAGTTAGCCAATGTTCTAGCTTGGCTAGAACATTGGATCATGTACTAGTATTAGGAAGCAGGCCGTGTTATATATATTTTTTTCTAAAATTCGCATTTTCGTATTAATCCAACATTCGTACACGGAAGAGGACAAAACCGATGACAACAGAAAACGGCACTACAATGATCGTCGAGCGATCATCTATTCAAGTAAGAGGCATTAGTGGGTTCGATGCACAGCGAGGTGACCTCGTGTGGGGGACCACGGGAGGGGGGATAAAGGTCAACCAGCCGGTTGCCCCACCGGAATGCTCAGTATTCGATCTTCGCTATTAAATGCGACGACCTCTTATTAAATTGTTTGCGACACTAGCTATGGCTGGTTGAAGCTGTTTTGTCATTTTGGTTTCAATTTATAAATTCTTACATTCCCTCTGAGTGATTGTTTATCGATAAAAATTTAAAACTTGTTTTACTAGGGACACAGAATACAACAGAGCCTGTATAAATACTAACCAAGAAATAATTCAATTAAAGAACGTCATTTCGTATGAAGTATCTGGCAGAACATACTAACCAGAACTTATTAAGACATTGTGAAACGGGCCGCACGCAAGACACTAAAATACGAGGAAAAAATATAGATGCGCAAGAAACCGAGATACATGAACTTATTCGGACCAATACATTAAGATTTGATAATGTAATATGCCAAAACGTTGTGTCACGTGTGATTGCTAATATTGATGAACATTCAATCATCATTGTTATTAATGCAGACGCATACTGCATTAGTATAATGGCATGTTTTGAAACGGGTATGGCAACAAAAGGTCACTATCGACGTGTCATAATAACCAAAGAAACAGGTAATCACTTCACTTTATTACAGACCGAGAGAGAATGTCAATGAGTCAGTAGCACAAGTCGAGTTTGCGGTCTCCCACAAATGTATAGACAATTGTCTAATAGATAAGAGGTTTTCTAATTATATGTTTGTAATGATGATGTTGTATTCTAAACATGATGAATATATTTTAGTATTATTTGAGGCTAACCAGATATTTGACCTTTTTGACATGATAAATGTTTTTAGTATTATTTGAGGCTAAGCAGATATCACGATTGCACCTGTAATGTCAGGTGTTGCTGAGATCTAGGCTGCTTATATTGTTAAAGTTGACATTTATTGATGCATTAGAAACTAAATGTTACTCAAACAAAAAATAATTGATAAAAATTGATCACGGGACTTTATGAATTTACTTAAATCTTTCAAAATGTCTTATGTACTCGTAACTCAGGCATTGAGTTGCATTTGGCCATGATTTCACCTGATGATAAGATGCATTATTTTATGATGGTGCACATCTGACTAGTAAAATAAATAAGCATGGTTGCAAAATACAGTGTTCTGCAGTTGTGTTACTATAAAATCTGTAACACTAATGCATGATAGAACTAACAATATCACTACCTACAATCCTACATAATATGCAGCTGTAGCTGTGCATCAATAAGAATAATTAAACTGCATTGACGTGTACAATTTCATAGCATACATTTCTTTATCCAATTCCTATTTGCTCATTTCTATTTTGAGGCTCTGGAGCTCTATTTTTGAATCATTTGCTTCAAGATGGCGAGTGATTTATGTTCGAAAACAAGTTATTTTCGTATGGTGACAAAACACTATAAAAACAAAAATAAACTACAAGTTATTTTCGTTAAATTTTAATTCATCTTCGAACGAAAATCACACGCCATATCCAAGCGAATTATTCAAAAATAGCGCTCCTGGCCTTATCCCGTATTTCATGCCTTTTGTTCTTTTAACATCACTTACAACTGACGGATTCATTTTGCTTTAAATACTTATTACTATAGTCATTTAAAGTGACTTTAAAGATGTTTGAAAATATAATTAAAAAAAAATATCAGCATTAAATTAAATCTCAAGGTATATTTTGTAAAGTTCACTTTTAAAAGATATGAGGCAATACACGTGTAATAGGTCAAGCAAATAAAATGAGGACTTGCACATCTCTACTTGGGTTTAACTTTACGATGCTACAACCTTTGACCTCAGCAAACAGTCTCGGCACTCGGCCACTTGTCATATACCGTAAGGTGATTACCCCATTTAGGTCCTATTGTATGCATTGTAATCTCAACCATCAATAGATCCCAACTCTTGTTTCAACGCACCAAAGTGCATTTTGCAGTGCATGTCCGTTAAACTAACAATGAGTGATTTATGACAGAATCGCTACGGACAGTCATCAAATATGTGCACATTTATGCTTCTAATTTTGCCAGTTAAATTGCTCTAACTGTAGCGTTGCTAAATTCAGACAAGCAATTAGGCACGTACATAAAGAATATTTTAGTAGAGCAATCTAGAATATTTCTACTACCTTCAGTTAGATGAAACATTTCAATTAAACTCACGCTGCTATTGAAAGCAAAGTATTTGTAGTAAAAGTTTTGTTTTTCAAAAGGAATTGGACGAAAGTGAATCTGAATGTACTAATTATAGAGATTACTTGAATATTTTCCTCGTTAATGGATTCGAGTAGAAACAACCCGTTTCGAGTTAGATCCAGAAAAATACTTTGAATACTAATGAATATTCTTTGAACTCGTTTTTGTGTAGGTAGTGTGATACAGTTAAGAATTTGACGTGTTGTTGTTAAAATTACAATGTTTATGTATTTTAGAAATCATTAATTACGTTTTAATTGTATCGGTTTTCAAGAGTATTTCCAAAATTAAATCAATTAAACATATAATAACTAAACCAAGATATTCAAAGTAATACACAAGAGTATTTATAAACCTTGTGTTAGCCCCATTGGTTAAAATTTATTAGAATCTAATTTACAACCTAAAACAAGGTATTTAAAACCAACGGCCGAACGCCTTAATGTGAACTTAGGATATAAAACGCAACATTAAGCTCAGAATCTACGCCTCGTTAGCGCGATGATGAAGCTGAAATGGTTACCTTCACGTTATTTAACATCGTTTTGACTTTTATTGTTTTGCTATGTTTTTTTCTGCTTGTGTTTAGGGCCTGTTTACGGCTGTTCCAGATTTATAACTAATGGACACTCAATTTCGAAACTAAAGATAGTGCTTTATTTCTGTTCAATGATAAGTTACGAGTGATGTTAAATTATGTAAAAGAAAAAAAAGAGACACTGGCAGATGCTAACCCAAATGCAAAATTCTGGTGAAAGCATGCATGCCGCTTTCCAAAAAGCAAATCTCAAAAATTTTAAAGAAGATGCAAATACAACTAGCTCCGTAAATCTTGACACAGAAAGGTCGGCTAAAGGTCAAATACGTAGTTACGAGTAATAGTGGATCGCTTGCCGAAATTTGAAATTATAATTTCAACTTTTCAAACGATTTTTATCTCAGCGAGAGGCACGAGCATGACACTCGGTATAAAAATTGCTTCGTGTTGAAGAATATACACTTTGAATTGAACTGGCAGGAAAAAATGATCCGCATTTCTTTTAAAGTAGCGGCATTAAAGTAAATTACAATCCCGTGGGGATATATCGTAACGATGATGAAATCCAATAAAAGCGATCGGTTGCTGCATTAAAGGATGGAGCCCCCGCTTCGTCAATATATGAAACGCTTGGAGTTTTGCAGCGCGAATGGGAATAGCCGGAAAATCCTTTAAGAATCCAGTTTGATTGTGTCTCGAGGGGAATAAAAGAATACGACAAAAGTCGAGTTCAAAAGTTGGTTATGAATTTCAAGAGTTGAACACGATTGGAATTACTATACTAGTAGTCACTGGCATTTTGTTTTAAAGTAAGGGAAGCTGTAGTTAGCGTATTCGTTTTAGGGGAAGAGGAAGATTGATATCCGAGATTTTTTCGTCCAGTAGCTGCAGAAGTGAGCGATCGTTCATCCCGCCCGGCTAATGGTATCCGGAGCTTATCGGCTCGTCTGTCCCGCGTCATTTTTACGGATTCCCAGGGATTTATGTAAATTTGTTTTGTCAGCGACCCGGCTTGTTACGGCCGCGAATCTGTCGCGATATCGCCAATATTGATATTCGTGTCGGCTTTCGAGTGCGTTCGGTTGATTGATTTTTTTGTAGCGTGTTTTTTCGGCCGGTTACTTTATGAGGTTTGTTTGTGCCTAGATAAATAAAGTATCTCATTTTGTGGGGACGGCTTGTCGGGTACTTTGGGATTTACTTTTAGTACGGTTTGGTTGTGCCGGCTGAAAGGATCGACTGATGACATACTTTTTCGTAACTTTTCCAGTCTCTCTTTTAATGATTTATGACTCTGTGGATAGTAACTAAGATTTTCCACATAATTTTATGAACGACTCACAGGAATCAGAAGATCATTTAAGCTATTCGAGAAACAATCTGAATATTTATCAAATCTTCGTCATGGCATTAGTAGATTTATATGGTATTCCGGAGTTATCATTATAATGACATGTTACCTTACCTTAAAGACAACAATAGCAAACAATTTTGCAGCACCGTGCATTACAATTTGATGAAGTCAGAGCTACTTGAATCATCATTACGATATTTTAAAAAAATACGTTTAGTAAAAATTTAAAGTTTGGTTCACGTACAAACATATCTTATGCCAGGTTTTAATCAGATTCAATCAATCTCCTCCTTAACGCCATTTGACTTCAACCTACAGCTATTTTATGGTAAGGTGCGCATCAACCTTAAACTTTATTATAAGCACACCGCATTGCATCGGATTCTTGATGACCTTATGCCCATCTTTGTATCCGGGTCATTTTATACTGAGATCCTACAATGTAAAACGTCACGCATATTTATCTCTTCTTAACACGATCACTTAAATTGCAGACACAAGTTACTGAAACGTCTTTAGCCAAAAATGCGTTGAAACGTTGTAACGTAAGAAAAACTTAAGTACCGTTACCATGAGTTTACGGCGGTTTTACTCGCTAGCGACAACGTAACAATTTGTATAGAAAATTTTAGTTCTGCTAGTGATCGCTAGGGGCGCTGTGCAATGTTCCATAAACTTTTTAACGTAGTCGCTAGCGAGTAAAACCATCTCGTAAGTTTACGGTAACGATACTGATTGTAATTTGAGATGACCATAAATAAATATGAACTCCAACATTAAAATTGCACAGGTATACGAGGTTGTGTTATTTTTACCAAACATTAATTATTATATCTGGGATGAGAAAATATGAGGAGGAATATTTATATTGTGGCATATTTTGAACATAATCAAATTTTCTAAGTGTGAAAACGTATGATGTATTATTATTATTACCAATAAATCTTGTAACTATCCGTCTTCCGTTGAAGATATATTAGGTAAACAATATATATGTACTAACATTAATTAAATTTAAGTATTTTGCCTTGAACAATAAAGGCGTGTAAGATTAATATTTATTTTTTAAAGTACTAAATATTGTCAACTACCGTAAAATCAACCAGTAGGTAATGTACTAAGCCCAATCAATTTTAAACGACAATGGAAAAGTTATGACGTTCTATTTTGAATGTTTTTTCTTAAATCTAGAAAACTTTAAGAGCAGAAAAAACAGGTTTAACAATAGATCTAATACATTCAGAAAGTGACATTAAATAGTAAACATTATATATACTTATTTTCATCGAACAATAGTTGTCGTTTGTATAATTTTTATACTGTACATTCTTTTTAAACGTTTTTAATCGGGCTAATTTATAAAATGATGCACACACGTTCTGAAAATATTTTCCGAAATGACTTTAATATTAAAGCTTTCATTAGTATTATAATAAATAACATTAATATTATAATACAGACCTACGACCAATATTCAAACTATTGATTCCTTTCATGAGTAAATAAAATAAAAATATTAAAAATTGAAAAACTTAAAATTTAAACAATGTGTTTGCTTACCGTAATTTGTTGGTACTACGCTTAATAATAAAACAAACGATGATCTAAGAAAGGTTTCTATCTTCAATATATAAAGTGCAATAACCTTAAAACAAGGTTGGGTGATTCCAAACCGGATTAGCGAAGCAGGTAAATCAAACACACGTAACCATTGCGAACCAGTTACTATGATACATATCATTAATTGCTCGTTTAATTTTGTTGCACACATACATTAGTAACATAAAGCAGCTTCTAATATTTTAATAGTTGCAAAAGTGTCTAAGATAGTGCGGAGTACACCGTCACAGTCATTAGTCATGATAGATCACATAGCTAAATATATAAAAAAAAAACAAATAAAACAAATACGCACACTCTACAAGACTAGCAATAACAGTGATTGATTTGTATACCCAATCAAAGCTTACTTTTTATGTATTTTTTACCAAGACTCATATTAAGCGATACAATGGTTATTATTACTGACCTAAAAGATATCCAAAGATTGTAGCTGAAATTGAATGACACCTTTTAAACCCAATTCAAAGACTTCCTACATTTTAGTTGTTACATAATATACAACTTTTATTAGCAATACACGCTGACGACGACTGCTTCTGAATTTTTAGTTTAGTAGCAAAATATCCTTACCATTCATTTTACCTATGTCAAAAGTGTTACTATCATGTTCATGTAGTAGACCGGCTTGTTTTGACTGTTACGGGTGACGGGTATATATAAATAAGATTTTCGCAGTGTTATCTATCATCACCATTGTTTCTAATTTTCATAACACAGTACTTTTGTTACTTACAAATTGTCCATCTCTTTCTTGTTCTTAAATAAAAACCAAAACTATTTCTGATGCAGTCTATTGTCAAGCACTATTTGCTCTTATTTGATTCACTCCACATTTTATATGTACGGCTGTCTGCACTTCGTCTTACAACTCAAAGAACTGTCAATCACTGTGACCCGCCAATCTTCTCGTGAATCGAGAATATTTACAATGCGAGACCAAAAGTCAAACATCTCTTAACCCCATTTTCTCGTTTCCCCTGTTGTTTTGTAATTACAGCTCGGCTCAAGCAATATGAATCCTTTATATTTCATGTACGAAATGTTTCCAATTATCCACAGACACACAGCATACTGGGATTTGATTCAGAAACCCCACTTGTACCCAGATTGTTTTGAAAACGACCTCTCGACGACTTATCCCACGGGTTTGCAGGAGACATTAAGGGTATCTCAGGTGTTATGAGTGTCCTTTGGAGAGGTCGTCAAAAAGAGTTTCGACCTCTCTTGTCTGACATTTGTTAGTTTGAGAGCGTGTGAAGTGTTTTAAGAAGTCGAAGTTCGAGGCACTGAAAAAGATAGGAGCTGAGATTGTTGATACTATTTTGTTGATATGTCAAGACAATCCGCAATTTAATTTTAAAATAGAACAAAAAAATGGCAATACTGTATATCCTTTTATTGGATTCATAGATTGAGTTTCCTCAAAACAAACTCCAGTTTAATACGCCAGATTGAAAGTTAATTAGATTTTCAGTGTTCCCAATTGGCATGCCAATTAATGGTTAAATTAATTCAAATACGATAGAAATTCTCTAATTTCCCAAGTTATTTATTATTCACTTATATCTTTGGAGACGTTATCCAGATAATATTTTGAGAATAGTCACTAAAATGTTTAAATTTTTTAATGATTTTAGATAGGCAAAAAAATTTACCAGTCAAAGAGATATCAATCTAACTTACTTTCTCTCAAAGCCACGAAGTAGCCTTATGAGTAATTCCCTCCTAAGATGTCAATCTTAGCCTCAGTTATCTTTGCTTCGTGATGTTCAATAAATCAAGGTTCATATCTCACTCCGCTCGTTATAGAAATTGAAAACAGCACAGCTCAATCGGCACCAACAATTCCATCATTTCCCAGTTGATGTCTATTGAAAGATGGTTATATATCCTCAATCGTGACTGCAAGTGAAAGTACTGAGAAGCGAAGAAGACAATACAGTCGTGGCCTTGTCGATCGATCATCCGCGACATGCGTGTACGATTGTACGTATTTAATTTTGACAATGTCTGCTGTTACGTCTCCTAACGATTTGCGATGACTAATGATTAATGCACTTCCGATTTTGAGGGCTTTAAGCGCAAAATTAAATTGAAAAGGAAAGTTTGTAGAGTTGATATTATCAGCGAGTAATAAATAATAAACAATAAAAAATAGTGACATATGTATCTGTAAAGACCAATGGTTGAGTGGTAGAGAATGCTTTTAGCATTAAGTCCGCCATATGTACCTTTTGTTTGTGCATGAAGTGTTATAAATAAATAAAATAAATGTATTATTTCAATATACATTTTGTTTTTAACGGGATGAAAAATTACAAATAAGTACTAATACGAGTACTCATTGATAAGACACTCGAGAAGTATATCTGTAAGTATTTCATTCAATAATATTACAGTTTCTTTTCTAGGTGAGTTATTTTTAAAAATACATTCATTTTTGGCATGGCATGTAATGGCATTTCTATTTATAACCACTTTACTTAGATCAAAAACTGTCTCTCTTTCAAATGGCAAAAGGTTTGGTTCCCGCTTGAAACGAGATGGAATAATAATTTATATTCAATTGAAACACAGAAATTGTGTACCATTTTGAATTTGAACGCTCACTCTTTATACTACCAACCATGATCATGTTTATTTCATGCTTAGGGAAATACTTCCACGCAATCGCTGTGAGGTATTCATTGATCTGCGAACACAAACGAGCAACCGTGATTTTTTTCCCTACACATTTTCTTTCAAAGCAAATAACGTTGCGTTACAGTACCCAATGTTTTCGGATTGAAATAGCCACATGATCTTGTACCTATTGTTATAATAAATTATAAGGGTATTGATTAAGAAGGGTTTACGTAAAAAGGGAAGTTTACGTATGGTCACGGTCTCTTGCGTCGTCTTTAGTTTAAAGTGACGCTCATGTTTGTGTCGTGTGTGCAAGCAAATTTCGTTGAAAAAAAAGTAAGGCGCGAAAGACCTTGACCGTACATAAGAAACTTTTTGCCGATTGGATGATGATGATAAATATGACGGGATATGGACAATAATGTCCTAGAGCAGTGGCCAGTCCTGCAGGATTGACATTGCTCTGACGCAACTTTAAGCTCTAGCGCGTGCGCGAACAGTCAGAGCGGCCATGATGTCAGATGAACTTGAGATCTAGAGCCAATCAGATGGAATAACAGATACGTGTTATGTGATCGATGGAGCGTCATTATAGAGTGGTGAATGTGCTCCTCGTAATATTTTGTGTAACAGTAAACGTTATTTCCTTTGCCCAATAATCTACGCCTCACAGCTCGTTCAGCCATAGAATACCTGACTGTAGAACCCCTGAAGGTATGATAACGGCGCCAGAGCACCATTCCGGTAGGAAGAGTCGTTTAAAATATCGATTAAAACAAGCACAAAAATAGTTTTAGTAGGTGCCTCAAGTATGGTCAAGCATAGTCAAGCCCCAATGACCTTGGTTAAATACCGTATGGATCCCGAAAACACTTGAAGGGCCATTCCTATTTCTATGGTGTCTCAAATCATGTTACCTTATTGCACATAATATAATTCTTGGAATTCTTATAGCCCATCTTCATTGTTCTAAGTGTAAGCATTTTTATGTTATTCAAAAACATGGCCAACTTGTAAATATTTTTATAGTGAAGAATGTGTTTTATTGTAAGAGTAAATGTTAAAGGTTTCGATACTCTTTCATAACCATTGCCATTTTTTTTGATCAAAGCCCAGAGAATCATCAACGTATCAAGCAGTAGGTAGGTAATGGTAAATAATCAAGTGATTCCAAATAAACTACTTACCATATTTCACAGGCAACGCTCATACCGCTTACACAATAATTTAAGCGGTTGATAAGCAATCTCGACACTAGTGCATTCATTACTAATGATATTTTGATTCTACTCATCAAACGGCTTACAAGATAAGTGGGCATTTGAGTGAATGCTGATAGCTCCATAACGGTCACTTTCCTTTTGTTTTGCCGAAAAACGATTGCTACTTATGTAAGAGAGAATGTTCCTTAGGTGCTATCATTAGGTATTAAGCTGCAGACTTTATTTACTGATTTCTTTTTTCAAAAAAGTGCACATAAGCCTTTTTTAAAAGGCAGATGCAACATTTATTACACGGGGTAAAGGTACTTATTTTCGACTGAGCCATAATTTGACCTCATACTTGAGATTAAGCCTTTGCCCAACAGTGGTATTTCTTCTACGACTATTTTTCATTTGGAAAAGAGCTGGCAGAACGGTGCTTCAAGTAATTTTACTCCAGAATTATATATTTAGCTTTTAGACATTAATGATATCGAGATTTGCACATTTAAGTTTATCGCTTATGTTATTATAATTTAAATCATAATAGCAAAGGAGAATAAGGTGGCTTCTATTTTAAACTCTGGTAAAATGCATTCAAGAAACATTGTTTAAAAGAACCAATTCAGTAACCAAGCCGTTTTTATGTGTTCAAAAGAGCATAAAGTTTTTAATAGAAAACTTGGTGCAGTTCACATTTGTAGGGAATAATAAAATAACATTGTATTTTGGTGTTCGAGTGTGTAATGTTGTTTTCGAACGTTTGAAATAAACATTGTTTCATACAGAACTACCGACATAAAATTACATTTTAACCCAACATTTGTAACTAGATTTTGGGAATTGATAACTAAAGATTGTGATTTTTATTTCTCAACAAATAGATTACTTAGAACATACTACTTTCATACTAGAGGATGTACGGACGAGGCCTCTCATGCCTAACCACTTTTCAATGAAAATCGCTTGCACGACACAAAAACGGGCGTCACTTTAAATAAAAGGCGACGCGAGTTACAAGCAATTTTTGCTCATAAGGTGATTAGGCGGTGGTGACCTCGCCGAAGAACATACACTTATAATACATAATACATACATACATATACTTATAGCTGAAGACGAAAAAAACTACATTATTAAATATTTTTCCTCTCATTACAATCATCAAGGCAAGTGCTTAGTAAAACCCACCCCCAGGAATTCTATCCACTTTTCTTACTCGCTTGAGATAGAAAAAAACTCGCATATAACCTCTTAGCTGCACAATTTCTGCCTTGTAAGAGCAAAAACTTTTAGTCTTACGAAGTGCAGCTAAACGATTGCAATACTGCTTCTTTCACGTTCTTTAATATTTTATAAGGTCTTATGAAATCCAGGCTTTGGGAAAGATTATTTTTCAAGTAGTAGTAGCCAATAAAATAGAAAAATCTAGGATGCAAGTATATTAATTCCAATACTATGTAACAGATAGATACCGACTTTTAAGCACATTTTTTAAACATAAAAATAAATACTTATATTTCCATTGGTCACGCAATACTAGCGACAACGTGTTATTAGCGAAATCGGTCCAGCTTTACCTATTTCGCTTAATCTTCTTTATTGTGTTTGTTATTGTCAGGAGATGAAATGAAATGAAATTAAATTAAATTAAATTAAATTAAATGAAAATTTATTTGCATAAAACATGGTTACAGTGGTGGTGGTAAAATTTATAAATGTGAGCTCATGTTTTACCATAATGTGGCATGCAAATTTTAATTAGGTTAGTGTCATTTATGCATCACTCATTGAAAAAATATAATCAATAAAATGTAAATAAAAATATAATGTCAAAAGTTATGTAATTTAGTCAATTCATTGCAATGTCAAAAATAATAGTAATGTAATTATAAATTCAGAAATTAGTTTATGTCCTAAAGTGATAATTTTTAGTAAATATGTCACTGATTTTATAAAAGTTTTTGTCTCTAAGCCAAATAATAAGTTTGCGTTTAAATAATACATTCGGTAATTCCGTAATATCTCTTGGGATTGCGTTAAAAATTTTAATGATGGTTCTTATGAAAGAAGAAAAAAATAAATATTGCACGGAAAATTCAAAATTATAAGAACTGGCCGGGGCGGAATGTTACCGGGGCGAAACGAAGGTCGAAGTCGAAGGTGGGTCCGTAGAAAAAATTCGGCCAAAATCTCATTCGATGGCAAGTGATGATGTGGCAGAGGATCAAGGTATTCGATGTATACTGGTATTAAAACATTGCTCCTGCTCACAATGATAAGGTACCTTTAAGTTTTTAAATAATATCGATAGCTACACCACATTATTATCCTATCATATTCAATAATATTCTACCCACATAATAGCTATATAATCGTATCTTGAACACGTCTTACACTATCCATAGACAATAGAGGGCTTTCAGTAAAACCGTTCGGTGATCATTAGCATGTGTACACATAGTTGACAGGGGCTGACACGAGTGACGTGACATGTATACATACCCTATTATTTTGATACTTGATATAATGCTAAGATTTACTATTAAATCAGCGCTTGGGTTTTATTATCAGGTAAATATATCTTAAATTGTAATTACTTGTTTCAAAAGTATAAGCGTATACTACTAACTAATTAAAACCAGTCCACTCACTGCATGATCACAAGACTCAGTTAGCTCTTTCTGCGTGGATAGCAACGTCAATTAATATTAAAGAGTGATGGTAGTAAAAAAATATCATAACTGTAAATGCCAGTGGGTAACGATCTTAGGCCATTACGAGGGACGTCGTCCGAAAAGCAGACCCCGAAAGCGATGGCGAGACGATTTGGACCAATACCGTGAAGACTGGCAAACCCTTACCGGTGACAGGGACACGTGGAGTAGTTTGGGGGAGGCCTTTGCCCAGCAGTGGGAATGTATAGGCTAGAAAAAAAAACTAAATGACAAATAACATCTTAATCTACTCGTGATCACGAACGCTATATATAGAGTATCCGAAACTTTGGAATATAAAATTTAATAAATGTATTTATTTGTTTTTAAATTATTTTGCAAAACGTAGAAACAACGTAAAAAGTATAGCCATGAATCCAAAAATGTAATGATTACTCCATGCTTCATATACCCAAAGCTAAAACATTGTGAAGCCGAAAACTGTCTGAAAGCACTAATAAATAAGTGAAACGATAACTTCACGTCGTAACTTGACTTGATTAATACACACGATATTTGAACGATCGATCGTACGACCCTAGATTTTAGTTGGCTGGTTTTTTCGGCTCTCAAGTGAAGGAGGCTCTACTCTTAACAATGTGTATACTAGGAATAAAATGCCGAAGTTTTTTTTTTTTGTTTACGATTGCTTAAAAAATCATTTTTGTGGATAGCTTATTTATCGAGGGAGGCTATAAAAAATCACGCTGCGAAGGGAGGAAATTTAAGCAAACTCAAAACCGCTTGTTAGTTTATTATCAGGAAAAACGTCACTAACCACAAAATTTCAATCAAGCCACGTCATGACGTGATATATAATTTTCATCACACGTTGGAATTATTTAGCAGTTACAGTAAAAAAAACTTGACCTGTGTACATCTCACTGCTGGGAAAAGGTTCATACCACTTTACCTTACCTCAGTGAAGCGGGCCAATTTTGATTTCATATTTATTCTTAAAACTTAACTATTTAAGCTTTTATTCATACAGAAGTACGATAGTTTGTTTCGTTCAAAATCAAATCAAGTATCTCAATATAACGGCGAACTTTTGTCATAATTTATTTCTGTAAATCTTTTCTTTTCAGGTGGTTTTCCCTCCTCTTTTCATGATTTTGGTTGAGTGACAGGGATGGCTATAAAAGGAAAATCCCAACCTCTTAATAGAGCTTAATAGAGTAGGCTCCTTCATTTTCTAGGGCTCATGTGATACGATTAATCTTTCACCCACACGCTGTCTCGTCTGTTATGTGATGTATTGAGTTTTCAATTTTTTCTTCAATAAGCAGAATTTTGAACGCTAATTTCAAGTCATTACTAAACAGGCACTTACTTACTTATAAGTAGTAAATTGTATGCCTCAGTTTGTGAGGTGAGAAAAGTGTGCAAAAATGAACTGTATTGACACAAAATAACGAACACGGGTGAATGAGCGGGGGAAGCGGGGGGAATTGGTCATGTATGACAGGTCCATTACGATAACCGGGTTGTAAGCTTAGAACAATGTTCGACAATTATATGCAGAGTAAATATTTTTAAGAAAAATAAAAAGCCGCTTTTCATTATAATAACCGACAAGGTAATTACCACCGATTTATTTTACTATGTACTTCCCAACCTTCAAAGGTTTCCTAACTTCGTTAGTTGACAGGTAATCGATAATGGGTTGATACCGTTTGTCGCATTCAATGGCCCGTGAACAAATATAACTTTGAAAAACGTTTCCAGTGTGTATATCAATGATTAATAGAGCACTACGCGACATTATTACAGAAATCTGACAATTCTGCTTATAAAAACTAAAATTCCGTTCCCTTATTTCGGCAGGTAATGCTCGTCTATTCAGAACGCAGACATAAAAACAGGACTCTTAAACCTACAAGCCATAGCGGCGTATATTCTTGGTACTACAGGATTCGAATCACCAAATAAGAAATTTAACATTTGGTATGCTCAGTAGTCAAATTTTATACCTCTGTTTCTGTCACCTGATATACTTATTGACAACACTAAACCCTAACTTCCCACATGGTAATACCGCTTAATACATTACACCACATTGTAGGCACACATTAAGTACAAGATGTCACCTACGCTAAGTGCGATGGCCACAGACCACTTCAGAGAAAGATACCACAGTGCGCGTCGTCAATTGAAAATAAATTGGTTATTTTTAACATCCGACGCAAAAAGAGAGGAGTGTTATAAGTTTAACGTGTCTGTCTGTGTATGACTGTGGTACCGTAGCGCCCAAACGGATGAACCGATTTTCGTTTAGTTTTATTTTGTGTCATAGATATCTTTATCCTGAGTGTTCTTAGCCATTGTTACGCGCATACAGTTAATCTGCTACTTTTATTATTCGTTATTGATTAAGTGTCTTAGTAATTGGCTGATTTTCTTTATGACTTCTGTCAAGGAGAGTGAGGTATGTTGGATCTGTCATCATTATGAATTATTATGAGCGACTTGAGCGAGCCGTCGTGAGGTCGTGTAAGTAAAATGATTTCTTTATCAGAGTGATTGTGATAAGCAAATAAAAGGGATACATTACATAACTTTTAACATTTAATTTTAATAATAACTATTAACTTTTAAATTTAACATTTGACGACCTCCGTGGTGTAGTGGCTAAGCACGCTGGGTTTCAAGGCGTCGCCGCTCAGAGGTTCCGGGTTCGATTCCCGGTCGGGTCAATGTAGAAATAAAAAAATTTCTATATTGTCCTGGGTCTGGGTGTTGTGGTACCACCGTTGTGTCTGATTTCCATAACACAAGTGCATTAGCTACTTACTTTGGGATCAGAGCAATGTATGTGATTGGTGTCCAATATATTATATTATTATATTATATTATAACTGTTGTTCAATGTCTGACTCCCTTTTGAGGTGTTTTACACTAAGTTTCATGAAAATGTGTTCATCTTTTTTTATCTGGTAAGTTACGTCGATGTCGATGTAGCAAATTATAATGGTGTCTATCTATGGTGGTAATTGTCTGTTATACCACGTAACAATCGTAAATCTTGAGATGTGGAAGTCTAATTGTCATCGGAAACTAGTTACAAAGCTAGCAATGTAAAATTTCATGTGCTGTTACCCGTTAGTTGAAACCTGTAGAATTCATAATAAGTACTGAAAAATTAAAAAAAAAAACAAATTGACGCAAGTTTTCTAACCAATTTCTGTTAAAG
This sequence comes from Pyrausta aurata, assembly GCA_963584085.1. NCBI lineage: Eukaryota > Metazoa > Arthropoda > Insecta > Lepidoptera > Crambidae > Pyrausta > Pyrausta aurata. The sequence goes on from OY757264.1 coordinate 9,377,985, forward strand.
TTTTTTTTAGACTATGTATAAAATTATTGTTGTCCCTCATATTTCCATGTTTTTAGAAGGTCTTTTAACTGGTAATGATATAAAACTTTTAGTGTGATATCACACACTATGCGCAATTGAAATCATTTTTAGTCTACGTTAAATCAAGGTTTTTTTTTATATAATTGAATACTAAAAATAACCGTCCGAATTAGTTCAACTAAACTCTAAAATTACAAGCGGCAGATCTCTCAAACATTTCCCCAATGCACGTTTAAACCTGCAATAACTGCAGAGATTATTTCCATTAGCAAATTTTGTTTTTATTTCAGAGGGGTTGGTAGCAAAAAACCAATTCGAGCTAAAATCGTAAAATCAAAATTAAATTTCACATTACTAACCGCAGTATCTACAATTTTACGGGCTACGTTGCTTTTCACATTGCTATAATTTAATGTTATTTTGTAAAAGTTGCTAGATCTAGCTGCCATTAGGTACATAGCTAAATCCTGAGTAATTTGATTTATGTTTTTTTAGAACTTTTCTTTTCAAAACATCATCAAATCGTCGGACCTTCGTTGCGAAATGAATAAAATATATTGTGTTGATTCGCTCTTTTGGACTTTTTTAAACATTTTCGGCGCAAAAAACGTAATGAAACAAAGTTGATGATTAATTTATTCAGTTTCCTCCTTAGGGGCCACCGTTAATGGATCCCAGGCCGTTGAGTGTGAGTCAAAATAATTATGAAATTCCCCCTGGATTCACACTGGATTCAGGCGGGAAAATAAATATTTAATTTTGACTACAGTGGAAAAAGATAGATTTATTGATCTCTTTTTTATACAGGCTCTTTAGCGCCATTTTAAAAGATTCAATAAGACATTTAAAAACTTCTTAATATATTATATTTTATAAGCTCTATCTACCACATGAAAGATGCAAACCATACTATGACACTAAGCTTGAACCCATTTTACTCTTAACGGTATCGTTGGTAACAATGACACTTGTAAGATTGCTAGTATAATTTAAAACATGTCGACAAACCCACAGCTTAAAATATCAATATCGTTCGCTTTGTATCTCTCTAACAGCGCAAGATATTTTCAATTACTTGTCTGACAATAATTTTTAGTATACAATAAATTTTCCGAGTTCATTTTATATCTTAAATCTTTTGCAGGCAATCTTTTCTTTAATTTGTATCTTATTTCGATAGAGTACAAAAACATGACGTCTTATTAAGGATTCTAAGGCTGCGTTTCCACCAGAGATGTGCGAGGATGCGTAGCGAGGAATGTGTTTGTAAAGAACCAATAGAATCGCTTCATTTACCTCGCCTCGGTCAGCACAGCTCTGGTGGAAACGGCTCAGCGGAGCTAGGTTTTTGCGCATACAAAACAAGCGAAGAATGTGTGCGAGGGATGTGTACGAGGGATGTGTGCGAGGGATGTGTACGAGGGATGTGTGCGAGGAATGTGTGCGAGGAATGTGTGGGAGGAATGTGTGTTAAATAGGTTTGCGCATACACCGCACCCCTGTTGACACATTTCACAGCTTCGCAACGCATCCTCGCACCACACATTAATGCGCATTTTCACAGCTCCGCTACACATCCTCGTAGGCACATTTTCACCGCACAGCTTTGGTGGAAACACCCACACATTTTCACAGCACAGCTAGACATCCTCTTACGACACATTTCTATCGCACATCTCTGGTGGAAACGCAGCCTAATCCAAATAAAATGTCATAAAGTATATTTCTGTGTAGGTACTTAGGGTATTAAATTGATCTATTACTAAATTATTATGTATCAAACAGTCCGGATTTTTCCTATGAATTTCTAAAGGTAGCAATAAAATTTATTGAAACTTGGAGACGAAAACGTTTTGGTCCTTTACGCCTTTCAGCCTATAAATCGAAAGTGTTAGAAAGTATCAACTAACCTCGGAAACCGTATATACCGATGAAAGTGTAACCTTATCTTAGTATCGCTGCATTGAACTACAGACCTGCAACAAACAGAAAGAAAATAAGAAAATGTACTGAAAAATTAACAAAAGTTTTATTAGAAATTCCATTTTACGTAGTCTAGTCATGCATATTATGCTTACAAAAAAGTAATTGGGAAATACATAATTTATGCAAAAGTAGTATTTGCATTTATCGAAATCATTTAAAAAAACAGAAAAAGTAATTTTAGCGCACTCGGCTGCTAAAATCAACCAACAAAATCAACATGGGACTGTTTCGCATCCCTATTTAAAGAGAAGATAGGAAAAGGGAAGCGTTTTACTTGAATTGCTATGTGACATTGTGCATTTCCGTATGACCGCTATTAGTTAGCTAGGGAAAGTGTGAACATGCATGCAAAACTAGTCACCGCTAAATTTTATCTGATAACTTGTTTTGCCGCGTAATCGGTCAAGCAAATTTGCCGTTTTATTTTGTAGTTTATGTGTATAAGGATAGGGTTGGTATTTCGGTATTGGTTTCCGCGGTCCCTCTTCAGTCAAAGGTCGATGGTGAAAGCACTTTCGCTAGGCGACCCGACTTGTCGTGTCCTCGGCTTAATGTCACGGTAAGTACTTGTGATGTCAAAAGTGCTTGATTTACATACATTTTGTATGTGATCTTTAATATTGTTGCTATTGTCTTCTTTTGGTTGGTGTGTCAGTGTTTTCATCATTAGTATTTTTTTACCGAAAAGGAAACTCATTATAACAATGCTCTTTTAGTTTGTAATTTTTATATCAACAAGGTATGAGCTATAGGCTACTAGCGGGGCCACAGGTGGCGGATAGTGAATGGCCACCAGATATTAGAATGTATTGGGAATTTATAAAATAAAATAAAATAAATAAAATTCTAGTGGGATGGGCTTCTGTATTAAATAAAAGCTACAATATTCAGTTACGATCCAGCACCATGGTTGCGTAAAGCCCCTGGTGTTGGGTAGCACCAACATCAGTACTGGCAGAAGGCTGCTTTTGACTGGGTATTGAGATGAGGGAGACCCCTAGTTCTTAAGTTGCGGTGTGGAATGCAAAATTACCAAACTATCTTCACTTATTTGGGTTATATGGAAAAACCTCCACGAACAAGAGTCTATCTCTTAAATTTGATGATGATGATAAGTTATTTTTAATAGAAGATTGTCCATGCGTTGATATCGTCAAAAAATATTTGAAAGAACAACAGAAGTTCCTGGTTCATTTAATAAAACAGAATTTATCGGGCATAATAATATAAATTCCAAACCCTATCATAATAATTTTAGTTTGGTATCAAATTCAAAACGATTGATTTGTTTGATTTGATTTTACAAGGTAACTTTACTCATTTGGCAAACGGGTTGATTTGGAAATTAAAATTTTGGTAGCTGTTACCATAAAGGTATTGCCACTTTTAAAAATAAACCATACTAACCTACTCGTACATATTAAACAAATGTAAATTCCCGACCTCTGATTATTAGAAGTATTACCTAATCTATAGTCGACATTCAATAACTTAAAATACATGATAATGTTGTTAAGATTTAATAGCGCTGCCTTTTAGCGGTTTGCAATGACGTAATCCAAAGCTGCACTGGCAGCATACATCCAAACACTTATCTACTTACCAGTACCTATGCCACAAGCGTGCGTCAAAATCATGGATCAGACCATCGGAATGAGAGGTCGCGTCATGCCGAGTGAATGTAAAGGTCATCCTACGATCGAATAGATTGTAACATCTAACTGAACCTGTGAATATTCCGCATCTACCACTTTCACTTGGCAATCCCTTTTATCGATGGGCAAAGACCTTTTGGATATTGCTTAGAAACTACCAATTAGTTCTGACATTTACCCTTTAACACTTAACCGGCGATACATTACAAGTTTATAGCGAAGAGCTTGTTGAGAGTTACATAAAATAACAAATACGGTAATGGTAGTTGTTTATATGAAGTCGTTAAATGGAATAGATAAAATAGTCGCGTTGGATAGAACAGTTACTGTTGATGAGAAAATGTAATTTAATGAAGTCGTAAATATCGATGAATACGATCAAATAATGTGCAAATTACTTTTTACAATCAAAGCTACTTAAAATTTCTCCTTCTTCATAATTTTGTAGTTAAGTAGAGAACATAGCTAATTGTTATGTAAACATACAATCATTACCAAAAAAGAACTTGCACATTTGAAATATATTCCGGCTAAGTTTTAATTTAAATGACCTCAATTCCTGGAGTTGGCATTTCTTTGTAGCCATTTGGCAAGTTGAGGCCTTATATGGTAGTTTCGCCTGTCCCTAAGGGGCCTAGTCAGTCCTATGCTAACTAGCCTTGGCTAATGTCATGTACTACATTAGTTAGCATAGTTACGGTCTGTATACCCAACTTTGTGTAACTAAGTTTGCTCTTAGGCTTAACTAATTCGAGGTTAAGCAGTGGAATAAACGGTTTTAATAGGTCTGGCTTAGCTTTCGAGTTCAGTTTTTTTTTTGTGCTTCATCGACCTTTGTCATGAATACATTACTAACGTTTAGAGAAAAATATTATTTCCCGGGATGCAATCCATGATGATAAAGGTGCCTAATGTTACAAATCAATATTAACATACATGAATTTAAGATGTTTCATCTTGATAACATATATTTAAAGGCTTAATCAAGCTGGTCTCATACCTTATATTTCACAAATATGATGCGTCACCGAATCTCAAATTCACAATTTAAACATTCGATATCAGACTTATCCAACCGAATGCTCTAAGCAAACATCGACGTTAGGTAAATTTAAGTTCTTAATTACCCATCGGATACCAGAGAATAATTTAAACCATTTCCAGAACGTTCTGACGAATGATACATACACGAAATTTGTGTTTCGTTAAAGCCAATTTAATGCTTGTGTTTGTTCAGGAAACAAGTCAAAGCGACACATATTCGTGCATGAAGATCTTGGTAAGGTTTGCTTAGTAAAGTCATTGACTTTGAAGGCAGTATGTTTTGAAATTGTCGAAACTCGATACAGCGGTCAGCTAACAAGATATTTAACTTGCCAAAGAGTGGTTTCAATGAGACTTATTTATATTTTACGTGATATAAGTTACTCGCTATTCCTGTCCCTATAGGGAAACGCGTTATTCTACCGAATAAGTAAATAAATCTTATAGTGAACGTTATATATATTGAGGCGATGGCAAGTTATATTACTAGTTCTCATTAACGTCATGTTGAGCAAATATATAAATAAATTAATAGATAATGCTATAAATAGACCTAATTACAGTGCAAACATTTATGTTGTCTCATTTGAACGATGTTATTTAATAACAATCATCCAGATGAAATCTTCAGACAAGAATCAATTGTCACAATTGTTATCATTCTAGCTCTTCGCAATTCACATGCACTAGATTACGATGGTAATGATAATTCTTATTACAATTGTAATTTCTTACCACGAGAGTCGGTTACAAAACGCATCAGAAAGTGTTGTGTTACGATTGTCGCAGTAACGGAATGGGAGAACAATTAACGAAGTCGTCCCACTTCCGTTGATGATATAATCGTGAAGTCACGAGAGTTTCGCAGTGATAACGTTAAATGATATGACGAAATTTGTTAAACGTATGTGTATAAAAAATTATTTTATGTTAAAAGCGTCGTCGTAAAACGTTCGGTAAGAAGTGTAGGGACAATTTTACTGTAGATGTCGTCATTTTATCGTTTTATTTATTGGAAAGTTAATGAAAAAACAAAATTATGTTTGGTAAAAGTCGAACGGCAATTGTAGGGAAAAGTAAAACACATGGACCTATATTACATATTTTATGAATAAAAAACAATACCTAATTGTTTTCAAACTGATTTACTAAAAATGTTATCACTTAGGTAGGTACCTACTTCTTATTCAGAAAGTCGCTTAATTTAATTTAAGTTGATATGCTATTTTGATCCTCTTGGATGGAAAAAAGTGCCTAAAAAGTGATAACGCCTGTTGAATATTATTGTAATTTCTAAGTGATATTAATGTTTCTTTGACAAAATTATAACTAACAAAATGTACCAATATTTACGACAAACATTTAATAATAGGCCTCAGTAAATCGTGCCATCTACGTGAATGAATAATGCAGACATATGTTATGTATCTACACCTACAAAACAACAAGCATAATAATCTTTAGGACATTAGGTACTTTTATAATTTTAAACTATCTTCCAATAACAACCATGCCTGTATGACCTGAAGGTATGACTGGGAGATAATGCTTTTTGCATTAAGTCCACTTTTTGTACACTCTTGTTTGTGCAATAAAGTTTTTAAATAAAAAAAACAATCTATCAACAACAGAAAGATGAACAATGATGATGATGGCGCTCCCAAAAACACGTCAGCTGTGCTGTAGCGGCATATTTTGATACCGTGCACCGTGTGGGCATGAGTCAATGGCCGATGACTAATCTAATAAAGCCAGCATAGGTGGCAACCAGTAACGGCCGGTGTAGCGGTACTCTTACGAGAATATTTAACAGGTTTCCCATTACAGAATGATTTAATGGTATTGCGATGTAGCTAGGAGGAACTTGGTAAAAAAAGTGTGGAAAGAAAGTGGAAAAAAAGTAATTTGTATTGTCATTTAAATAAATCGGTACATCACAAGCTGCACCGAAATCATTAAATGATTACAAAGGTACTGATAGACGTTCGTTAATAGATGGCGGGTATAGTTTTGGCCGAAGGGTGTTTTGTATCGCCGATTTCGCGGACGGTTACCGGACACCAAGTTGCGCAACACTACACCGGCAGATATGTGTAATTTATTTAAATGTTAATATTGTATGTATGTTAGTCTTTAAGGTATTTATTGTATGGGCCTTAGTTGCTCGAAATAAATGATTAAATTAAACTAAAATTAAATTAAATAATGTGATTCTTTAAGTCTTACTTAATTTATCCAATCAATTAACTAAGTCTTATTTCTAAAAATAACATAAATAGATATTTTTTTTTCATATTTTAAATGTATGTCCAGTGTATCATAAGGTAAATGTTATTGTAATTAAATATATTCTAATATCAAACAGCTAATTTTGGTATATTATCGTAGAATGTTTTCCGCGTGAAAGAATCTAATTTTAGCTGAGCCGAATACCAAATTTATTGTTTACTGATGGATGTGAAATGAAACGTAAAGCCAATATAATATCTTGACGAGAAATTTAAAAGTACACAGTCGTTAAATTTATGTGTGAGAAGCAATGCCTGTTTTGCAATTTAAGTGAATACTTGTCTAGTCGTCCCATAATGAAACATAATTAAGAAATCTAATATTAAACCCCAGTCCGTATGACGTCGTTTACCTTTGCTTTGGGGAACTTGGCGGACACACTAGCGTTTTCTTAATTAATTCACTGCCTATACATAATATTATCACAATGATAACAAAATAATTCCAAAAATGTTTACCGAACTTTAACCTTCACTTTAACATGTGCTAATACTATGGTACAACAAATTATACGATTATAAATCTTAAATTTTCTAAGGATTTAATTGAATGTTTGAGATCTCATAAATGGGCAGCAAAACAGGTTTTTAAGCTGCGGTATGAATGAGAAATGTTTATTAATGATTCCCAATAGTACAGTTAGTAAAACCATAGTACAAAATCGTTCAGTGGGCTTAGCTACCGAAATTAAAGATAAGGTTTTTGAATATATTCTGATAAAAAAAAACATAATCACCTAAGAAAAACAAATACCTAACACTAATTTAAAAACCCGCGTCGCAAATAATAAAAATGGCTGAACAGATTTCTATGAAACATGGCTAAGAACACTCAATAAAATAGCTACGATACCACAGATAGATACATAGACAGATACGTTGAACTTATAAAATCCTTCCCTCTTTTCATAAAAATGCAAACAGTCTAATAAACCTGTTTTAACTATTACACTGTTTTGTCTCATTCTTTCTTGGCGTTGTCATCATTTAACAGAAAGTGTCAAATAGTTTAATAGCTAAATAGGTTTATTAGACTGTTAGAGTTATTATGAATAAGGCGGCTTGTCTTTTTGGTTTTAAAAAAAGCTTTGAATTGAAAGGATCTTTCCTGGTATTTTCTAACATTACTGCAAATCTTTTACGAAGACTGAAACCCGAATGACAAAGTCCTACGCAATATATTTTTTTCTACTGAAAGTAATAACAATTAAAAAAGATTTAATTTACGTGTACGCACAACATGATGCACTGTGTTAAATACGGCCATTGACAATAACCTTGCTTGAGTCGGTGAGTGCCCTTACTGCTTACGTAACAGAGTTCATAATGGGCGCAAATCGGTTTTATTCTACAAGCCCGTGTAGCGTTGCCTTTCAATAGTCGTATACTATCGATAGTTGAGCAATAGCTCTACTGATAGTAGGTGTCAATACTATCGACTCACAGCAATACTATTGACAGTATCGAAACTCAATCATTATCGAATGCATTATCCATACTATTGATAGTATCAACCCTGCTGCTGAATATTGCAATAACAATCGATACAATAAAGAGTATCGATAGTTTTGTCTAAAAAGTATCGATTATTAGTTGACTTGTGAGCGCAAAAAATATGATAGTATCAATCGATACTATCGGTAAATTTTAATACAGCCGATCCTACGATAGTAATTAAGAAACTGTTTCAATTATCGATAAGTCCATCGATACGATATTAAAGATGATTTTCGAGATACAATTTCGATAGTCCGACAACACTAATAATGGGAACAAATCGGTGTTATTCTACTAGTCCGCGGCTTCGGGCGTTTTTGTTATAAAGATGAAAATGTTGATAAACTATACTTTGACACCGGTAGCACGTAATTAACTGTTTGACAAATTATAACACGATAACCATTGTTTGCGTTCGGTTGGCTTGTAAGAAATTGTAATTTATACCTTAAATGTTATATTTTTCTATGAAAAACTTTTTTAGCGTTTCTAGGTACTGCTGTAACTCTAATTGATTGTAAGACTTGTAATTATGAGTGGATAAAACTTGTTTAAGTAGACCATAATTATCAAATAATTATACTATTTTTTTTATTTGAAATGGGTTCGCTCTTGTCCTCAGGCTGGACCAGTGATGGAGCAAGATCACCCAGAACCTGTTCACTCTAACTTTGAAAATTGTAGGGTTACTATGTAGTATCTCTACATTTTTTTCAATCTCACTAACTAAACAAACAAATCACATACCAGGAGGCCAATACTCGTGGTTCGTATTCGAAAAAAGTTCACCGATCGAATTTTCGTTTTCAAAGAAAATACAGTTATTATTTTACCGGGGTCACGATTTCTATGCATTTTGATTTCTTTTTTGATTTTTGTTTTTTTCGGTAAAACAGTGATACTCGTAATCGAATGACCACACGAAACAAAGTTCGATCATGTGAGAATCGGCCTCCTGATATTTACAAAATTCAATCGAAGTAATCAAATTACATACACAGTCACTCCTACCAATATTGCATCATTATGCTACGTTATCATTACCATACCGTTACCCCAATAAAAAAGTTATTTAAGTGTATCCGGGGCTTTATATAGACGAAACTAATTTTCAAAGCTAGTTCATAATATGTGCAGTGAAAGCACGCCTGGATATTTCCAGTAGCGGTTGAAACAACATCTGTTGCCACGGCGAGCATATTAATCTTATTTTAGATCGAGTAAAGGTCTGGGCCCACTACACTGTACACCATAACCGTGCTAATAGGAACGTCTAAGACACGAAAAGTCAAACGATAAGCTCTACTTTGCTTACTGAACGGTACCCTTACCATGAGTTGTCGGTTTTTCTCGCTAGCGACGACTTAACTTTTAGTATGGAAAATTTAAGTTCTGCAAGTGACCGCTAGGGGCGCTGTTAAATTTTCCATAGACTTTTTTTACGTAGTCGCTAGCGAGTAAAACCGTCGTAAACTCATGGTAACGGTACGGATCTACAGCATTCTCTCTCACCGTCATATAAAGCGAGCGAGAGCGTTTTTTGCAGGTGCTAACACGTTCCATGCGTGTGTCAGCGTATGTCGGTGACAGAACGGTCTAGTGGGAACAGTGTCATATTTTTCAATACAAATAATATTTTTTACCTGACGTTCCTAGCACAGTTATGGTATGCTTCGGTGTAATAGGCAGAATCCCTAAAGCAACTGCAGTTACTTGGCTACCGTTTGGTATAATGAAACTAATGGTCGGAGCACACCTATGCAGTTTAACTAACGTGATGTGTAAACTATTTTGAATTTCATGTGGAAACTTTGTGAAAGCTAGTTTACAGTAGTTTTGGGAAATAAACACAATAAATTTATACTCTTGAATAGAAAAGAAGCTACATCCAAACTAAAATCCAAGGGTTTTTATACTAATGAGTGCTTTTTCTAGCAATAATATGTATAATCTAGTGTCGCTTGATACAATACAGCCGATCTATGTCAAACGTCAGTCATATGTATCGCGACTTTGCTAACAAGACTATTGTTTTTTTAACAGCGTATCTCATTTATTAAGTATATAAAGCAAAATTACCGGTTAGAGTAAAATAAAGAGAACTTTTATCCCGAACCAACCTATAGAAGAAAATGGCCAAGAAAAAGAAACATTTGGAACTTATGAAAGGAAATAACACGTCTTTTAGTTCCTCTTTCACTTTGCGATGTGCTTACGAATAATAAGAACAAACTCTCATATTGTCTCGTTCGACCATGTGTGGTACAAGTCATAAGTGGTAAACGATTTATTACCTTATACATTCATCGGTCTGAATGAAGAAAAAAACCTCTTTTTGGAAATTTATAGCACTCGGAAGAGCTATTTTTGATTGTTTTTAAATGATGATACAAACGACCTGCTCTAGGATGTAAGACACAAAAGTTACGATTCATTTAAAATATTTTGAAAATAATTTAAAAGGTTGTTTCTGTATTTTTTTTTTATAATAGATAGCCAGACATTTGGCTACGATTGCACCTGATGTTAAGTGACAATGTAGCCTAAGATGGACCTAAGATTTTTCATCGTACCTTCTTATTGTAGAGCTTTTCTCTAGCTAACCGCACGTAGCTAGCACTCTTTTACGGTAAACCGTATTTTGTATTGCATCGCAAACAGTCTAAACCTTGATGATAGTCAACTGATTGAGTAATTATCTTAAGTATTTTTTTATTTAATATTATTCGGTAAACTAAACTTTTTACAGTCACAAATCGATTAGAGCAGAGGTAAAAAAATATTAAATCAAGCAGTATGAAACAAATAGAATATATCTATAAACAGCTTTCAGTTCATCACTCACACCACACATCCAAGCATACGGAGCCAAGAACAATGCAATATGAATGGTCAGGCGCACTAACGGTCCGCCGCGGTCAAACCTCGGGATTCTACATATTAATGTATGGCCTGTAACGGTACGCGTGGCTCTTTTTGTTAAACTTATGGATGCGGTACAGGTTTTGTTTTGGTCAGCTCTGGGGTCCGATTCTCACGTTAATCGAACTTTTGTCGAGTGGTAATGAGTTTCACCAAAAAATCAATTAATATATCTACAAGTAAAAAAAATACCGCACGAGGGAAATCGAAATGCATAGAAACCGTGACCCTGATAAAAAGCAAAAACTGTATTTTCTTCGAAAATAAAATTGGATCGGTGAACTTTTTCGTATGCGAGCTGCATGGAAATTGCACCCTGGTATTGAAATTAAGGTGAACAGTGACATATTTTCTAAAACTGGACTAAAGAATGAAGTTATAGGTAGTTGCGGACTTATATTACGCAATATAAGGATAAGTTAAATGCATTCATTTACTATTTTAGTTCAGTCAATTTACAATACAAAAATATTACAATTATTTATTAGAATGTATTCATAAAACATAGTAATTAATAACAAAAGGACAACTAAATTTCCTTCTTAATTGTATGTGTTATATACCGGTTGTAATCCTCCATGTTTTTCCATTTTATATCTTTATACTAGGTACTTCTAAATTTTCCAAATAGGTCCCGATTCACACATACTTCTTAAAACTTTCGTTATTGTCGGCTCTCATTCACGGTTACTACCAAATTGGGGTTGCGTGTCGTTTTTACTTTTACACAGTTTTTCTAGCATACTAATTGCGCTGCTATTATAATTGAATTAATAAACTACGTTCCGTTCTTGACTTTCTGCTTACGATCCGTTTGTTGAACATTAGACATTTGTCCTATATCAAAATAAAACCGATGTTTGTTACGATTGGGGCGTTTAGCACCACGAGGTTCTTCGAAATACGGGACGAATCGACAAAGTGCTGTTTCAGAATGGGGTTATTCGTACCGCAGTGTTCGATGAAATGGGTCCCACTGGCCCCATTTTGAAACAGCACTTGGGTGATTCGCACCGCGGTCCGAAAACGTTGCGGATCGAAAACTTTGCGGTGCGAACACCCTAATACCATTTGATAATATATTTAAAAAAAAACTATTTGGTGTGAACTAAAATTACTTGAGCGGCCCATTCATGTTAACTTAGAATATGTATTTCTAAGTTTTATTATTTGTCACACAAAAACACATGTTATCATAACAATTTCTGTTCATTGTTTGTTCCTTTGATGGAAGGAAACACGGCTTAGTTATTAATGAAGTAAATGTAAGTGTTTACCATTATGTCACTACGATAAAACTTATCTACCAAGCAAATGTTATGACATGAGAGATTTAATGATGATGACTGACCTGATTAAATGAGTAGAATAGAGGAAAATACGTTTGCAATAAAACTGGCGTAAGTAATTTAAGGTCTCCCCCAATTGAATTTGATTTTGAAAGAATTGGGGGAGACCTTTGCCCAGCAGTGGGAGGATATAGGTTAGATTAAAAAAAAGTAATTTAAGGATGAAATGAAGGTATATAGTCTAGGTTGATAAGGGCCTGTTTTACCATAAAACAATAAGCACTAACCGACGAAAAATTAAAATATAGAATATCATTTTGTATAGAGTTTGGGACAGATACCGCTATCCAGAACTTATTGGGACAATAATATTTATTTTACTGGCCGTCAAACCAACGTTGATTTCAGACCCAGACTATGACCCATATTTGTATATATATTTATTTAATTAGAGTACTTTATCATGTTCGTTCATATTGTCGTTTTTTTTTAAACAACGTCGGAATATAACCATTAAGTTCTCGGTGTAATTTTGTGGATGAGTATTTGCATCCAAAACTTCCTAAATACATCGTATGCCAAAGGGGAGGTCAATAACATGAATATTATTATGTTATATTTGGGCAACTTTATGAATTACACGCTTTGTGTCGCTTCGCTTTTGATACTCCATGATTGTAAATTTCATAATTTTACTATGAAACAGAACTCAAAATTACGCAATATATGTAGTATTATTTTCATGCCGAATGTTTTAATTGTTATTAAGCCCGTTATCTTTGACAAACACATATCGGCGGATATTTCCCACTGCTGAATAACATCATATATAACAACAATAACAGATGTTTATGTGGGATTTTACGTCTATTTTCTATCGTTAGGATAATAAGCCTTAGAAGGAAATTCTCTTCATTCGCTTATCATCATTTATTTTATTTAAGTAGTTCATCAAATTCTGTTTAGAAGCAATCACTGCAAGTACCTAAGATATGTATTTTTTTTGCTTTACTCAAATTAGGTAGGTACGATAGATAATTCTATAATATTAAATTAAAATCTACTGATAAGTTAACTCGTCAAGTATGTGTGAACGAGACACAATAGAAATTCCATTATTATGCGACTCCCGGCAGTCGTTTGATACCTGACTGATTAAACAAGAACAATAATCTCAAAAGGCTAGCATTTTCCTAGCGGAAATTCTAGACCATCGTTAGATAATATTTGGGCTTATCAATACGTCCGGTTATTAGTAAGTACTTACTGGCATTGTAAAAGTTTTAAAGATAAGGTACTTTCTGCCTACTTTCATTAATAAACTCATCATAAAATATAAGAGCTAGGCTCTTGCCGGTGTAGTTTTTTCCAAAACTCCAAATTGAAAAAGGTAGTGTTTACTCGCCATGTTACAAGATCGTTACTGAATATTGTAGCCTTTAATAGAGAAGCCATATTACTAGACTACTGGATTTCTGGTCTCCTGGAGGATTACTAGAATGACCTCCACATTCTAGTAATCTTCCAGGAGTCCAGATCCTGCTTTTGTTTAGTTGAGGACTGCTTATTCAATATATTCGCAGCTAACCACCATATCTGATGGCCGTTCACTATCCGCCACCTGTGACCTTGCTAGTAGCCTATAGCTCAGCCCTAACTAAATATAATGAATGCCCTAACTAATAATTATACATAGTATAAATCCTACTTGCTGCTTGCTGCCTGAAACTACATAGTTATTTTATTTATTTATTTTTATTATTAGCTCGAGGTGCTCGTAGCGCAGTGGAGGCAGCGCTTTGGTAGTAGATACCGAAGTTTAGCAACTTACGGCGCGGTCGGTGTTTGGATGGGTGACCATTCCGACCATATAAGTGACGCATATCAAGATCATCTCCGTGCTTCGGAAGGCACGGTAAGCCGTCGGTCCCGGCTAATATCGATTGGTATTAGTCGTTAAGCCTAGTCAGAGGCCCTATGGGCGGCTTGATAAAATCTGACAACAAGGTTGGTCGCTTGCCTTGCAAACACCCCTCCGCCAATCCGCACTGAGCCCGCGTGGTGGATTATGGCTCATACTATCTCACATTTGAGGTAAGGTCTTTGCCCAGCATTGGGATGCTTACAGGCTAAACTTAACTTAATTTTTATTATTACAGGAAAACCAGGGTTTTTAAACAAACAATAAAGTTATGTATTACAAACGCATCAATAATATCGTTACATCGAATTTCATGAAGCAACCGCTGAGAGATTTCGCAATGAATAGCGGTGACTCATTATTTCCAAACACGATCTTCGACAGTATTGTAACAATGGTGATGGTGCGGGCAGACAACTCAAAACAATGAATAATAATTGATTGAGTCGCAGACGACGCTTCCGCGTGAACGAGATGCGATCCGAGAGTACAGGGGGCCGATTCTCATGCAGTTTGTACACGAAAAAAGTTCACCAATGATAAGGAATGGAATTTTGATGCCCAAAATGTTTCCCAAACAAGATAATTTCAGAAACTAATCAATTCGGCAACTTTTAGACAGATACTATTAATAAGATATAATAATAAAAAAAATACTAAGAGTTGATGATTATGTTTTATGTTCATTATTATGTATATCACTTTAGATAGGCGGATCACTACTATTAATACAAGGTGACAAAGTCGATACCGTACAAAAATAAATTAAAATACACTTTAAATTCAGAATAGAGTCCTAGTTATAGTGACCATAATTGTGAAGGATGGTGAACTGAATCATTGCGATTTAATTAAGCTGTAGAGAATTGCGATGAACATAAAAACAGACGAAATTATTTGTTTAAACCGCAACAGATATTCAAAAGTGTGACGACAGTTAATATTTTCATTTCGTCGATTTTATATTGGTTTTTACACCCAAAAATTACACACAGCAATTATGAGAAATGGTGATATTGCGACTGTTTTCCTTACAAACTTAACAAAGTTGAATCAAATTTCAGTTTGTTTATTTTATATTCACAGAGGACACGAAAACCCGTTGACCTTTTAACCTCAAGTTTATTTTAATTTGAATTTTTGAGACTTTTTTAACTCATATTCGGCCCACTGCAGCACTGGTGGGTTCTGGTGCGTTTCGCACCGCAATGTTTTCGGACCACTATGCGAATCCCCCTATTCTGAAACAGCATTTGGGCATTCGCCCCGCAATCTGTAAATTCGTCGTGCGAAACGCCCCGATACCCACAAGTGGACCCTTTGTAACACTTTTGGTCGTTTTTGGCGCAAATATAAGTTAAAAAAAATACCACAAAAGTTCACAGAAGCTAATTTAATAATACTGGATAGCTTAGCAAATTTATTAGTAGGTACCCTTGCAACCAGACTAAGCATCCCTCACATTTCGACTCCTAAAAGTAACTTTGTGATATTTGGGTAGGCACGAAGTTGTAACTTGAACACATCTGTTTCGCCGTTACAATAACAATATTCTAACATTACGATTCATTGTTATAGGGTTCCCGCAACCGACAACAATAATATAATATTTATTGCTAACGTAAAATTATATTGCTTAACTTCAGTTGTTAAATTGTAAACATATAAACATATGAATTTGGTGAACTTTTTATCATTTGTGTACTCGAACACATATTATTTAAGATAATAGCTGTATTAATGAAAAAGAAAACGCGATAAGTAGAAAGCGAGTTTTATCAAAAACTAATTTTGTTTCAACTAATCTATTCTGTTTGATGTGATATTACCTCTAGAATCAATGCTTCGTACACGTAACTTACTGTATGGATTCAGGCATTAGCATGTTTCAGTACTTTGGAAGACACTTGACGGTCGTCCAAACTTCGCAATATAGCTAATCACCAACTGTCAAACATTCAAATGTCCTAATCCGTGACCTTAATCAATACGATAACGTTTTCAATTAGGCCCGGGGCGACTGACAACTATCTCAAACAGTGATTCGGAGCGTTCGCCCGATCGCTTCATATCCTTAATCGGTCGAATATGGCTTATCGACGACTAAGAGGGACAGTAATGGGCTTTTAAGGTCAATATTTCAGGACCCGGACCGTGGCTGGTAATTGGTCCCAACACCCGAATGAACTTCACGACTTTTGAGCAGGGCTGTCACTTGTTTTGTTTAATTAGTCCTCAAGAAGGACTTCAAAGGTGAGCTTAATTAAAGTAAGTAGTATCATTATTATCACACTTAACACATTTAATCTTATATTATGTTCGTTCTCTAAAAATAATCACAATATTTAATTACAACAAAGTAGGTATGCATTGCAATTATTAATTAATCGGATTTAATACTCATCTTTTTATTTAATCACATCCTTAAATGGTTATTGTAATTGAAAGTGTATGGCAGTACCATAAATATTAAGGGCCTGTTTCATAATGTACAAGAAAGTTCCGGTTAGAGCTTTCTCATCTGTCAGATACATAAAACGAAATGTTTTATTTTATTTAAATCATTCGTTAGATACCTAGTGCTTACTTGGACATTGTGATACAGAACCCAAGTTACTTAGTAGTCACGTGAAAAATCGATGAGACATTATTATTGCAAACAATTCAACTTGGCTGCTATTGATCGGGTCAGATGCCCTATTTGTCAGAGGTTGCAGGTTCGAATCACGCCTGTGCGCAATTTTCGATTTCTTATTTCATCTTTTAAGAATACAAAAAATACACTGTGAATGTCAAAATATTAAAAACATTGACTGCATATATATTATTTCTGACAAAAGTCCTACTAACTGCGATCGTTTCTTTGTTAACAATAATTGTTATGTTAATGCATGTCTATATCTGGTGAGTGTGGGGTGATTTGTAGGTGTAGACGTCAGCACACAATACAAAGGATCGACAGCAATTAACGTAATCTGTATGATTCATATTGTGTGAATTCCTGTCTTGTACTGGCAAGCCTTTCTCAATTGCAATGACTCATCCACTTATGCGGTATTCCACTCTGTGGATTTAAATTGAACACATAAGTTCATATTTGGTTTTATGTTGAGGATAACCGTGAGGATAATAATAACATGACACGTTAATATAACGTTTCCATTAACTCTCACAATAAAAGTATCTTTAAAGTTAGAGTGAACAAGCTTCTTTAGAGTGAGCAAGCTCTACAGTCGACTCTATCTTTGCCACGCTTGTCCGTTTATAGTTAAGTTCCAACATGGATCACTATCGTCATCATCATTACAAACCAAAGGACATCCACTGCTGAGCAAATAGGCCTCCACGGTTTTCTACAGTGACTGGTTGCAAGCGGTAGGTATGCAAAGTGAGCAAACCCATTTGTAAAAATAAAATGATTTCGACAAAGGGGTAGACCTAAAAAGAGGTAGTGTGAAGATTTGACCAGCTTCGCGAGAGATTGGGAGTCACTAGATGCTGACAGGGTGCATTGAAAAGTGTTGGGGGAGACTTTTACCCAGGGAGTGGGATGATAAAGGTGAAATAATTAATAAAACCAGACAAGTGCGAGTCAGATTCGTCCATTGACTAGGTAAACAATTGATATCGAGCAAAAAATAGCGTTTGTTGTATGTGATAGATAGCTTATTTTATTTCGTTTTTAGTATTTGTCGTTATAGCGGCAACAAAAATACATAATTTGTGAAAAATTAACTTGTCTAGCTATTGCGGTGCTTATTATGATACAGCCTAACGACAGAGACGGACGGACGGACGGAGAGACGGACAGACAGCAATGTCTCAGTTATTGGGTGCCGTTTATACACTTTGGGTACGGTATCCTAAAAATGAGTATAAATCGACGCAACTGGCTCTTACCTTTCGCTTTCAGAATAAAATATCAAAGTCTTTTACTGAATTTAACTGAACATACTACGTCCCACAAACAAATTCGTAACACAAACTCGTCCTCCCTTAATTTAGGCGTTGAAATCCTGTCGCAAGGCCTTAGATCCCTGCTTTAGTATTCATTACGAAATTTAGTAATTTCCATAGTTGACGGCCCTATTTCTGACGATCCCCAGTGACGTCTGTTGGGCAAGTTATATTGTTAAGTTTCGCCGCCCTAAGCTACCGGATTACAAAGCCCAGCCTGAAACGTCTAATTAGTCGGTGTACGTTTAGTAAGGATTTAGTTGTGATAAATAAAATAATTGGCTTAACCTGGTTCCGCGATAAAGCTTCATTGGTATAATGAATAAGCTTTTATGGAGAGGATTTACCTTTGGACTAACCTTTCTGATTAAATAAAATAAAGACACTGTTCCCTTACTTCACCAAGGAAGTTGTAATTAAGGTACGGGCAACAGCACATCAAGGTAAACATTGCGGTGTCTTATGCAGTTGTTATAAGGGCTAGTTTGCAACAATAATGTAAGGTCTGATGTGCTGGCCACTGTACTTATATAAATTGTATTATTTAAATATAACTTTTCAGCTTCTCACGCTTCATAAGGTATCTATGCATTTTTTTATGTTCACGTATAATGACATAGCTTCTAAGGACTTGTTTCACCATAGACAAATAAGCACTAACCAACAAATAAGTCAAATATGGAACGTCATTTCGTATGTAGTATTTGGACCAATAATGCTACCCAGAACTTATCAGGACATGTGAAGCAGGATGCACGTATCTAAAATAGTATATTTCACAAGGTCATTCTATAAACGCATGTTATATAATCAAGTAACCTTAATGACCAAAAAAGTATTAAATGTAACCAGTAAAAATATCTTGATTTCATTGTTTTGCTTAATTTTATAATATATTTTTTTTAATATGTATAATTAAACGTCTTGATAAAGTTACAAATTGAAATCTTATCGGGAACATTAATGTTAAATTAAAAAGATTTACTGAGACACTATCGGGAGATTGTAACCTTCTTTGAATTTAAATTGTGTGCTTATTCAGAATTAAAGGAATTCCTTTTCTTTACTCCCTGGAGAACCCTTTTTAATTGTTTTATATTTCTTTTTAGACATTCTCAATTATCACCAGAATATAACCGATGTTCAGACTGATTTAACTATAGAGGTTTAATACTCATTGCTTCTGATAAGTATTTTGAGGGTTGGGGCGTTTCGTACCGCAAAGTATGAAACTTGCGGTACGAAACGCCGACTAGACTAATGCGGTGCGAATAATCCCATTCTGAAACAGCACTTGGGCGATTCGACCCCCGCGGTCCGAAAACCTCGTTGTGCGAATCGCCCCAATACCCGACTAAAGATTACGTACCACGTAAAAACTAGACCACAAATAATTGATAATACCTTTACTTTTAAAATTTTCACCACTTTTGTCTTCTTTCCTTCGGATTGTGCTGTTAATAGGATGTTTACCTGAAATAGAAGAAAAACGTAAACATAAGTCAGAAAATAACAATAAGGGCATTTACATGATGAAAACACAGTATTTGGTAACTTGATAATGATCTTCATCCAACAAAGAATCAGACGGTAATTTTCTGTCTTTGTAGCAAAACAAATATTATTTGATGATTGAGGATATTAATATCTATATGTGTATATTACACTATACAAACTTAAGCCTTATTAACTGTCTTTGAAATACCTTCCCATTTTGACGTTACACCTATAAATAGCGTCCAAAACTTGGGACAAGTTCTTTTTTTTTTTTTTTTTTTTTCACATATTAGGATAAACAAACAGTGACAAATCAAAATTAAGTTCAAAATCAAATTAAAATAGCTTGGAGAGCTCAAAATAGGAAGGCAAAAAAATGAAAATAGTGGTCCCAGAGATCTTGATTTCAGCCTCATCTCGCCACGGTCCCGTTTAAGACAACTCCAAAAAAGTAAATATCATGAAAATCGGTCCACCTTTAAGCGGTGTAACCAACACGGCTTAGAGCAGCAACAAGACAAAAAAGATATATCCGTCAGCAGCGTTCATCTCTACAGTAATAGAGTTAAAATTAGATTAGAGTTGTAAAGAGACTGTTCCTTTCATTCACAAAACTATTGACAAGCAAAGAAAGAACCTATTTCAGCCAGTACATTCGCCAATTGCAATACAAACTCCGAGACCATTGCAACGCAACTCGTAATCGAAAACGAATAAGTACATAAGTAGGCATCGACAAAACGAAGTCGTCATTTCACGTCATATTCCGTTGCAATAAAGCACATAATCGCGCGAACGAATCGTACATGCATCGGCGAACAGGTGATAAGGACATTATTGTTATACCAAACGCATAGCCGGAACGATAACCGTTGGCCGGTTATATGGCATTTTACAACTTGTTTTGCAATACGAAAATTTTAAATTACACGGTTTTCATGTTAAATTTTTAATCTATTTCTACATCGCTGCTATTGCTATGTTACAGTTTTGCTCGTAAATTACTAATCATGTCGTCTGTACCCATGTAAAGACTAAGGGTGGTAATAAGGTACCATCACATAAAGCGATTTAAGAGTATAACTTGTACTCATTAGAGGACAAATTATCGTTTCTGTTAACACATATAAACAAGTTAAAATAAAATGCTACATAACAAAATGGCAATAATAAAATAACAAATCAAGCATAAAAAAATATTAAGGGTCTGATTCACCATCGATATTTAAACACTATCCAACATATAATAATAATAATATAATAGAGATGTACCGACTAGTCGGCCATTTTTGTAGTCGGCGACTAGTCGGCGACTAGTCGGCTAAATCCGCCGACTAGTCGGCCCGCTTCTCACTCATATTAATATGCTTAAAAAATAGAGTGATTGAAATGAAATTGTATCTTTACTCTTGTTATTATTTATTATAAGACTCACAGTTTCAGTTTACAATACAATTTAATAATTGGTAGAAAATTTAAATAAACTCTTCCTTTAGTCTTGTATAAAATAACAAAATATAGGTTAAAGCAAATAATTATTGGTAATAAGTAAGTTCAATTATAACATAAAAAATAGGAACTCTTCCTTTGACATCCCCAAGTAGGCATGGTTCGTACTTGCTAATTCAAGTACCAGGGCTCAAAAGTACGTCCATAAATCAGCACCAGGGCTCAAAACCAGGTATAGAATACTTTCAAGTATTATTTTCTAAACGTATAAAACCGAACCTTATCTACATTGCAATAAGGAACACTATCGCGTAATCGCGTTGGCGTAGCGTAATACTTTACGTGCATCGTTTATTTATCGTGTGATAATCTGATTGGAAGATAAATACCTACCACATTTGTAACATAAACACTGGACAAATTAGAAAACAAAATACTTTTTATGGAAGTACTTTTCGTTTGAGCTTTCGAGTTTCTATTGGGGTGCCCTGGTATAGCGGCGCGCCGCGGCTGCCTAGTGCCTACTAAAATACGTTGAAAGTATTTCATAGAAAACGCATCCATATTTCGATACACATTAGGCGCAAAATTGCGCTATCAAGAACAATACTTTTAAACGTTGCGAGTATTTCTTTTATTTCTCGCAATTTTCGACCTCATTTTTATGAGCGTAAGGTTTAATTTCATAACTACGGTCTTTTTGCAAGTATTTCAAGCGGGTGCCGCTAGCTGCTAAGTAAAATACTTTCATGGTCTTGGAAGTATTTTGAGCCCGTACCGGGTATGCGTACTTTGAAGCAAATACTTTTTTAAACCTGGTATAGTAAATACGTTCCATCCGTATTCCCAAGTTATTCAACCTCGAAATTAATAAAATAAAACAATACTAGAAGTTTCTAAGTATAGTAAGGTCCGCGCCAATTCTACGAGCCGAGAGCGCGCTCACGAACATTTCCGATGTCACCCGGATTTTACCGAAAGTAATGATCGGCCTAGCCGACTAGTCGGCCGACTAGTCGGCCATTTTGATGCCGACTAGTCGGCTAGTCGGCCAAAGTCATAGTCGGCACATCTCTATAATATAACTCTTTATTGCACAACACACAGTTTATTCAAATTCAAATTCAAAATTCAAAATCTTTATTTCAATTTAGGTCATGAAATGACACTTATGAACGTAAAAATATACATTACTAATATACTTATAATTCAAATATGGAACGTCGTAGTATAAAGAATTGGACAGATAACACTAAACAGAACTTTTGAAGACATTGTGAAACCTTAATTCTGAGAGAATTTTTTTTCTCCAAAAAGAAAACAAAAAGTCACTAAAACGAGTGTAAAAATAGAATCATTATTCGTTTAGTCGTGTCGACGTTATTATGCGTGAATAATTTTATGAATAGTGATTGCGATAGGTAGGTTTAAGATAAGGATGTTTAACACTTCAAATATTCGCCAGATTCGTAATGCTCGAGACCCGTCAAGCGAGTAATCACATTCAAGTTTTACTTAGAAAGGTTTGAGAATAAAGGTCTGTTTTACCATCGACGAATAAGCACAACCAATGAATAGTTCAAACATATAAATTAGTTTGTTTAATTAAGGATTTTTTTTTGGATTTTTTTGATTTTGAAACTGCATTAATCAAGAAATGCGATACATTTTAACATCAATAGAAAGGGGGAATCGGTAAAAAATGATTCGAAATGGGCGGATAAAGTCGCGCGGAGCGGTAGTGTGCAATATGCCTAATGCGCTGGTGGTTTAATAAACGCAAGTGTTATGTATGATAGAATCAATTAATTGTCTGGCATCGCTACTCTGATGTCATTGGTAATTAGAACCAGCTGTAACACTTTTTCAGATACACAAACAAGATAACTATACTTTCAATATCAGAAATCTAATTTTTCACCTTAATATGATTTAATTAATTTAAGCCAACTAACAAGTTCTAAACCAAAAAAGCCTACACGTTCAAGGATCGGTAGGCCATCGACGGTCGCGGAAACAAAAGTATGACAAAATAATGTTGATAAACACATCCCTGAAGGTTTTAACACTTAAACATAAGCCAAGTGTGGTAAACACGCAATTGCCAATAAACAAGTAACGTTACTTCAGAGTAAATTATTAAAATTATCTTCATCACTCACCATCATGGTGTCATTGAGGTCAAGCGCAATACAAATTAAAAAAACAAGGTAAGTGTACTCAACACACGTCTCCGATAATCGTCAACGCACCAATCATGGAACAATCATCCCATACATCACAACGCTGGTTACTACTACTTTCACACGGAGTGGACCGTTAACGGGCCTATCTCACCTTTGATAGTTTTCATCACCTGCACTTTAGACAGTATTACGAACAGGTACTATACTTGACCGAGAATGACCTGATGACACTACATTCTAATCATTTGTAGTGTTGGACTAAATCTGAGAGGGAAACAGAGGTATAAATAGAGCCAAGAACTGAGAAAATCATTTTTTAAATTGACACATTCATGACAAAAAGGTGTGTATTTTTTTGGCCCAGTTATATGTTCTGTGCCCTAGCGTGAACCCTTTGGCTTTATAGTACAGTGATTTGACAATTAGATGAGATTCAAGGGTGACATGATTAAGTCGATTTGACGACCGATTTTGCGCAGTGGTTAAGAAATTGGCTACTGCGCTAGAGGTCGCGGGTTCGATCCCCGCACATTACAAACATTTGTGTACATGAACATGTCTGTTTGTAGTGGTCTGGGTATTTTCTATGTATATGTATGTATTTACAAAAAAAAGTATTTAAGTATGTTTATATCCGTTGTCTGGTTACCATAGTACAAGCTTTGCTTAGTTTGGGACCAGATGGCGCTGTGTGAAATGTCCAAGAATATTTATTTTTATTTTTATTTATAATTTTTAAGCATGAGCAAAATCTCAATACCTTATCGACGGGTTTTTTTTGCCTTTAATATCCGTGAAAATATTTCCTCGATGAGCCAAATGTACGAGCACCAATGATGGCCACCACACAATTTCATGGCTCAAACCTGCTCAAACGATTTGGTAAAGTCCAATCACGTAGCAAAAATAAAAATCCACCTTTAAATCGCATTGCCGTGATCAGCGGATGCAAATTTTTGTTGTTGTCCGTGCCCATTAATACCGAGAGGTAATTCGATTAAATCTCAATTTTTTATAATGAATGGTTGCAAATTCTCCCCGGATGCCAGTATCGGCGAAGGCGTTATTATTTTTTTCAATTTAAGAACAAAAGTTTAAGAAAAGTGCTGCCATGGGCAAGCCTTTAAAAAGTAATTATAGTTTGAAATCACTACACTATACTACATGATCCCAGGTTTTTAAAAACATGTGCCTCAAACCTAAAAATATGATATAAGTATTACCTACTTTCATAAAATCAAAAAAAAAAACTGTAGTAGTTTGAAAGCTATAACTTCTAAGCGGTTAAATTTTAACTGCATTTCAAACCTCAACTTTTAGAGGGCCGGTTACAAAATATCTAGAATGCATGTTAATGGCCTACGTACATTACCGAGTTGTTTTATGACTAGTTTTATGTTGCCGTTTTGTCAGGTTTATCGCGAGGGTCTCATTCTTACTCGATGAGTAAAAATCGGTGGTTCATAAACTAAAACCGGCTTAAAACTTAATGCCATCATCCGAACTTGTATTTTTCAACTGACTTTTTAACTGAAATTGTTTTAGTAGGTGCCTATGTTACCATGAAAATAAATAGGAGTACCTCCCCATTTTGACAATGCTGTAAAATAAACCCAGATGAACACATATTTAGCAGACAAATATGTGTCCATCTGGGTTTATTTTTATGTGAATCATAGAATCTCAAATATTCCGTATCTGTGTTACACGACTATGTAAAAGTGACGATAAGAAAGGCATTTCTTCCACCAAAGAGACAAAAAAAGGCTTCAAACTGCGTCACGTCTTATCTTGGTCACTTTTTTTTTGTATTTGAGATTCAAGGCTAACTGGTAAAGAGGTATGTTTAAATCCAAATGATTGTTATTACTTTATTTGTGTATTTTTTTATGATTAACTTTTGAGCAGTCGGAACACTCTCGAAAAAAGTTTTATATTTTTAAAAATATAACTATGTTGATACTTAGATTGGGTGGGTGCCTGTTTCACAATCGCTTAGTAAGTTTCGACAAAATCAACTTTCGACTAATTCATACAAAATGACGTGTTTTTCATTGTTTGGTTAAGTATAACTTATTTTTTTATTGTAAAACAGGGCCTTAGCAATACTCTTATCTTCCTACTGCCTAAAGTATCACCCGTATTACGTATCTGTGTCAATTTCACGTTGTGAAACCCGCATATTTTCTACGTTTGCTGTGTACCTGGGCCATTAAAATGAAATCTTTAGGTAAAAAAATGATTTCTAAGTATCAAAATATGTACTTTTGTTTTCTCATTATTTTCTTTTGAAAACTCGATCAATCATTTTCATGAATTGTTCAAATTTTACGTGCAAAAGGTAATTCATCTATTTTTATGTCACACATTAGCATAATGATAAGTGCACAATCTAACGGCTCCATTACTTCACTTTTTACTTTCTACTCATATCATAACTTCACGGACTAAATAGTATGTATACCTAAATAAAGTACCTAATTAAATTCATTGGTATCGTACACTTTCTTAAACACATACTTTTTATTAAAGATTAAGGTTGTAAAAGCACAATTATTTTATGATTGTGACATCAAGGGAGAACACAATGATAATTTAAAAACAAAATACCATAACAATACAAAATGCAATTTAAATAAATGGCAAATAGCCAGAAAAAGCGATAAGCGGCCATGCCTCGTGAGCGATGTGACAAAATGCTATGCTTTTTTAAGCACTTCTAAAAAAGGCCCGAGTGACACACGTTTATTTTGGCTCTTTTAAAATAAACAAAGCTTTATTTAAAGTCAACAAGATTTTTTCGTTCATGTATTTTAGGTTTATGTTTGAGTTCAAACATATTGTAGAGTTCGATAACACCTACGTTTGGATGAAATAGTAACCTAATACCAGTTACCAAATAAAAATGTTTTCTTTCTTTCTTTTTTTCTTAATACCTACCAAAAAAAAGATGAAAAAGAGTAACCAAGATCTTTAATTGGACGAAATGTGATGCTTTAATAATATTTTAACGATACCGCGGCACGTTTTTTTGATTAAAAATATTCCCCTTATCATTTCGAATGTAATCATTCAGATAGTATTTATGATAAGGTAACCAGACCAATTAAACACTTCTTTCATGATTAAAATAACAAGTTTTACTTGGATATAGATACACAAATAAAAATACCTATATAACTCTGTAAAATTTCGGTCAGCATGGCTAGATCATAAGAAGAGTAATGTTTTAGAAGCAATATCAGAACTCCGTAAGAAAAAAAATTAAGAAATCACATTAAAAAGTGTTAAGTTTACCATTTAAGACGTAAAAGTAAAAAGAAGGTCGTATCTGAACTTACGACGTTTTAACATCATAAAATGCACCTGTAGGCTCGTGCGTTCAAAATTGCATTACAAATAAACGCATTACAGACCGTTGCAACCACATTTATCCACGGTAATGACAATTTATCCATGGAAAATGTTACATTATATTAGAGTTTAAATTGTTTGTGTAAACGTCTATTTGTCGTCGCTCGCTCTGCCGTATATAATTGATTTTTCGCGATTGGACGGGTATATAGTGGATAATGAGTTAATCAACATCACAATGGATGTATAAAATGCTATCTCCATTATTAGCAATCTGCATGGATCACTAATTACATTATTTATCAGAAGGACTTCGCTATTTAATTCCCTTTTAAAACCAATGTGCTGCTATATGCTAACAAAACTGAAATACGATAGAAATGATGGTTATAGTCACCTTAATATTGTCCAGTGGCTCGTTATTGACCCAAAAATTAACATATTATTTGTGTCCAGTTTAATCTACGTTAAGTTTTATATGAACCAAACAACTAAAATCGAGAAAGAAATCAGTTCAGGGCGTAATATATTGAATAGAAATAATAAAACGCCTAAATACTTCAAAGTACAAGACATAAATATTACTAGAAAGTCACACTGAAATTTCAAAGCGTAATTTGTATACATTACTATACGTCATTTCTTTTTAAGTGGAACAATTTCAGTAATGGTAATTATATTGCCATTATATGGAATAATGGGTTTAATTAGTCATCAACCAATCATAGCGGCGAAACCGCAAACCGATCATCATGTCACTGTAGGATTTAACCATAATATGTGATTTTAGTTGATTATGCAAAATGTTTTATGAAAATCCGTCAATGTATGTATTACCTTGTCATTAATCCTAAATCAAAAAGGCTCAACTTTATGTAATTTGATTTCATATGCTATCTTTTACTTACAGAAAATTAAGTAACCTTGATTTTTCAAACCAAATCGACGTCTTTTAATAATAAAAAAACAGAGGGCGTTTCAACAACAAAACCATTGAACACGGTAAATTAATCGATAGTTTTAAATCATGACGCAAGTGCAACGCAGTCCATATTATGTGAACCGTAAGCAAGAAGCCGCAACAACGAGACGTAACAATCATGTTTTTGCTGATGTTACATTATAAGCAACCATGTTTCATTTGATTTGTCGATCGGCTTCATATAACGTCGTCAGTATACATTGATTTGGGAGATAATACTTTTCTTAAACCCTTACACGGACGCTGTTTATCAACATTCTATTGTTTACGCGACCGCCGGTGGCCATCGATACCTGAGCGTTTACGCATCACATTGAGCAATGAAAAGGTCTGGATGGTCTTGAGGCTTGTCTGAATGTAAATACTACTGGTAATGATGATGAAAGGTACAGTGCGATATTATATCTTTAAACGACGACTAATTATAATGATTCAAGCAAAGTTTAATGTTGCAAGAACACCAATGAATATCACAAAAATGGTAGGAATGAGTGTAAGTTAAGAAACATTACAAGACAACACAAAAACGCCAAATAAAATTGATAATGATTTGTTGGAAGATAAATATAAACAAGTAATTCAAGGTGCTAACGACAGGAAAGTTCTCATTAGTGTGATTTTGCTAATCGCTTTATCTGTATTGAACGTGACCGAAACAATCACGCTAGCAGATAAAAAACCGGTTAAGTGCGTGTCGGACCCGCGCACTGAGGGTTCCGTGCCACCCTTAACTGAATTCAGGGTGCACTTACTTTCACTTAACGAAAACATCACAATATATTGTGACAGCAAAAATAACTTTGTTTTTCATAGTGTTTGTATGAAAGACAAAGTTATATTTGCGGTTGATAAAAATGTGCAATATCTCAAAAACTACTTGTTCGATCTCCTTCAAACCAATTTTCGTTGCAAGTTTTTGTTGAGATCTACATCATATATTTTTTTCAAAATTTTCACTTTCTTAGTTCAAAAGTTAGATGGGGGGGACGCCCATTTTACCACTTTGGAAGCGTCTATATCTCAAACCTTACACTTTTAGAAAAAATGGTTTTAGAAACCTCAACATCATTTTCAAAGACCTATCAATAGACACCCCACACGCATAGGTTTGAGTAAAAAAAAAATTTTTGGTTTTAGTTACATGTATGGGAGCCCTCCCTTAAATATTATTTTTTCTTACTTTTTGTATCTGAATCGGAAAGCGGTGAACAAGATACACCTACCTACCAAGTTTCAGCTATGTGATGCTTATAGTTTCAGAATAAAGTGGCTGTGACATACGGACGGACAGACAGACAGACAGACAGACAGACAGACAGACAGACAGACAGACAGACAGACAGACAGACAGACAGACAGACAGACTTGACGAAACTATAAGGGTTCCGTTTTTTGCCATTCGGATACGGAACCCTAAAAATCTAAGCTGTCACTTTCCATAGCCACACAATTTTCAACAATCGGTAGAAAAAGCAACGCTTTTGTATAAGAAATATAATCTGTGGGGTGTATTAAAGTAAAAACCGCAAGGCAAAGTGAGAAAACGATCAAGTTCTCTCGTGTATACCGCAAATCAGGTCCGCATCGATAAGTCCGCCTCTGCATACAAGAATCAAGGCAAAAACTTGTGAGTGCAGCTTCAATTTATGTAACGAGTATTCCGCACATTATTTGCATTCGACAAATTATTTGCTTGCAGCAGTTTATTGTAAATGAAGAGCTATAGAGCGCTTGAATTTGCATTGAGTGGAGGAGAGATACATTTTGCTTTTATGTTTTAAATAAAAACAAATTACTTTTTACTTTCTTTTGCGGCGACGAACTTAGGTCTACCAACTTTGGTTCACTGTTTTGCAAAAGCCACGGGTAAAGCATGGAGTGTTTGATAATAACGCTGGGTCATCTCTACACTGGTATAACAGGGGTACAAAATAACCGTAATTATCATATTTCTGTCACAGAAAGACTTATAGAAGTAACTAAAATATTTTGTATAATCCTGAAGACAACTCATTTCCCGAGATCCATGAACATATTGGAATAAATAAAACTTAAAAAATAAGGCAATTAATTAATTTAACTAACAAAACTTCCCCCGCAGATCTCTAAAAAGCAACAGCATGCAGCAGCAGAAAAAAAAGTACAATCCAATCTCCCAGATGTTCCCACGGCGCCGTTCCGGCTGCGGAAGCTTCGTATAATTGCTCGCGAGTCGCACGTCGAGAAAACTCCTCGTTGCGTCACTTACCCAATTACAGGCAGTATCGTGTAACACGGTTCGGCGGTATAATCGTCTCCATACGCATTCGAGACGGGGAGATCAGGAATAGGGATTCATACATGTGCGTTGTGGGACCTAGTGAATCTGCTTCTTTTGTACTATTTATCTGAACTGAGTCACTCTACAAATAACAGATTTTTTAAGCACTGGGTTGATTGATTATTTTGCTTTATTCTCAGATTTTCAAGTTCAGCCTTCATGACGGCTATACATAGGTCGTGATGAGGGAGGACTGTGACTTCTAAACACTCCTTTGGAAACGATTCCATAGGAAAAACTGTGGTAACATTATTTTGGACCGACAAATTCAAATTCAAGAACTAATTAGTTTATGGTTATCGTTTTACAGTTGTCATTGATAATTATTTCAGGAATAAACGTCATATCTTTTAACTGGTTGGGTTTCTGTCCCGAAATCTGGTATCGCATCAAACCCAATGACATCCTTAGCACACGGGAGCACGTAAGACGTTACTCGTACTCTCGGTATAATTAAACCGTCGTATTCATTAGGGTAACAATATTCCGCAATGTGACGCCCGCGTGTCGATATAGCTCCGTAAAGGGGTACACTTGTCTGTGAAAGTTTAAATTAAATTATAACATGCATCTGCTGACGCTAGACGGTGATTCAGACGAATTAGAAGAAGCGAACGTATGCGCATTCAAATCTAGAGAATGTAAATTGTAATGGCTATGTGCTTAATAATGTGTGTACGAAATCACGACTTGGGAGAATGAAATAAAAAAGTTTTAATTACACTTTTATGATTCTTTTGATCAGATTATTTTGATTCTCAACATAAGTAATAGCAGTTCTATGGAAGATGTTCTATGAATAAATAATATTCTGATGAATGAAATAACATGAATTGGGTGTGTAATTTAAGATTAGTATCTCAACAAAATAATGCACTTAAACTTAAAAATCTGATTGGTTATCAAAATAATATTATTGTGTAAAATAGCATTTAGAAAACCATTTAATTTGCCTTCATATGTACCCTTAAACCACCTTAAATTGTCGACGAATTGTGATTCCCAATGGGCTTTACAAATTCCAAAGAGCATGCGAGTGACTGAACTTAGAAGGTGGCTGCGCGAAATTTACGACTATTGTTTAGCTGTAGCACCACGCATTCGGTTCTCGGCGCTAAGATTGCCGCACCAGTTGGTTTTGAATGGAGTAATGCTAGGGATGTGCTGATTGTAATTACACTATCCAACCAGATTGAATTGAGACGTAAGCCAGCGGCAAAACAAAATCTTAAACTGATTTTAATCATACGAGTATCGTATGACGTTTCCTAATAAATACAAGTTACAACCAAAATATTTTCAATGCCAGAGTAATCAGATTCCTTCTGAATTAACTCGGACTAATATACATCGGAAAATATATTTCAGCTCGCTTTAGTAATTCTAGTAGAGTCAAGAACAATGCTTACAAATATTCAACGTTATCTTTTCGAATAAGTTTTGAAATCAGTAAAAATATGGAAATTTATTTGTATGTTGATGGAAGTCCCTAAATTCATGTCATCATCACCGTCAGTTATTCTATAATTAATTCATGCGTATTGAAAGACATCTAATCCATTCTACACCAAGTAATTCCTTAAGTAGCCGATTGTTTGTCCTGGGACAACCCTTAAGCTTAAACAGGAGAGCGCGAAACTCGTGAGCTGTAGACGTCCCAGAAATATGAAAGGCGCCGTGCATAATTTTGATTGCCCCTTAAACAAAGCACCCTGGAATTAAGCAGAGCATTGTTTTTGAGATGATGATGGAAGCTGAAGAGTGTGTTGTTAAGACCAAATTTATATCCGAGGCAAACAAGAAGGAACTTTAATATTCATTGGTATTTACTTCAAAATATCCTGACAGAAATTTAAAGTTGGGAGGAGGATTCGTACATGCATTTTGTGTCAAACTTTACATCCTCTATTTATCCTATTTTATTACAAATGTAAGTATAATAGTGTCCCACAAATGTTCATTGTTCATGAAGAAAAATATATCTCGTCCGCTTAAAATTTAAACTTATATCTACCATAACAAAATCAAAATCCCCGTATTTTTTTTTTGCGAGTGCACTATTTAATTATTTTCAAAGCCATCTTAAAAATCACAATTTTATTCTTATCTTCTCTGATCTGTTCGTACTGTTTGTGTGTCAATAATAATATTTTTGAAAGTGTCATTTAATAACTTTCCTCAAATCGCCAAAATTATCCTTGATTCTTCGATCTGATATGATGTGATAAAAATTCCAAAGTAAAGTAACATTCTTCGGTTGGATCGTAATGGCTTTCCGGTGCCTACGGTGAACGTTTGATGGCTCTAATCACGTTCGGGTTATGGCTTGTCAAGGGCATTGCTATGACGTGTTCTGATTCCACGTTTTAACCTTGGATTATAATTATGTTTGGTTCATTCACAAGATTTGGAAAAAGATTCTCATTAATTTTTGCAAACATTACGATTTTTAAACTGCTAAACCGTTTCGCCAAAGACGTAAAAGTTTGTCACAGATCAACAAAAATGACATAATTTTATCAAAATCTCGGAGATCTGGTTCTAAAAAACATATAGTTTAAAGATCAAATCTATGGGCAAAGAAAAAAAAATGGTAAATTAATTACCAGAAATCATATTTGTATACTTACAAAAATAAGCATAATTCAATTTCATTTTCTGTATTTGTTTACATCACCGGCCGAATGACTAAGGAAACACTGCACTATAATTATAATTCAAAGCAATTACTCGTACATCGAGTTCATTCAATGAGTCATACACTTCAATGACGTACACTGGCCACATGGTCAAGATATACGTTAGATCGACAAGTGTTCTCTAACTGATACTCAGTTAACAGTTCTTTGATACCCGTAACTCAATAACTGTTTATATCAACTAATACTTCACAAATTGATGTCACTCAAATGAAGATTTACTAACGTGAAAAAATAACGATGGTTATGAACATTTAAGGATAACTCTTAAGGATAAAGTTTCCAATAGATAAGTAAGATATCTCATTAAATAATTTTTTTACGCATCAAATGATAGTTTTAATGTAACTTGTTAAAAAAGAGTCATCAATAATGTAAGATACATCAGCATAGATACGAGAAAAAGTAGGTTTTACTATTGAATAGTTAATGAAAAACATAGATAACAATTTATGGAACATCATTCACCGACCAAAACTGATCGCTTTCACGAATTGTCACAAATCATATAATCTTAAAGGTATACATGTCACATCAGGAAAAAATACTGTTTTCGTTACAACACAAACGAATTGACTATACCCACAAGCTTTATTGTTTGTTAGTGATCTCCTTGACACGGATAATAACAAAACACAAAAATATTAACGCATACAAGCGCCAGGTAATGACTATGAAGTTCCTATGTAATTGAAGTTAGATTAGGCGTTTGAAGGATGGACAACAATAGAATATACCCTTGGGCTGTTATTACTGTATCCTGTAGATAACTGTATTCAGATAGTGGTTTTAGGCATTTGTGGTTCCAAAAAATAAGTGTCTAAACTGAAATATGAATTTACCCAATTTAAAACCATCAGATGTCTTTACATCCATACTTATATCATATTATATTTAGAACTTTACATAAATAAATATATCGTCGTATATTTTCCGCCCGTTCTTATGAGAAACATCCTTCTCCGAAATGTAATTTTTTGCACGTTGTATTATTAAAAAGACCCGAAATTATCTGCTTTGAGGTGTCGCGTTTCCTCACATTTGCAAATCCAATATATTTTTCATTTGCAATATGAAACTCACGGTACGAGATAAAAATACGTAAACGACATACTCATTTCTAGAACCAGTTATGAATGCGATGGAATATAATAAAAACAGAAATGAACGGAAATGTATGTGCTGTCTATACTTTGGAACTGTTATATGTAAATCAGTTGCCTACTCAGAGTATATTGACACATGGAAATGGGTTCATAACTTTTGTAAGTGTGCGACGTTGAAATCATCTACGTTTAAAATGATGACTGTTTTGAAATGCGTTCGCATAGTTAAGTTTATTAATTAGGTACATAATAATTAGTTGATTTACTGTCTAGCATTAGTGTTTATTGATCAATAAAACAAGTTTCGTACTAACTGTGTTAATAGTAAACGTAATAAATACGAAGGAATTTGCCAATCTTAAATCAATCACCATGAAAATGTTGATCGTAGCATACAATGGGAATATGTACTTCATTCAACAAGTAAATTGAATCTTATTAGTGTTGTGGGTATCGTAGCAGCTTCCATTGTAATTGCAGCAAAAACAAGACCATTAAACGATGATGGTTGCGATGTTAATGCAAATTTGCTATCAGACAAGCGCATCAATATATTGGAAGTAGATTAATTACAGTAAGCAAGAACGATCGACAGCGCAGAAACACCTACGCTACGCACCGGTCAAACAAGAAAAACAAACTATAATCAACCGAGGCCTGCGTGTCAATGAACTTGGCCAGTGCCCAGTGCACAATTTTAAAATTCCTCCACTTGTGCCATCTTTGCATTACTCTAACATGACCGGCCAAGTGACATTCCGAATGCATCCCAATCGCATTAATATTCGCAAAGCATATGACACCAACCTTGATTTTGTGTCCTGGTATGTCACAAGGGTCACAATATTACGGCTGATAATCCAGAGATCACACACAAAGGGTTGTTCAAGAGCACATGTCACTGACAATCCACAGGTTCGAAATTCGAAAGCTCGCGAGTAGTTGGTTCGGCGGCGGAGCGTGCGTCCTCCCACGTCGGCGGTTAGGTGAAGACTGAGGGAGTTATACGGAGGTCCGTTTAGTCGGAGGTCGGAGGTGATTGGTTGAGCAGTGGAACGGGATGCGGCGAGATGTGCGCATCGTCTGCCTTCCGTTCGACGCGTTTGATAAAATTTGCGGCGGAAAAACGTAAAATTTTCGACGCGCCACGCATTTTTAATGGAATAGACTGTGGCGGGGCTTATCACTTCATTAATGGTGACGCAGCTGATAATGGTACTTAGTTCGTTAATGTGTTTTGTGTAGTAGATATATCTGACTTTATCGTTTTTGTTTGATTAAATTCGTTATCTTCATTTTGTGTTGATATATTCAGTCGAATCACCTGTAATTTTAATGCTATACTAGACCATATTTAAAAAAAAGGATTTATAATAAGTTGTTAAAAAATATGTACACACATATTTACCTACTTTCAGACCTATTGCGATGATATTCGATTACTAAGCTGAGTTTCTAAGTGCAATTGCCTAAGTGTACTTTAAAAAAATAAATGAAAAAACATCAACTTTTTTTTTTAATAAGTTAAAAAGTTCCTGTTGAACAAGATGGACAAGAATACCTTAAACGATTTATTTTTGAAGATATTCATATCACAATAATATAAAATAATATTAGAACACAAATTACTATTATAGTTGTTAACACAACAACGTCCTTATCAAACGGATACTTCATGCCACGAGGATAAAGTTTACAATGTTAGTTAAAAATTATTATTGCTTTACCTTATTATTTGAGATTTGGTCCCTTCTCCCGACAACTGAAATTCTTCCAATGAGATTGAAGACGGCACAAGCTCACTTTGAAATGGCAATACCTATTTTTTTAAGGAAACTGGAGGTCTACTACGAAAAACGAAATCCGTCAATACGATCATCGTTTTTCGGATCCGAAACATTTTTAGTATGGAGTCTTTACTATGAAATGCTTCGGATCCGCAAAACAATGATCGTATTGACGGATTTCGTTTTTCGTAGTAGTCCTTCTGATTAACTACTACATCAGACATCATAACTAACACTTATTGTAGGTCAACAAACAGCCAGCTTTATCATGATGGTGATTGTAAAACCTACATTATTAACTCGTCAAGTATGTGTGAACGAGACACAATAGAAATTCCATTATTATGCGACTCCCGGCAGTCGTTTGATACCTGACTGATTAAACCGTCTACTAACCGAAAAATAACCAAAATGTACTACGGTTAACTGGGAAAGAATGTCTTAATCTATTAAGTCCGTCATTTATACGACTCAGTGCAGTAAAGTTTAAATTGGATGATCAAACGAACTTACCTGTAAGTGAAGTTCGATCCAAATTGTCCTGACTTCGTCGAAGAGATTTAATTGACCATGTAGTAGGCCCTGCTACGCGTCCATTCACTCGCACACAGGTTTAGCGCAAGAAAGAGAAGGTAAAAAACTAGTATCCCTCCCTCCTTCCTGCGCCTCACAGCACTGCCAGCCGCCTGTCGCTCATTCATTTCAGAGCAAGGAGACCGATGTTCCAGATGTACAACATTGATTTATGGTACGGGAGGCAACAATTTTTGCAGAAAATACACGTACCTATGGGAATTGGGAAGGGTGGGAACTTAAATCTCTTCGACGAAGTCAGGACAATTTGGATCGAACTTCACTTACAGGTAAGTTCGTTTGATCATCCAATTGTCCTGCCTTCGTCTCTGAGATTTAATTGACCATGTAGATGTTCGGAGTAAATCAATGTTGTTACAAAAATAAGTTGACACCTCTATAGTTAGTCATCATCATCATCATCATTATCAGCCGAAGGACGTCCACTGCTGAACATAGGCCTCCCCCATGGCTTTCCACAACGACCGGTTGTGAGCGGTCTGCATCCAGTGCGATCCTGCGATCTTCACAAGGTCGTCTGTCCATCTTGTCGGCGGACGTCCTACGCTGCGCCTTTGGTCGAAGGGTCTCCAATCTAGAACTTTTCTGCCCCAACGGCCATCAGTTCTTCGCGCTATGTGCCCTGCCCACTGCCACTTGAGCTTACTGATTCGCAGGGCTATGTCCGTTACCTTAGTTCTTCTACGTATCTCCTCGATCTTTGATTATTAAAATGATCATTTAAATAACAAAAATGTTTTATGTTACCATGTTTGGCATTATGCACTATTGTTATGGGTGCATGATAAGTAATTTCTTTAATGGGAAAGAAAGTAGATATTTATTCGTTTTTTAAATTTAATGTTAAACTCCAAGAATATGTAAATATAATAATAATTTTAGTAATCTTAACTGAAATAGGACGAAAATTTCTTAGTTCCTTTTTTTTTTGGTCTGTTATAAAAATTGCAAATAAATACGGAATACGTATTGTTGAGACAGATTGCGAAAGCTACATACAGAAATACTTCTCATCCAGCGCCCTATCATTTTTAATGCACTTAACGGGCGTATTGGAGAGTCTCTTTGTCTTGCAGTTTTAACGTATTTTACAATCATAGATTTGTAAAAAATACACGCATGATATTCGATTACTTTTAAGTATTGGGTATTTATGTATTTATGCAGCTGTTTGAAATATATTCAGCCGTATACCAAAAACAAAATTCTTATTATTCGAATTTTGAATTCTAAAGAAAACGTTTTGTTGTTGTTTTTGTTGTAATATTTGTTGTAATAAGTGTAAGATTATTGGTAAAAAAAAATAGTTGATTCATTTGTGGGTATATAAGATTTTAGATGTATTCATCGGTGTATATCAATGCTATTATTATTTTTTGGATTACAATAAGAATACGATATTACAATGAATTTGAAATATTATCGTTATCAAAACTTGAAAGCATTAAGAAAGTAGGTAATGATTGAGTGATTTAATTTTTTTCTAAAGAAGCTTGGAAACGACCTCTGGGGGCGTTGTGGCTTTATAAGGTCATACGAGCGCAAACGATTTCTCCGATAGAAGTTTTGGTACCACCTAACCCGACGTTTGCCTAATATTTAACTTATCAACCAGGCGCGGAAGTCTCGACATAGTTCCTTGTAAAAAACACCAGTTGGCGCTCGAAAAAAGCTGAGACAAAATTGGTATTTTCGTGTATTTACTGATTGAGAATAATGTTTTAATCAAGCTTAACTCGTCAAGTATGTGTGAACGAGACACAAAAGAAATTCCATTGTTATGCGACTCTCGAGAGTCGTTTGATCCCTGACTGAATAAAAAATTTTTTCTTTTTTTTTAGATTTACTAAAAATTTTGCTATGTAAGTTAGAAGGATATTAGATGGAGTAGAAAATCAAAATATTGAAATTATCTACGCGAAATATCAAACATGACGCTTCAGACTTCCAGCACAGGAATGTTCGCCGAGTATTCGATAGTCGGCGCATAGTCGGAAAAAAAAATACTCATAAATATTGACTGGATAAAATATGTCTTAATTACTGAGGGTTACATTTAAAAAAAAATGCGATCCTATCTTATCGATTTGGTTTTGATGAGATACTTTATTTTTATTTAAGTTTAAATATTTTCTATGAGTTAGACAAATATTTGTGACTTATTCTTCTTTTTTGGGAGTAATGGCAATGTGCATTTCCGCAATGCCGCCAATGTATTTGTGTCTTATTTGGCTTCAGATGAGACTTGTTTCAATATTATGAGCAGTGTAAAATAAATCTTGATGATTCAAAATTAGGGTACCTATTGTGACAAGAAGTCCAAAAGTAAATGAATATGTCGTGTTACAACAAGTATGTCATAGATCGATGTCACCAGGGAACACTGGTTGCATACATATTAAAACACCCTCAAATATAAATGATAAATAAAAAGATTCAAGCATTATTCTTTGTAATAAATAAATTACTTTCAGGTTTTATAAATAAATCGTCGAACTACTCGACGTCTTACGGCGCAAGAGTATAAGAACGAGTGTAAAAAATAACATTTGCAAAAAATATGTTAAAACTTGGCAGACCATGATTGGTTATTATTTTGTGGTCGGCAATTGTTTCACCATACCTAAGTAATTGGTGAATATTAAGACAAGATTTCCTTTGAAAATTTATTTAACATAGTATATTCAATACTTTTAAACATCAATTAAACGATACAATTCATAAAATAAAATAATTTGTTTTATAGTTAATGCAGCAATGTTTCCATATTAATGGTTTCCTAATATCATAGTGGCTTTGCTGGGGAGATGGTTGTGGAGTGGGTGTATGTGATTAGTTGGAAAAAAAACTGATGATGAGAGAAGATAATTTTACTCGATAAAGTTAATTCTTAAATCACAGAATATAGTGGGAAAAATATGCATAGTTTATATTCCCAATAACTCAAATTAGATGCTTGTAGTGCAATTTAGGTTTGATGCTGCGTTGCTGCCTTTTGTTTTAAAAAGATCGATTTTGTAATTTGTACAATAATGACCATGTCCTTTATTTATCCAACCTTTAACGTAGGTGTGTAAATAGTGGAATAAATATAGCCAAAAAATATAAAGAACTAGCGGCCCGCCAGCGACTTCGTACGCGCGCAATAGTTTTACTCCGTTCCCATAGATCGTAGCGAAAATATTTATAAGCCGATACGCATTAAACTATTTCTTTAGCCTTCCCCGATAAATTAGCTATCTAACAATGTATGTAACATATTTTATAACCGGACCAATAGTTCCTGTGATTAACGCGTTCAAACAAACAAACAAAAACATTCAGTTTTTAAATATATGCGTGCGTAGATATGCGTATAGATAAATGTTATATTTTATGTACACACAACACAGCCCGGTCGATAATATCGTTTTATTTTACAACGAAATGGAAATACTTACTACGCCTATTGTCAATCATACATTTCTTTCGGGTGCTAATAAAAAGACCAGGCTATATTTTTTGCGCTTACACAGCATCATGCCACATACAGACTGTGGGAGAAGCAAATTCCCTCAATTTATCTCCCGCTACTTTAGGAGTTTAAACTTGAGCTTTCTTTATGGTCATAGCGATAACTCTACTTTCTTGAATTCAAATTGTGAATTGAAAGGGACAATTCTATGTAGGGATCTACGCCACCATCACCATCAACACCCAAAAGCCGTCCACTGCTAAACATAGGCCGCCACGAAAAGTTTGCAGAAAAGTTCCAGATTCGACACACTTCGACCACAGAACCCGCGTAGAATGTCCACCGACAATATGAACAAACGATTTGCAATCTACACTGCCCACAGGCCGCTGGATACCTACCCTGTTTATACACAAATAAATATTCTTTACTGTTCTAAGGAATAAAATCTCTTCTCAAGCATTTTCTCAAGAGCAA
The DNA here is from genome assembly GCA_963584085.1 of Pyrausta aurata. Lineage (NCBI taxonomy): Eukaryota > Metazoa > Arthropoda > Insecta > Lepidoptera > Crambidae > Pyrausta > Pyrausta aurata. The sequence continues at coordinate 9,418,470 of OY757264.1, forward strand.
CATCAATAACAAACATGTGTCAAAACATTGTGTCTCAGACATGTCAAATGATTGTCAAAAAATATTTAAAAAATATTTTAATCGTAAGCACTAAAGAGTAATGATATCAAATTCGAAGCAAATCACCCCCATAATAACTTTGCACCCCTTTTTAACCCCCTTAGGAGATGAATTTCAATAAAATACAAAATAAGTCTTCCGTCAATTTTGTAAAAGAATGTGTATGCAAAATTTGAAGTAGATTGGACCAAGGGATCTGGCTGTCCCATACAAACTTTGCACCCCTTTTTGACCCCCTTAGGGGTGGAATTTCTGAAAATCCTTTCTTATCGGATCCCTTCGTCATACAAAGAACACACCCTCCCAGTTTCAGGTCTCTACAATCAGCGGTTTAGGCTGTGCGTTGATCCATCAGTCAGTCAGTCAGTCAGTCAGTCAGTCAGTCAGTCAATCAATAAGTCAGTCGTTCAGGACAAAGCATTTTATTGGTATAGATAATAATAGTACTTCAAACAATAGGTCATTCTATGTTTGAATTATTCTTCGGTGGTGTTTGTGGTGGTAAATGGTGAGAAAAAAGAACAAGCCCATAAAAAAACTAAAGTCAATTCAAGTTGACCTATGGTTGTCACAATTTTTTGTTGGCGGTGGTTCAGGCATCGCCTTTTCTGAAGATAATGGACACAGATCTTTATTTAGTTTTTCAGACTCCACATTAAGTACCGGACTTTGCGACGATTTAATCTAAGAAGCATACATGAAAAGTTTAGTGCATATCACACCATATTTTTCGAAAAATAAAATAGCATCTAAAACAATTAATTACCGTCTACCTATTTAAATCGAATATAACGGTAGTGCTATATTGATTTCGCAATTTAACAAGAAAACTCATTGGTATAAACCAAAAACACATTACGCTTTCCAGCTGGTTGTTGTTACGTCGGTTAATAAAATCTAAGCTGTACCGAAATATTAACTGAGGAGTGAAACAAATGTTAGTTAGATTTCAAGACTGAATAAGTACCTACTGTAAATATTCCACCATTCAGAATCATACAAATGCCAGTTAATGAGCAAAGCTCAATATTATTAGCATAGCTATTTTAATTGTGAGCTATAAATAAAATCAGTTTTACATAATTCTTATATGGACCCAACCATATGCATTGAGTAGAAATCAGAAATGTAAGTAAGAACTTGCTTACTTAAAAAATAATAATTGTCTTCTTTTTATACAATCCGTAAACTTCGATATTTAAGTAATGTTAAATATTTCATTTAATAAGCGATGTTATGTTTTCCATAGCATTGTCTAACAAGAAAAGTTTTATAGCCATTAGCCAGAAATAAATAAAAAAGAGTTGTAATCAATTGCAGACATAGGACCATAATATTGTGAGCTATGTAGTATCGATGTATATAGTACCGTTTTTGGAGCTTTGGGGAAAAAAATAAAAATAAAGAGCGTGCACCGCATCGCAGGTGGCACTATGCGTACTTATGTTTATCAGTCTAGGTCTAGGTCAGTTATAGTGTTCTTAAGTCTTTCATTTTTACAATTTCAGGTAAAAATGTACAAAATAAATATTAATTTATTAGATTTGAAACAAATCTGTTGCCACTATTGTTTTTCGGTGCTTACAAAAAAGTACTTAGTAAAACATATATATTGCTCCTTTTGTTTGAAAGTGTAAAAGCTCACATTAAACTCAATTCCAATCTATGTCAAAAGATTGACTGAGTCAAGTGTTCGGTCGTGGTTTTACCACGAATGGAATACGGTAGCCCGTAACACGTAGTACGGCTTCAAGCTTAGCTAACTTTAATGAAAAAAGACCTTACCTTTATTTGGTCGGATTCTGATTTCGAGCGCGAGACGTTGAAGCGCTAGGATTGTTGGACGGTAGTTCACCGTAACAAACAAGCAATTCACGGCGCATGGCGTCGCGTTGGCACAGGCAGGACACACTATGATGCCTGTTGGGGCTTGATGAGTGTGGGCGAGGAACGCTTCACACTGAGAGGCCCTGATGGCGCGTCGTCAGCGCTGCTTAACATTTTTAATGAAATGCCTTTGTGGCCCCATTAGTTCACTTTTTTCATTTGTCGAAACGCAATGAAAATAAGGGTAGGTTTATTGAAAGCAACGCATACCATACGTCTCGATTCAAGATAATTAGGACTGGCTGGCATCACGTGCCAGCTCGGCCAAAAAATTGCTACAGATCAATATCGCGTATTGATTCGGAGCGTTAAAATGCGGACTGGCTAGTATCTCGTAATAGCTCGGCCGAGAAGCGTAAAGCATGCATGTAGCAGCCACGCTGGGTTATGCGTTTAACTTCAGTTCACGTTCACAATTTGCTTTTTTAGTATGAATATCACAATAAGGTAACTTTCGTTTAGCACGAAATAAAAAACTTAACGGTTTTTTCTTTTTTGCTGTGGTTACTGCGTGCGTCGGAACGGCGCGCGCGCACGGACACGAATGAGCGACAGGCGGCTGGCAGTGCTGTGAGGCGCAGGAAGGAGGGAGGGATACTAGTTTTTTACCTTCTCTTTCTTGCGCTAAACCTGTGTGCGAGTGAATGGACGCGTAGCAGGGCCTACTACATGGTCAATTAAATCTCAGAGACGAAGGCAGGACAATTAATAAACAAATTTCATAACCCACAAAATTTCAGAAAAACCAGTGGCGCCATTATTTTCATGTTAGATTTCATTCCTTCTTTTTAGAGATACTCTTTTCATATCTGTCGCAGAACCGATGAACATTGGAGTAGACGGGTTCTTGAATGAAGACCACGTCTCAGCAAACGTAGTGTTGGACGCCCCCCTGCCAGATGGACCGATGACCTAAAGAAGGTCGCTGAAGTGACTGGATGAGGAAAGCAAGGGATCGTGCACTTTGGCGTGCCCTTGGGGAGGCCTACGTCCAGCAGTGGACTGCAACAGGCTGATTGATTTTAGAGAGACTATGTTTTGGAATTGTAAATACGCAACCCTTAAAAGGAAAAAAAAGCAATTGTTTCTTAATCGCTAAGAAAGCTGTTTACAATTCCATCAGTGCATCGGTATCGGAACGTTGCGAGTTTAAAGTTGTAAGCGATTACGGCACGCTAGCGTGCGGGTGTTATCACACGGGCACTTCCCTTATCAAGTGGACTGCACTCAGCTCGGTTAAGGGGCAGTCACACTGGTGGATGGATATTCGCTCTAATCGAGGCATAATGAAAACATTGGTTTATCTTCTTTTTTATAAATAAAAGAAAGTCGTATTTGTTACACCACTTATAACTTCAGAACGGGTGAACGGTTTTATGATTTTTACTTTGTTAGATCCGGGGACCGGGGGATATTAGATACTAGAAAACTCTACCACTACCACTGAAATAAAATTTCTCATTTTAATTCCTTTTATTTTGATAATTCAGACTTACCCTAGTAGATAGAAAAAATATAATTAATGATTAAGGAAAATATGAAGAAAGATTTATAATTGTGTTAAAATATTTACTGTGGGATATTCGTTTTACACAAAAAATATAAAAACAAAATATCTTTATTTTATTTTTAAATTTAGAAATGAAAAGGATATTATTGTGTTAGCTCCGTTACGTTCCATTTAATCAAGGACGGAGGGAACGAAACGTGTTACATGGTTCAATGTTTTAATACGAGTGCAAGAGAAAATTATTTATTAACCGACTTCAAAAAAAAGGAGGTTCTAATTTTGTACATTACTTTCCTATTTATTTAAATTGCTGGTTAAATATTACTGCATCATTGCACTGTCCTTATACAAGTACCTAGTTCAAAATGTAAATAAAACACTTTTGTCTTAATAAATAACACGGTATTATGGTATAAAAATAGTACCAGTTAATTATGACTGAGTCAAAAGCTTCCTCATTATGAAATTCGGTTAAATAAGTCTTTTCACGTATTTTTTCTCAAATAAAACAATACTCCAACCATTTGAGTGTCTAAAATATTTCTTATAGGTACTAATTTATGACATGTTAAAGAATGTCAGACGAGGAGATCTTTCGCATTGGTACCCAATTGAAAGTATCAGAGACTCTCTTAATGGTTTAAAATGTAAGTAATAGTGTACTAATGCTATCTAACCAGCAAATAGGATGGCCATTACCATATTCATTTGCGTGCGTTGACTTAGGTCGGCATTTGTTGACCCGCGCTCCCTTCCGACCGAGATTACAATGTGTAGATTGTATGGTACAATGTGTACACATTTTATATTTTAAATGCAGGTTTGTGCTTACTAATTGTCTGTATAAAATCGATTGCCTATTTGAAATCAATCTATTTCGCTTAAAAAATTCGACTCAAAGCCTATCAAACAGAGAACTATGACCACTGAAGCACTTGATCCTGAGGAAAATATAACTCCTTTAATAATTATTATTACTGTATTGTCTTTTTGTAGTTCAGTAATAAAATTAACAAATAAAATAATAGATGCAGACCACCCAAATGCAATGATAAATAAATAGTCCTCCATTCATCTTTGGTAATCCAACATCGTAAACAATCTTTTTGTATCTTTTAAAATGGTAATATCAGCAAATTAAATTAATTTACTATATAATTTAAAAAGATATCAGTGTTGATCGATGAATTAGCTAATGTATGTTGAAAGTTTTGTGTTTATCTTGGTTTAAAAGGAATATTTTCTCCAAAAAGGAATGTCACGATTGTTTAAAATATTCGACTAGTGAAGAAAAACGAACATAAATAGAGATTAGAATAAAATAGTTTGCTCGCTATTTTGGACAACTTATTAACAAGGAAATCAGCTATTAATAATAATGCAACGTTCCGAACATTTGTATTTTAACCATCGTAACATCTTAACAGCATATCACTCGTATTTATCTGGCATACAAAATAGAGACATACCACTTTATCTAATCTGTTAGTTAATCTCGATGAAAGCTTATTCCACAACCATATTGAGATAGGTCGGCGACCTTTAAATTATGATTTGATAAGACAGATTCGTTGAAGAGAAAAAGTATTCTTAATTTATTTTTACGTGTAAAAGTTTTCGGTTTGTTTATCTAGTCTCGGAGTTGAGATCCTTAGTTAATATTTGCTAGGCTCATGTTATGTGAGACAAAAATCAGATCTATCTTTTACGTGATGTTGATGTATGTAATTTGATAATCTTTAGAATGAAAAGATACTATGCTATGATTGATCAGTTACAAATTACTACATTTTTAGTTGTATTGTGTATCAAAACAACACATTCACTCAATTTTAATAGTCTATAAAAGGATTCTATTTCAAACTACCAGTTAATGTTTTTTTATTTTATTTATTTAAACCCAAAGTTCAAAAACAAGTGCTATAAAGTATTCAAATACCAAACGATCGCCGGCGTCATTTAATTTCCAAGCTTTACTTTTTTCGATTGCATCTTTGCCATTCGATATCCTATAAACACTACTACGCCAGTGGTTCTCATTATCATCTTTTATTCAACAATCCCGATAAGTGATGGGATGATATCGATAGTTTTGCAGTCGATTAACCCACGGCCGAAATGAATTGTACGTATCAATTACCTGTCACTTTCAATACGAGCATTAAAATCTATCCGTTCTTTAGAATAAGAGTCAATAAAACGAAAAGTATGTGTGATTATTACACTGTGTGTACGTATGTGTTATTATTATACGTATCAAAAGACTGCATTCCAAATATGAAGACTAAATTGGCGGCTATATCGATATACTACGAACTACGAATAAAAATGTTGGCTGCTAATGAATTTTGAAATACCTATAGATAACATATAGAAAAATTCCTTAGTTCGAAACCAAGACGATTGGTGTGTTGTCTGGCACATATTTATTTATTTATTTATTTATAACATGAATGTGCTAACGGAAATTCTCAAAAAGAGAATATTACGTGATAGCTAACTAGCATTAAACTATTACAAGGAAAATGACCCAGATAATTTAAAATTTGAATTTAATTATTTAAAGTCAGTTTTATCGATAGGCTATCGATAGTTGCCCATTGAATGACATCACTAATTCGGATAAAGAAGATCGTTGCCTTAGGTCAGTAACCGGGCGATTGATTTTTTTTAACTTTTGTTTGGACCTTTCGTCTCCTTTGTGATTCGGTGTGAGATTACAAAAGTCTTTGGCGAGTCATGCTTTGTTGTGTTTTTATTTGGAGTAATTTTCATGATTAGCAATGTGGCCTTGACTGATTGACAGTGAACTTATTATGACGATCATAAATTATCGATTGATTGAATGTGTGTATTTATCATATTTGGTGGCTACATATTTATTTATTATTTCTATGCAGGTTACTATTTTCGATTTATTTCACAAGTTAACTCTAATACTTATGTTATTCATATCAGCCAACACAAATAGCAGTTGGCTGACATGAATAACATAAATTCATAGAAATAACAACATAACTACGCGACTCTAGTTTCATCAATTTGCCAAACAAATGTTTGCTTAGCGGTATTTTCATTAACACTGTTTAATTAATGCTTGTTAACTGTTGTTTTAACTTTCCCATCATATTGGGCATAGTAGTAATTGTAAAATAATAGTTAACTATATTAACCTTTCAAGCGCCCGTTTCAACATTGACAAATAAGCACTCACCAGCGATAATTCAAATATGGAACGTCATTTCGTATGAAGCAATAATTATAATAGTTCCCCAGCCGATTTCGACTACAGTGGCCAGTCACAACGACTTACCATCTGCGCGGGACATATTATTGTGCACAAGTGTGTGCGCAAACACAGGTGCACTCTCTATTCCTTTCACTCTCACAGCCCGATGGGACAGCAATCTGACACGACCGGAGAGAGATCAGGCGCAGGACCGGCTTTACGTGCTTTCCGAGGCACGGGGGTGAAACACCGCCAACTTCCAAACTCCGGGCTACCCTGAGTATTTCTAAACAAAAAAACCCAGGTATATATGAAGTAATAAACATAACGTTACTGAATACTTATTTGGACATTGTGAAACAGGCTGTAAAGATAACTTTGAAATAGATTTAATGATGGTCAGAAGCAACAAAGTGTTTCGCGTTTTAGCTTGAGTGCATTATGTCAGAAGGAAGAGCAGTGGCAAGGGTGTCTAGAAGTCGTGGTTTAAACTCACACAGGTAGACCTTCCAGTGGCTTTTTTTTTTCAACTTAAAATCTCAATGAATGAAAGAAATATTTCACAATATTTCTATGCATATGGTTTTGTCTAAAGTATATTGTAAAGTTTTTTCCTCTTTTAAAAATTCAACAGTGGCCATGACCGAATTTTTGCTTCGTAGAGTCGTACGCTAAAATACTTTAAATAATGTTTACTTTTCTATCATTTCAGAAACACTAACACTTCACGGGTTAAGAAGAACATTTTTTAAACGACCTTTATAAAATACGCTGAAATCTGATCATCAATAAGTGAAGATTCTCAGATACGCAATAAGAAGGATGAGTTTAGAAGCTTCTAGTTTCTCATAACAAACACTGAAATATTAAACCAAAATGCTAAATACACGGCAAAAGTACGTCCATGGAATTTTATTGATTTTGTCTGAAAATTTTCTTATAAAAATTGGAGAACTAAGTATACTAAGAACCTATCTGCAACAAAGCTAAAGAAATACCAAATATTATCTTGATTTTTAAATAAATTTGGAGTGAAAGCTTCTGCATAATATTTAATGAATAACAACTGCCATACATATGGTAGTATCTTCAATCGTTCCATATTTTAATATAATTTTATTTCTCAATGCAAATTAAATTTAAATTTCATTTCTATTTCAACATAGTACAAGTATCACTTAGACTTGTTGTTGAGGTTTCATATAATGTCGGTATTCTAACGAACTTGAAACTGCAAGAAACTTGGAAGGTTTACAAACTTCGTGCTACTTGTCGATAGGGTGACCATTCATTTTGTTAGTGTGGATAAATTAGGTAAATAAGCGTGCCTCATTACACTATATAATTAAACTAGCGGTTAGAGTGTACTTCATTTCGCCCCCGGCACCATCCCACCCGGCCTCGTTTTTAGCATATTCGAGACCAAACAAATCCAACAAAGTAAAAATCATGAAAATCGGTCTACACGGTTTCGAATTTATAAGTGTTTTTACTAATAGGAATTTCTTTTATGTATATACACGCACTCTTGACAAAAAAAATACTAAACGAAAATAGTTTCATCCATTTGTGAGTAACGATACCACAGAAAGATACACAGACAGACAGTTTAAACCTATAACACCTCTCTCAATCCAGGTTTGTAAGAGCAAAGATAGCCTGTATCAAGAGGGGGTACTCAAGCAGCGCCGATGTCAGCTGTGACTGTGGAGAACCCCTGCAAACCATGGCCCACCTCACTAACTGTCGCGTGAGGACTTTCTTGTCAGTAACCAGAGGGCTACCACGGTATCCGTTTTCTGGGCAAGTAAGATTTTAGCCCGTGTTCTTGCAGACATGAAAGAAGAACTCTCCTTATTTGCGTTGAGAGTTAAAAAGTTGAATATCGTGTTGTTGACCTCTTGTCAATGAGATGATATCATGAAATAGAGAAGAACGTAGAAAACACCACGAAAAAGGAAAAAGTAACGAATAAGCAAGAAAAAAAAATTTATTGAAATATAGTAATGTCCTGAACCTTCCAAGAACACCTTGCCACCATATTTTTAGAGTGTTCGCCACAAACTATGTGCAGCTAATTAATAAAATAACTGCTCTTAGATTTTGCTGGCACAACGCAGGTGAACTCAACTTGTTTTCCTTATTTCTCACTTACATTTGTTATTTTGCCGCCAATATCTACAAGTTCTTGGCTGATTAAAACAAAACATTGTGCGGGTCAGTATTCAGAAAAGTTAAGTTGCTTTTTTTTTAAGTTTGGAGTTGGAGTTTTGGTTGGCTTAAAATTCAATAGCTAAATTTATCAATACAATTTAGGAACTATATCTCCATGTTAATGAGTTGGGGCAAAAATTTGCAATAATCAATGTGATCTTGGTAGTTTGTGCGTTTGCTTTTCTTTTCACTATAATATTTCACACTACACCAATAAATTCATTGTGACAAAACCAACAAAATAACCGAATTAAATATTTTGCAACGGTTTTATAAGTATTAAAATTATTTTGCCGTTTCAAACAGTTTGTACCTTTATAATTCCGGAATATTTTGTGAAATAACACTGAATTTTTCATAAGCTCCATATAAATAAATCAATCTGCCGCTGATCCGTAAGCAAAAGCATACATTGACTATAAATTCACTTTATCCCTAAATAATGCTGAATCCGATTTAAAATTTTACCAATCGTTCAGATTTTTTATGCCAAAAATATTTTATTTGACGGTATGGGCGAGTTTTTCACACCAATCGACTTGAATAAAAATGTTATGAGATCTTTCCAGCAAGTGCTTTTCCATAGATTATATTTTACTTTAATTATTCATTTATACAAAACAGAAGACAGTCAGATCCTTGACAGATCAGACAGATCTAGATACTAAACTGATTTGGACTACCTTTTCTCCAGTGACACAATGGACACAATCGAGTTAGCTGTTTGCGTCTTTGCCTGATCAAACAATAAAATAGAAAATAAAAGCTAGTATCCAAAACAATATCCAATCGTAACGAACAAAAAGAGAGCGCTTATCCGATCCTGGGAGTGGTGCCTGAAAAAATAAACGCGACCAATTTTCTAAACAGAGAAAAATAACAGTCCGATATCAATCCAATAAAAGGCAGGAAGGAACCAGCCTTCGAGTGAGCAATCACGCGTCAGAACGAGATGGGAGATAGGGCACAGGTAGTGATGGCCGTTGAAATTGCATCGATATAAAAAAGTGTAGAGAGTAAGAACAAACCCACGGTCAGGCAGACTAAATAACGCATAGAGCGTAACCAGGTTTGTATCTAAGTATGATCGGCTTTTAACATTTTTTAAAACAAAAAAGCAGTTCTTCTGGTAATATTGAATGTGAATTTACAAAAAAGCTCCATAATGCATGCATGACCTGTTTAAATGCAACAAAAAACTGTTATTCATAAGATGTGAAAAATATCGATATTTATTGAGTAGAGTTATAGATTTTGATGTTCTAAATAAATCTCAAATAAGTTGAATTGATATCTATTTAGTATATTCAGAACAGGGAAAATCAAATAGACATCATATTTGACACTTTATTATCCAATTAGCTTTAACAATACAATGTTCATCCCTAAAACCGACAAGAAAAGAGAAGGCGGCGGGACAATCGCGAGAAATTTCCAAAGAGATCGGTGTAAACAATAAAAGTTTGGAAGTTCGCGAAAGGGTACTAGAGTAATGAATAAAACAGATGAAATATTCACAACGCGATCACGCTATATTCGGGCGGTGAAAATTTTACGTTAAAAGACAAGTTGGGTATAGACGCTGAATTATTCCATTAGTTTTGCATCGCCCATTGTAAACTTGTTAACCATTGAGTTAAATCTAAAAGTATCGGCGGTAGCAACAATCAACAAATTAAATGATCCGCTAGCAGGTTATTGATGATATTTTTTTTAACGAAAATATTCTGATATTATTATGTACCAATGAACTTTTGTTTGTTATGTATTTTTTAATTTATTTAAGTAATGTTACTTTTTGTACTTTTAGCATTCAAATGAGATCAATGCCCGTTATCAAAAATCACAAGTCTATATCAGTGACACGTTACAGGGAAGTTTTGATAAGTTCATGTAAATTGTGTTTATCAAAACTATCTACAGGGCTTTTAAAGTTGCCTAGGTACTACTAGTAGAATTCTTTCGCAAGTTCTAATATCAAAAATGTATGCATTAATACAAGCATAAAAATATATTTTGTGAAATAAATGCTGACAATTGTAATTTGTAATTTACACGTGTAGTTTTGTTGAACACATATTTGAAATTTTGATTTATTTTAATACTTGTAAGTTTTAATAAACAGGTCACTGGTAGTGGCATGTTTTTAATATACGCGACATTTAGAACATTTTTAAAAACTTTCCCTTTTTCCTGTGGAGTCGTTAAAACAAATTGGTCTGTGTCTTTACGTCACAGTCTGTCGAGAAAAGTTTCGAGTCCCGCTCGGTCGCTGATTTGTTTGAGTAATTAACTTAAATATTATCAGAATAAATTAAATGAATTTTTTTAATATATTCGTAGCACTTTCATTTTACAATAAAGACCCAGTTTTGATTGTACATCTCAAGTAAGAAAATATTCATAAAATTTTAATGTGGCTTTGTTTTTAAACATAAAACCGGTTAAGTGCGTGTCGGACCCGCGCACTGAGGGTTCCGTGCCACCCTTAACTGAATTCAGGGTCCACTTATTTTCACTTAACGAAAACATCACAATATATTGCGACTGCAAAAATAACTTTATTTTTCATAGTGTTTGTATGAAAGACAAAGTTATATTTGCGGTTGATAAAAATGTGCAATATCTCAAAAACTACTGGTTCGATCTCCTTCAAACCAATTTTCGTTGCAAGTTTTTGTTGAGATCTACATCATATATTTTTTTCAAAATTTTCACTTTCTTAGTTCAAAAGTTAGAGGGGGGGGACGCCCATTTTACCACTTTGGAAGCGTCTATATCTCAAACCTTACACTTTTAGAAAAAATGGTTTTAGAAACTTCAACATCATTTTAAAAGACCTATCCATAGACACCCCACACGCATATGTTTGAGTAAAAAAAATTTTTTAGGTTTTAGTTTCATGTATGGGAGCCCCCCCTAAATATAATTTTTTCTTACTTTTTGTATCTGAATCGGAAAGCGGTAAACAAAATACACCTACCTACCAAGTTTCATCTATGTAATGCTTATAGTTTCAGAATAAAGTGGCTGTGACATACGGACGGACAGACAGACAGACAGACAGACAGACAGACAGACAGACTTGACGAAACTATAAGGGTTCCGTTTTTTGCCATTCGGCTACGGAACCCTAAAAAGATATGTATTTTGTATAAGATCTTTGAATCACAAAAAAAATTGGCACATAAAGACTTTTTACATACTTAAAAGTTGTTCGTAATAATAATATAATCTAAAAGGAAATTACTTGATGTGTATATGACACTATTTTTAATATCACATTTTAATCAGTCAGGTATCAAACGAATGCCGAGAGTCGCATAACAATGGAATTTTTATTGTGTCTCGTTTACACATACTTGACGAGTTAAAGAGTCCTTTACATAGAAAAAAGTCACTTTACCATCGACATGAAAAGAAAAAGAAGATAGAAAATGACAATTGATTAATTGAAAAAGCTAGACCAACTTATTTTATAGTACCACTCGCTCAATACAAGATCAACTTTGTTAAGGGAATGTAGAAGTGCCTCCAGCTTCAGTAAATGGGTTCTTATTCGTTCCCATCACTGAAGCGTCGTAAATGAAGGGCGATTCTCTGATTGCCTGTCTACCTACTGGTGCATTAAGTTCATAACAGTTAAGCTGAGTTAGGCAATGAGCAGCTTAGGGCACACAGCGCGAAGAACTGATGGCTGTTGAAGCAGAAAATTTCTAAATTGACGACCACCTGATAAGATAAACAGACGACCTTGTAAAAACCGTAGGATCGTAGTGGATACGGGCCGCTTGCAATTACCGGTCGCTATGAAAAAACATGTGCCCGTGTTCATCAATAAACGTTTGGCTGTTAATTATGATCAAAAAGATATATGAGTTTAGGTTTCTAATAAAGGCGTCTGTAACATCTGAAAATCTTAACGTTAATACTCGATGCTATGGTACGAGTAAGTCCAGTAAATTCTAATATCAGGCATACAATTTTATAACGATGATAAATTAAGTAGCCCCCAGCAATATATGTACGTGCCTCTTTTGATCTCATCTTCTTCTGGTGGTCTTACATCGTCTTACATACATTAAATTCTATTTTAAATCCACCATTACGTAAATATATCAAAAGAATCGCACTCAAAGAAATGAAAGGGTGCATCGAACGATTTCATTTTTCATTTTGCTTGGACGGACTCCCTGAGTAAAAAGAAGAGGTCATACTCGTAATTAGCAACTGAGCTGTATCGATGGCTTCAGCGTTCATTATCGAGACCCTGCATACTAATACATAAAGGGTGTTCCAATTGTAACATTTATCTTTTGAAAGTTCGTAAATAAATAAATAAAATGTTTTTCATAAACGTTGTCTGGTACTTCGTAACACAAGGAAGAAAATTCCTTACCACGAAACCAGATATTTATTTATTTATTTTTAGGTCTGTGTTTATAATTTTATTCATAAAATTTTTTTTCGTATTCATTCATCTTTATTAATATTGCGAAGTGGTAACATAGATTTGGTAAGATGATTGATAAGATTGGCTGAAAACTCAATTATGTGATATGGAAATTGATATAATTATGTAACAATTATCGAATCCAAATATTTAATCACATCAAAGACGATGCAATTAAGTTAATGTACAGTGTACACATGTTGTAATAAAACATAACGCAAGTGGTTATTAAACAAATATTAGATCATTTAGTGCGTTATTGAACGATAAAAGGAGGTCAAGTTTGCATTAGCATTTAAGTAATTTATATGTCAAATATTTGAGGTTGGCAATTTCAATCACGATTGCCACTATTGGGAACGTGCACGATAGTAGCGCCCTCTGGCAATCGCGACTTTCAGGGCACCTGTCAAATTGTGACTGATAAGTGTTTGTTATTTTGTATTAAATAAAGCAAATTTATGAAATAAAGAAAGTCAATAAATCGTATTTTAGAGGCAGTTTGTACAGGCAGTAGGAGAGAAAAATGGATATTGTAATAAAAACTGGTTTTGAATGTGTAAAACACAAAATCAATTTCCAACCCCAAACTTTGCTAAAAGGTAGCAAATTGGTTTTAGCCGAACATGTAAGGAATGTAGAAGAAGTACGAAGTAAAAGCAATAGTTACTTTAATCGAGCCGATATAATTCGACAAACATCAGTGACAATTACACCTTATAAAACAAGGTTAATCGTAAGTACTTTCCGAACCTAAAAAAAACATTCTTTATGTAGACCGCGAAATCGAGACCTCGCCTGCAGGGCACAAGGGCGCGGGGGGAAGCGATAGCAGGTTGTGTGTGGGGTGCTGGCAGCGCGGATACACCGAATTAGTTCGAATAGAATCAAATGAGTTTTCCAAATCCTAACATAAGAATATTTTAACAGAAAGACAACAACTAAGTACTTACGATCAATTGAAACAGCTACCACTACACATACCTAAGCCTATTTTCTTTCTCGTCTCTAAAAATGTATAAAATACGTTTCATTTAAACAATTAGAAACACGACTACGGTTTTGCAATTTGCCTAGAAAAGTATAATAACAGAAGATTTTTATGAATGACAGATCGACTATATACATATAAATCATTACCTTCTACACGAAACGAGCAAATTACATAACGGCAGCCGTGTTTCTAATGTGTTAATTATAAAATTTATTTACCCATTTTCATAGCTTAGACGACAAACATTGACAAGTAGCCCCGAATAGTTGCACATTTTTGCCACGGCATGCGCAGTGATCGTTTTCTTTTCCCCCACCATACACTCCGCACGGTCCCAATACGAACACTTAAAAGACCATAATTTTATTAATTTCAGTCGAATATTTTGTTTACTGACCATCAATGTTAATAGAGTTGCTGGACCAATTTTAGACACTTACAAATATAATTTTTGGTTTAGAAGAACTTTATTCTCATGAAGAACACTTACATTCAGTTCACTTACTGAGAAAACTTAATATCGATATCAATAAATAGTAGAAACCAAAAAATATTCCTTCTTAAGCGTAAAGAGCTGACATCATTGTCTACAGACTTATAATTTAATAAAAACTTAAATCAAATTCAGGTCAGATCTGAGCAATACCGTGTGAATCGCTGATCAATTGAGTCATTGTAGCACGGTGGCCGACTTCTTACACTAATCTGCTCGACAACAAAGCTAAATATTGCAATAATCTCATAATTGTACGTACCTACAATACCTACGCGCGTACAAAAATTAATGGTTTGTAAAAATTATAACCAAGCATTACCTGAATGACTGTTGAGAAAAACTCAAAAGTTGAATTGTGTCACTTTTGCAACTAAAGTTCAAATTGATAGTACGCACCTATTAAGAATTGTAGTCATTGTGGTGGAAAATTGAAATCGCTGTATTCGTTTGTCATCTTCTAGCATCAGTTATGGTTGCGGTCAATTATAATATGCTTTTACTCTAATAACATAAACAGACACAACCATAGTAAAAAAAAACTGCACTAATCCTTTCCCACAAATCGTTGGAATGGTTAGGCGCCAATCTCAATGAGTCCAATCTTTGACTTTGACAGATTATTTTTTGGTATGTCGGGTGACATATTGATGCTACGTGATCATGTTGCACGTAAAGTTAATTTTTATTAGTTTGTCAAACATTGTTAACGATAATTAAAAGATCAAATAAACAATCGACTTTTATATTATGAACAGACTATCTATTTTCTAATCCCCTACCGTGTCGTATACAGTAACAAGTGCAGAATAGTTCTAGCAATATTTGCGCTAGTTTTCTGATCAAAGTTGGCTTCACCAGACCGATCCGGTGTCTCGCTGCTGAGGAACTATTCCGTGAACAACATCGGATATACCGCAAACTAGGTCAGGAACTCACACCTTTTGTGTATAGGAATTTATATTCGTTGTGAAGGGATTTTGTATCTTCTGGGAGTTCAAGGAATCTTCTCGGATCAAGAACGCCGTGAGGTTTGGTGGTAATATTACGGTTTAAGCTTCTAGTGATGGTTGATTATTTTTCTAGGGCTTTCACCGACTTCAAAACCGGTTAAGTGCGTGTCGGACCCGCGCACTGAGGGTTCCGTGCCACCCTTAACTGAATTCAGGGTCCACTTACTTTCACTTAACAAAAACATCACAATATATTGCGACAGCAAAAATAACTTTGTTTTTCATAGTGTTTGTATGAAAGACAAAGTTATATTTGCGGTTGATAAAAATGTGCAATATCTCAGAAACTACTGGTTCGATCTCCTTCAAACCAATTTTTGTTGCAAGTTTTTGTTGAGATCTACATCATATAGTTTTTCAAAATTTTTACTTTCTTAGTTCAAAAGTTAGATGGGGGGGGGGGACGCCCATTTTACCACTTTGGAAGCGTGTATATCTCAAACCTTACACTTTTAGAAAAAATGGTTTTATAAACCTCAACATCATTTTAAAAGACCTATCCATAGACACCCCACACGCATAGGTTTGAGTAAAAAAAAATTTTTAGGTTTTAGTTTCATGTATGGGAGACCCCCCTGAAATATTATTTTTTCTTACTTTTTGTATCTGAATCGGAAAGCGGTAAACAAAATACACCTACCTACCAAGTTTCAGCTATTTGATGCTTATAGTTTCAGAATAAAGTGGCTGTGACATACGGACGGACAGACAGACAGACAGACAGACAGACAGACAGACAGACAGACAGACAGACAGACAGACTTGACGAAACTATAAGGGTTCCGTTTTTTGCCATTCGGCTACGGAACCCTAAAAACAGGAGATTTTCAGTTCAGATATCAGATGCCGAGTAACGATGATTCGGATGATGCAAAAGTATAATCAACTCATGAAGCCTACCATGATGGTATGTAATTTACACATGATAATATGTAGTTTCATGAAAGTTGTTACTTAAATAATTGTAAAACAAAATTTACTTATTAGACCATTCAATGCATTTCATGACTCCAAAATATTATAATATTAAAGAAGAATGTTTGGTGTAATAACAGAGTTAAGAATTTGCTAAATTAAGGTGACAAAGGTCGCAAACAATTAAAATATAGATGATGTTTCTTACATTAGTACATTAAAAGTAAAAAGCTCAGCGAATTTTGTCCCGTCTCGGCCCTGTCCCGTTCCGGCCCCGTTTTATGGATTTTATCATATTCCGTACCAAGCCTAACAAAAAAGTAAAAATCACGAAAATTGTATGTCCTTTTCCTGCCTCTAAGCTACGTCCCCACAAATTTTCAGCCAAATCAGTTCATCCGTTTTTGAGTTATAAATAGTGTAATTATCTCGACTTTCTTTAATATATCGTGATCAACCTTTTTTGCATAATGCACTAAATTTATTCAGTATGACACATTGTTTTGGTGAACTAAATAAAGCACGTTTCTAGTTTCAACTAATAAATAGCAATGTCAGCTAATAACACAGCAACCAGACTCATTGATACTACTGACCTACATTCAGACCTGCGTTTAATTCAAAACAATGAAAATAACAATACAGGGCGTTAAGTAATCAAATACAAAGACAAATTAATTTATTCGTCATAATAGGTGGTATAAAGTTTTCAATTATTGTTACAGTACAGAAACTCCATACACAAATTGAGTCCTATGACATAAAACGTATACTGATTTTAGGTATTCAAATTGCATCAAAGTATTAGATAAAAATTCGGGAGTCACAAAATGTATTGCAGTTCATATTTCAAAAGTCTACATGTTTCATGTTGTATTAGTCATTCGAACTATGTTACTGTAAAGTTATGTACCATATTACTGCCAAGTTTCATCAAAATCCATTGAGTAGTTTTTGCATGAAGGAGAAACAAACATCCATACATCCATCTCCACAAACTTTCGCATTTATAAAATTTGTAAGTTATATTTCTTATAATCATATAACCACTGAATAAAATATCCATCATGTATAAACTGTTAACTGTATAACTTTCGCTTTGTTGTGTCTGGTCATAGTCTTCAGACGTTGGGAATTGGCTAATATGATAATTTTATTGAGTTACGGAGTTAGTGTACTTTTGCAGCGTTCCATTTGTTTTGCTGGTCTTGTAAATTTCATTAATTTTACAAGTCTCTTGTTTTTCGTATTTTGGTGAAATATTTTTTGTCTTTTAGGTACTGTTGATCTGAAGATTTTTGACACTCACTATTTTTATTGTAACAAAATATATTTTTTTTCTACCTACTGGTAACTTTCCAAGCATAGCTTCGAAGAATTGTGTTATTTTTTCAATTCATCCGACATTATCCCACTGCTGGACAAAATTCCCCCTCAACACCTTCCTTGATCCTTTTCAGCTGCTAATGACACCCAAACGCTCGCAAAGTTGGTCAATTCACGTCACACAACCTCTTTTAAGGTCTTTGTCAGAAGCCGTCTGGTGGTATCTAACGCGTGACGACTTTAGCCTATTTGTCCGAGTGCAACCTGCACACATGCCCCGCCCACTCACACTACAGATTTGTTGTTTTTTCACCAACATCTGCTATGCTAGTTCTGGAGCGTATTGTGGAATTCCGGATTGTATCAAAGTAATATTAGATTCAAAAATAAGTTCACATGAAATTGTGACGACCACGTAGTACTGCACTGCTGCACTATCAGCAATTACAGTTCGGTTTCGTCTAAATTTTAGAATCAAAATATTTAAGGGAATCCCTATCCAGTCAGCGATGGAGCGATCTCACTTAGTTGAATCGTGTTCATACTCTTCTTCCGTGCCGTGGTTCCTAATTCAAGTTATATCGATGTATTTAAAAAAATATTACCCTTCCATTATTAAAAAAAGAGTCCTGCCAACTTTTTAATTACCTTAGCACAATTACTTTTACTTTATAACTTGGTTTAAATTACTCTGATGTCCGATATCTATCAAGTAATAACAGCAATTACTTCGTATTATCTATTCAAATTTGTGTATTTTTTGTGTAGTTTGATTATGAAATTGATAATTAATATTTCATGGTAATGGTCGTTACATAGTACCATCTAAAAAAATATCGGTAAACTTTCTTTTGTCTGAATTCTGTAGCCGTAACTAAAATATTTTTTTTGATTTGGTTTGGTTGTAATAAAAATATTATGAATACTCGTATCATTAAATTTGTATTAGTAAGTCACAGGGCAGGCAATTATAATAACAGGCTAAAGTAATTGCAAATTTAAATCATCCTACTACTATTATAAAGGCGAAAGTTTGTAAGTATGGATGTATGGATGTATGGATGTATGGATGTTTGTTACTCTTTCACGTAAAAACTACTGAGTGGATTTGAATGAAACTTTACCACAATATAGCTTATACATCAGAAGAACATATAGGCTACAATTTTTGAGGTCTCTAATGTGAGGTCGTAAAAAAACACATTTTTTGCGCTACTAGACGGGACGAACCTGAAGTCCACGCGAACGAAGTCGCGGGCAAAAGCTAGTAGTATTATATATATTTATTATTTACGTAAAGTACAAACCTCACCAATACGAGCGTCGACTTTATTCCTACTTATGCTGTTTGACTATTTCAACGACCTAGGGGAAATAAAAGCAGCTTAGCAATATCCTAAGTAATTTCGCCATTCAACAAATATTTCATGGTATTATGAGCAGCATTAATTGACTATCAACTTTGTTATACGTTCAAAAAGCTTAGAATTTTTGTTTGCTATTTTTATATGTACAAAAGCCTTTAATTAAAGTACAGTAATTCTAAATACACTTTACCATAACACAGACCATGTACTTTTGGGTTGGTATTAATTTCGTGATTCATTCATGGCATATTCACCATGTGACACCGAAGCGAGGTTAAAGGTGCCCCGTCAGACGTCGCATTATGTTGACATTAAGGCGCTCTGACATGGCAAAATTAGGGTTGATCAAATGTCTTATCGATAATGTTTTGATCTGATGTAAATCGGGTTTTGAACTTTATTACCGAACAAAAAAGCAATAATTCAGCTTAAGGGTCAAAAGACAAAATGCTGCTTGAGAGGCTTATGACCTGTTTCACAATGAATTAACCTGCTTTCTATATCATACCACACTGGTCCAATTATTAGAGTTTTTTTTTACTTAACACATTCGTTCTAACAACGTTACAGAACGTCCAAAACTGATATTCGTGATGACGCACATCAGTTAACCACAACGTAAGAAAATTTAACTAAAAAACCTCCGGATGGACCCCAGGTGACGTTAATGGGTAATGAATTAAGGAGGGTATCGCAATTTAAATATCTGGGCCACATTGTGACTGAAAATCTTTCAGACAATTGCGATATTGAACGAGAAAGGAGAGCGTTGGCTGTCCGATGTAATATGCTTGCCCGCAGGTTTGCGAGGTGTACGAAGGAGGTCAAAATCACCCTTTTCAAGGCGTTCTGTCAGACATTCTACACCTGCAGCCTGTGGTGTAGCTATTCGCAGAAGACATATAACGCTCTCCGCGTACAATATAATAACGCCTTTAGGATGTTGATGGGGCTCCCCAGATTCTGTAGTGCATCAACAATGTTCGCGCAAGCGGGTGTTGATGACTTTTACGCCATTATTAGAAAGCGCACAGCTTCAATGCACAGCTTCAACAGCATCCTGATGGCCATGAAGAATAGGCCCACTTGTTCCTTGTTTAGACACTGGGTTAACTTACATTCTCAAGGAACTAAAAACCTATTCTTCAAATAAATAAATTAATTAAATCCAATTTCAATTGTAATTCACTAACATAGACATAAGTTTTTTTATTATTATTTTATTGTTACTAACACAATTGTATGGATTGCATAAAATCTGAATTAAATGATTTATTATTATTATTATTATTATTTAAATTTCGATGCACAACGGCTGGCAACGTCGAATATCTGTATAATCTTCGGGTAGCTACGCCATTGCGCCGCATCGTGACAAATTTTTGACAAGTATCCACACAAACAATTGAACAACGTCGTCAGACGTCGTTTTTGGATTGAGCCGCCACGTTTAGTAAACGTTTACTGACGTCAGCGACAAGTTATTATGTAATATTTTGTTTGCTATACGGCGATACGTGTATGGACGTCCCCGCAAACTTTGTATGGAGTACTCATAGGCCACGGCCTATAAGTTGACTATTGTGGTATGTGTCCATGAACGTGTTAAAGATAAACTAAATATGGACTGTTTGGCAAGAAAATACCAAACAAGATTAAATAAGAAATACAAAATAGCGCACGGGCTGGATTCGAACGAACAACCTCTGGCAAACTGAGTCTGGAAAACACCTATTTCGTCAGCCCTATTTACTCGCTTGCGAATGTTAAATGTTGTGCGAGATTTGTTAACAACAAAAGTTTCATAATTTGCTAGATCAGTTTACGCCGGTTTTACTCGCTAGCAAAGATGTAACTTTTTGTATGGAAAATGCTCTGCAAGTGACCGCTTGGGGCGCTGTGCAATTTTCCATAGACTTTTTTTACGTAGTCGCTAGGAAGTAAAACCGCCGTAATGGTAGCGGTACAAGTTTAAAGTGATGCACATCACTAGCAACTCATGCAGCTGTGTTAACAATAACATAACGATGTTGATATTTAATTAATTAATGGTAACAATGTTATCTTAAACAATATATTTGGATAATAAATATGCTTCCATCGATTAAAAATTAAATGGCGGGTGACATCGAGCTTCAATCAGTATTCGAATACGTTTGTATAAAAAAGTTATGAACATTATCTTAAAAGATGAAATATGAAACCAAAAATTGCGCACGGGCGGGATTCGAACCAGCATCTTTCTGGCAATCCGGGCCAACTGCTCTTCCAATTGAGCTACCGTGCCGTCGGTCCGACCGCGCGAAATTCTTGGTCTCATTGATACGTCATTGCGTGACGTTAGCGCCATCTACCCGTCTGTCTATGCAACAGCGGGCCAAGTAGTTATTCTTTACAGAATAAATTCAACTTGGAAATGATAACGCTTCGCTACTCAATGGTTTTACATTATTTTTAACACTCACAGTGTCATATTTTATTCTTAAAAGATGAAATATGAAACCAAAAATTGCGCACGGGCGGGATTCGAACCAGCATCTTTCTGGCAATCCGGGCCAACTGCTCTTCCAATTGAGCTACCGTGCCGTCGGTCCGACCGCGCGAAATTCTTGGTCTCATTGATACGTCATTGCGTGACGTTAGCGCCATCTACCCGTCTGTCTATGCAACAGCGGGCCAAGTAGTTATTCTTTACAGAATAAATTCAACTTGGAAATGATAACGCTTCGCTACTCAATGGTTTTACATTATTTTTAACACTCACAGTGTCATATTTTATTCTTAAAAGATGAAATATGAAACCAAAAATTGCGCACGGGCGGGATTCGAACCAGCATCTTTCTGGCAATCCGGGCCAACTGCTCTTCCAATTGAGCTACCGTGCCGTCGGTCCGACCGCGCGAAATTCTTGGTCTCATTGATACGTCATTGCGTGACGTTAGCGCCATCTACCCGTCTGTCTATGCAACAACAATTATCTTGTTGACAGAAATAATAACAAAGTTTCACAAAGTCTGAATTAGTTTCCATTTGCGACTAATCTGTCCACTACTTTATTGTGTTTATAAGAAATGACGATTCATATTTGATTTTTTTATTGGTTAGTGCTTAAGGTCTGGACCCACTACACTGTTTCATATCGTGACCGTGCTAGGAGCTTATCAGACACGAAAGCCAACACGATACGCTCTTCTATGCCCACTGAACGGACTTATCATGACACTAAAAGTCTAATCATGAATCTAGAGTTCTATCAGTAAATCACCTAGAATAGAAAAGTATTTTAGCCGGGCGACATTGGAACATGAATAATAGTTTCTTATATTACTTAACTCCAACTTTCTTGAGATTACTTCAAAGTTGAGAATTTATTAATAAAATAAATAAATAATAAATATGCGCCAGACAACACACCAATTGTCTGGTTTCGTGGTAAGGAATTTTCTTCCTTGTGTTACGAAGTACCAGACAATGATTATGACGGGGGCGTCTCCCAAACTGCCGTCCATAAGCTATAATGCCGTTAACCGACAAATGGACAAAATTGACTTTTTAATACTATCTGGATCAGAAAAAAATGCTGAAGCTAACACTGTTACTCATATTTTTCTATCTTGCTTAGTTCCTGAGATACAAAAAATAAGAATGCCGTTAACTGCTTTGCCTTAGCGAAATTACAGAGCTAAAATGCAGTTACAACCAATTACTTAGCTAAAACGCGGCTAAGGGATTTTAACTTGTAATAGCACAGATAGTTTTTAAAAATTACAACAGTATATTGCCGTTATTAAAAATTTATGTAAAATATTAGACAAAAACGCAGCTAAAGTCCAATAGCGGCATTTAAGCGTTGTATTAGGTGTCTGTATTTATTAAAATAACAGTAGCGAGTAGACCATAAATGCTAATTAAATGTAACAGGCTACGTGATTTTTACAGTTTACACGACTTAAATGCCGTTATCCTACATTCCTTAGCTATAATGCGGTTATGTGCAAAACGTTGAATTGGGTATTCATACATTGAAGAAGGAGCAGTTTGTGAACGGGACAAAGGGTGGGACGAATTTGTCTGCAAAGGCGTGGATCCAAGTTGATGGGTCATTTGCAGGTGTGTTTGTTGCGATAACTAACTGACGAAACTTTTTGATTTGTTTTTAATCTGTAGTGGATAGCGTGAGTAGAGACATGCTTTCGCAAACCTTTCTCTAGGCTTTCTTTTCTCAGTCAGTCTTCTTAGAGAAAAGTCGTCTAACCTGTGCCGTTTTTTTGGTAAAGGACGTAATTCTTCATGGATATATCTCTATTACTCCTTTTTTGCCTCCTTGCTTTTTCGAACAGTGTCTGTACCCTCAGCATTCTACCGGGGAGGTTTTTTTTACAACTGTTTCTTTTTGGCTACTAGAATCTGCTGACGAGTTTAAGACATCGACAGAATAGGAGTAAGTACAGAGTGAGTTAGAAGTGTTAATGTTTGGTAGTGAGTTTAATCTTTCATCAACAAAGGTAGTAAACGAGGCCCAGTCCAGCTTTTTTAGTGAGTACTAGCTTTTGCCCGCGACTTCGTCCGCGTGGAATAGTGACTTCTTTCTCCCGTTTTTTACACATTTACCACTATATCTTTGCTCCTTTTGGTCGTAGCGTGATGTTATATAGCCTATAGCCTTCCTCGATAACTGGACTATCCAACACAAAAAGAATTATTCAATTCGAACCAGTAGTTTCGGAGATTAGCGCGTTCAAACAAACAAACAAACTCTTCAGCTTTATAATATTAGTATAGATTTCAAAAGTGGGATAGTGGAATACAAGAGTTAGTCGGCGGGGATGGATCTGGGGCACCAAATGCTCTTTTAAGAAAGCAGTGATATTAAATTTGGGGGGCAGAGAGACATATCGACAGCAAAGGCTGGGTTTTGAAAAGAAGATACCCATGTTGTTGGACTACCCTTGTCCAAAATACACAAATTTAGCAAACCCAAAAGATCTAAAAGAATTAATCCAGAAGGATCCGGGGAGTGGCAACCCCCATAGGCGAGGTGTGCGGTCGAATCATTCACCACAAATACTGAAGGAGGAACAGACAAAATGACAGAACTTTGGAACTCGTTTGGAAAGCAAGAAGAAGGGTAAGAAATATATACAGATAGAATATCAATGTATGAAGTTCTCACAGCCACGACATTATTTATCTTTACTATATAAAGGAAGAAAAAGTTGAGAGTAGGAAAGAGCACGCCTTACTAGTAAGGTGCTACCAGCGTCTCTATCGTTTCTATTGTCACGGAGGCATGGGTAACTCGAGACGTGAAAGCGTGATCCGAGAATTAGCCACGTCTCCGAGATAGCTACGACCAACAGAGAATATTAATGAGAAAAATCAGTTAATGTATTCTTGTCCTAATGCTTTTGCAGTTCCGCTGAACTGCCAAATTCATTTTAGCTCAATTGCGAAGAGAAATATTAAGAAAATTGACAGAGTTTTCAGCGCCGTCTGACGGTAGCCTGCCACTCTGAACGGAGACAACAAGAAGAATAAGGCTTATTAGAAAGGAGGATAATCACGTGGGGCAGGTAGAGGGGAGTAAGGTTGCGGGATGGGGCAGAAGAAAAACTTTTATTGTTATCAGAAAAGTACATTATTAGACTACTTGAATACTGAAAATTGTGACCTATTACCGCCCACCAGCTTGGCACGTTACATAAAACACGGTGTGTATTACTCAGGTTCAAGACGGTGTTTTGTTTGCCGTTCAGCTAATATAATTTATAGGTCCACATACCTATGGATTAAGCCACTTCGCCAAATGTTTCCGTTAACCGTGTTTTTATCAATAGCAGAAAGTTAAACTGCTAAATTTAGAAGTTAAAATAAATACATAGTCGTTTGTAATTGATTTCAACACGACATGAAAAATGAAAAGATTTAATTTTGTATTGTCTTTTATAAGAATCTACGCAAGTATTTTCGTAACGCTGTAAGAAACATTTATTGATTATTGCCAGTTACTTCTCTTTTGTTATAAGGAATAGCAAAAAATTAAAAATCTGCTAAAATAACAAAATATGATAAAAAGTCATTGGAATTGATTGCCACGAGGCACAAAAATGCAAATATATATATTTTTTATTTAAATTTTAGATTTTCTATACTAAAAATGGTTTTATTATTTTTGTCATAAATACATTTTTCTGTATTTTCTAGATTTTCAAGTAACTTATGCCTAGCTTAAATGCCGTTATGGTTAAAGGTTTTGTTTTTAGCTGCATTTTAGTCTTGTATTTTACACAAATCAAATAGGCGTACCAAAGACTGCATAATTTACGCGCTAATACGAGACTAAAATGACGTTAACTGACATTAGCTGCATTATAGGCAAGTAATGTCTCGTCAAAAAATAAAAAAGTATTACCGAGGTAAAATGCCGTTACACTATTTAACGGCATTAAAGCTTAGTAGAATTATTAGTTAGAAGCTCGTTTTACAAATTTATCAAAATTATTAAAGATCCAACACTTAAATGCCGTTAAGGTAGCTGTAGCGGCGTTTATGTTGTGTTAATTATGAATTATTTGTTATTTGATACTAAACTAAAACGATAAAATTAGAATATTTCAGAACCTATAATACGTAGCGTTGTGTGAGATTTTGTGATCTATAGTTCTTAAAAAAACCTATCTGATGGTATATTAAAGTTTCAAATTACTCATTTACTTCTGAAACAGCGATTTTTTTTCCGTTTCCCACCTTTAAACCCGTTTTTCTCGAAATGTGGTTTTTGCACTTAACGGCATTATAGTTTGTGGACGGCAGCAAATACTTGAATACATATTACATCCATGACTTAGGTACAAATGTTCATGATCATCACACAAACATTTGCCCCGTGCGAGATTCGAACCCGCGACGGCCGGCGTAATAGTCAGGAGCGCTAACCAATACACCAAACGCGTCGTTATTATTTCACTTAACATTTTCAAAATACTTTTAAGTGTACTTGAGCTATAAATGCCTACAGATATTTTAGTAATTTTTTAAGCTGTTATCCAGTAAAAGATTTGAGGTAAGTTTTATAACCAAAAAAAAATTTGTTTTTTTTTTACTAAATACAAGGCCATTACAGAAAAATATATAAAACTATTATACATATTTTAAGGTTTACTAAGGTTGGTTACTTACTTATCAGTGAGAAGAAGTTAATCAATTTCTTGCGTGAGTTGATTTGTGTTTATTGGTATGGTATGACTTAAATATATTCAAGCCTAGCCTACAACACATCCTCGCTTATCGTTTGAAGATTTTGAGTAAAACTTGAACAGTCTGCTGAACCTCATTATTTTCGTAGCAAACTAACAGTTCATAAGAATCAATTTAGTCAGACAATCGGCCTGATTTTGCGAATGCAACGACTTAAACAGGGTACTGTACCAATTGTTTTAGAATTATAAAACATTGTTCTTGTTGCAATAAATAAATCTATCTATCTATCTATCTAAACTAAAGTAAAGTCACAAAATATATAAGTAAAGACTCTTTCTCTTTCTGATAAATAAAAAGGGCCATACTACAATGATCAAGAGAGCTCCAAACGAAACAGTTGTCAGTTATTTATAAAGATTAGGAATCCATAGACAATTTAGCGAGGATATACAGAGGTCACCACTACATTGCCTATGGAGTACACTAAACCACGTATTTGGACTACACTAGTATGACAACACTAAATTGTTGTAGTCCGACTCTTTTCATTTAATTATAAGAGAAAGAGACGTTCACTTTAGTTTGAGTCCATTGCATACACAGAATCAGGCCCAATTGCATTGGCTGTGCGCAATCGAGCCTTTAATTTCCAATACAAGTTTTCCAAATTCTCAAATGCGAGAGTGCGGGATCCAATCTACGCGAATTGAGCTATTCAACACTCTCACCAAACTCAATTTTGGTACAGGAATTTAGGATATAACAAAGTTGGAGTCTAAAAATGGCGCTGGAGTATTTCCTGAATAAACAAAGGTACTTTTTGTAAGCAAATATTAGTCAAGAAAAAAATACTGAATAAGCTGTTAGTATAATACATTAGCAGTTCCATTTAGTCATAAAAAGCTTGTTTGTTAATAATCTACAACGCCAAAGAACTTTTCAGGTGAATGTTGGATAAAAAAAAACAACTTTATCACCTTAAAACTTAAAATTTTCTGTCGTCGAAATGACATATGACCCGATTCATCTGTCATATCATGTCGGTATGGTCATATATCGGGTCATATCGGGACATATGGGGAAGCGGGAGACATGCGCTTTCCTTTCAACTTTATCACCTTAAAACTTAAAATTTTCTGTCGTCGAAATGACATATGACCCGATTCATATGTCATATCATGTCGGTATGGTCATATATCGGGTCATATCGGGACATATGGGGAAGCGGGAGACATGCGCTTTCCTTTCATCTACCCGCGTTCGTTCTTTTCATGCCAGTGCATTTTTGCACACTTTTCTCACCGCTCAGTTTCAGTGACAGGTCCATTCATACGATAACCAGGTAGTAACCATCATTCGTCGTATCATTATCATCGTCATCGTGTTTTGGCTAGAGAAGCTCAAGTCTGTTACGTTGTTGCCCATATTTTTGCTCTTATTGCTGACACAATCATGCTATCTTGAGCAACTTATGGAGGCAGGATGGCATAACTGGCAAATAATCCTTTCAGTTTTGCATCATCCGTGTATGATGTAGAAATTGGAGAGAGATGAGACGCCAAACTGTCTCGTCTAAGATTGCAAAATTCAATTCACTGTCTCACCAAACTCAATTTTCGTCCAACAGTTTCGAATACAACAAACTCACAGTCTTATAGTTAATAAGTCCGTGTATGTGTGAAGTTAGCGGTTTGAGTCCGTTGTTACTTGCAGTTTCCTCATAATTAATGGTGTCGTAAACATTTTGTCTCCATTCTCGAGGAACAGTGGCCATTCACTGCCTAAATGAATACTCTGCTGCTATCGTGGGCTCATAAATATGTAAATCCCGGCGTTATTATAGTGAAAATTGTGTTGGAACTTTGTTCGTCATCTGCGCAAATTAATTTAGAAAGGATGTTTGTGGGAAGGATAACAGACGTGGCTGATGTAATTGTTTATTTCGTTACCTTTGAATTTATTTATAAAGGTTTGTGGTAACACTGAACCGATCAGATGGACAGACGATCTTGTAAAAAACGCAGGATCACACTGGATGCAGAATGGGGGCTACCATTATCGTGCTAATTATTGCTAAATATTCGAAACATTAATCTAAATAGAAATAAACCCGCATATCTAACCCACAAACAGTGACATTTAACATTTCGGAGACATCACGCTACACAAGCGCCCCTAGCGGCAAATTCGTACGCGTGAGCCCTCATTGCAGACCGCTTACAATCGGTTGCTGTGAAAAACGTCGGAGAGGCTTTTATGCAACAGTGGACGTCTTTTGGCTGATAATGATGATGATGATGGTAACAAGTACTAGAATTTCTTAGTTCTGAATCTTGATTTAGACAGGAAAACACTGATAACCAAAAACATTTCAGCTGACAAAAAAATAACATTGTCGTATTTATTTATTCCCTGAGGATCGTGTTTTGTAAAAAACTGCAAAGCTGCCAAGAACTCCAGCGAAACTATTTAACCGTATTCTGTAGATCCGATATTTAAAGTCGAGCGTGGACTTTTATTCGAACTATTCGGACAGTCGCTTCGACGAAACGTGCAACTTCAGCGGAACGGCTGTGTTATTACGTAACTTCTAGACTAATCTGTAGTGATCTTAGAATATGTAACTATACGGGTGTTATTGCAAGGGGGTGCCACATTTTTAGAGGTGAATGAGACCGTCAATATGAACAACTTTTACTATGGGGTCATGGTCAAAATCTTAAATAAAATTTCAGTTCCCCATACAAAATCAGTCACCTACATTGACAATAATGTATGGAGAGGCAGAAAATAAAATTAATAATTGAACAATGGTCTTATAGTAAAAGTTGTTCATATTGATGGTCCCTTTCACCTCCAAAAATTTGGCAACCCCTTGCAATAACACCCTGTATGAAGAAGGTGGAAAAAACCTGTAACCTTTTGAATTTGTAAGAGGATATGTCGACTTATGAGGAGTGTGCTGATCCTTTTGAATTCCTCTGTTCTTTGGATAGCGATATAAATGCAAAACGTGAGTGGTATCATTATCTTTAACAGCAAAACGTGACCACTGGTGAGGCCTCCCCCAAAGTTTTCCACAGCGACAAGTTGCAAGCGATCTGCATCCAATGTGATCCTGCGATCTTTAGAAGGTCGTCTCTCCTAGTTGGTAGACGTCCTACACTGCGCTTTTGGTCGATGTAAACGCTTAAAGCGCTAGTCATGTAGCGGACACACAGTTTACAGATTCTGAGAAAACGGTGCGCTAACGCTGCCTTAGTAGGCACATCCATCAAGATGCGACTGAGTTATGTAATAGCCCCGCGGAATTGCAGGAGCATCGTAACGTAATGCACTTGTGGTCAGTTCCGATGCAAATTGGGATACTACGTATCCGTATATCTTTTTAGTTCTCGTACTACATTGCCGAGAGTTGGGATTTATTTATTTATATACAAAGTATTCCTAATAATTCAACTTAGGATTTGCACCAATAGGGGTGTATTTATTATTGATGGCCGCATCACCAGGTTAGCTTTGAAGACATTTCTGTCTAGCCTGGTTTAAGATAAAGATTGTTCCTGACAAAGTGTTACAGTTTTCCGTAGTCTAAGAGTTTCAAATTCATGAAGCTTCTTTGACAGTTAATTTTATTTCAACAATTATATATTCATATCAATGCTGAAAAAAGGATTTTGGTATATGTATTCCAAAATCTGTAGATGCGTGTAGAAGTATTTTCTAAGAAGGCTTTCAAACAGTAACCACGCATTTTTTTTAAGTAACGAGTATAACACCCGATAACTGGCATTAAAGATTTGGTCGAACAACCTACTTATGGCGACCAAATCAGGCAATGGTTATTCAAATTCTAAACCGCGAAAATTAACTGTCGCTCCTATCTACCTAATTGAAACTTCACTAATAGCGTCTATGCACGCATATTTAGTTATTTTCCACTTAATTAGTAACTTGGTTTCTCTGTCAGCACCAAACCTCTGCATTAACTAGATTATTTTTAGGGATAGGAACTAAAAAGTGATATTTCTTTAAAAATCTTACAAAAACACAATAACGTGTACCTTTTTAAATAAAATGTGATTCTAAGGGCCTGTTTCACAATGTCCGAATAAATTCCCTTAGTGTTATCTATCCACTACTTCATTTTTAGAAAAAAAAACACGTCATGCTCGGATTCTATAAGCAAACCTAAATCGATAATTTCGGATGTTTTCGGAAATAAATGTACTCGACTGCTATAAAAAAACATATAAAAACAAAAGCATAGGTACTTATAAAACAAAACAAAAGTTACAAAATTAATAAATAAGTATGTCACACCAAATAAAACTCAATTTCGTTGAGATTCATTGAAGTACAATATTTAAAGCTTTCAAACGTAGGTCACTCCAAATGAATGGTTTGTTGGGGATGTAAAAATACGCAACTGTATTTTGCATGGACGCCCGGTCACGCAAAGAAGTAATTGAATCAAAACAGGATCCGGTGGATACAATGAAAGAAAATGTCAAGCAAAGATTTTAAAAGAAACAATAGTGGCTTTTTGCTTTCAGTTAGAAACTTCTTTTTTCGTTTTCTTCAGTTCATAAAGTTTTGTTATTATATACTTTATTATTTAGAAATCTGGTCAAAGCTAGGATTTATTTAAACTTGGGCATTAACATGCTTAACCATATTGATTCGTCTGTAGTTATTATAATATTATATTTCTACTTATTCGCTAACGATTTTGCTCACTGTATGCTACCTATGTTTGCTGCTATATTTCATAAAAAAACAACAATAGTAAATATGTAAATTTTAATAAAACAACAGCCTGTTATACAGTGACCTAATTAGTAACCAGTATCGTAAAGTCACGTGACATGACGTTAACTGGTTAAGACAGTTTAACTCGTCAAGTATGTGTGAACGAGACACAATAGAAATTCCATTATTATGCGACTCCCGGGAGTCGTTTGATACCTGCTGACTGATTAACTGGTATCTTGTCGAACATTTGTACGTTTTTCACGATTGTATCAAAGATATTACATAGCAGTATTAGACACGATAAGTGATTGTAAGTCATTCGATAATCACCTTAACACATAACTAGCTGTCCCCGCGACTGTGTTCGCGCGTTTTGAGTTTGCTTCCCTCCCCTCCCGCCACAGCGTGATGTTTTATAGCGTAAAACATTTCTCGACAAGTAAGCTATCCGACACAAAAATATTTTTTAAATCGGTCCAGTAGTTCCTGAGATTAGCGCTTTCAAAAACAAATAAACAAACTCTTTAGCTTTATAATAGATATAAGTAAATGTAAATGTTAACATTATCTATTTAACATTTTAGTTTGGGCGTGTAGATGTGTGCGAGACGCCTGTTGATAAGTAAGTGATGTGTTTGAAATAATATATTTGCCTACTTCAGTATTATGTGCCCACGCTTTGAGATATGGTATGGAATTTCTTGCTTCTTCTTATCAAGAAGCTTTATAAATAACACGCCTGATATTTTCTTGAGGCAACGATGTTGCTTGCACGGAATTAAAAATTTAAATTAAAAAAGGGTTGATACGAACTGATTATGTTATATTGTCACGATGTGTATGATGTTGATGAATTGAAAAAAAAAACTCAAAAATTTCCCAAGAAGTTACAGGGTTTCTTTTTGTGGTTCCTAGTAGTCTATCTGGCTACATATCAACATTGATTTGGATTTATTGGGACAGATATTTGAGTTTCACCAACACACATTTTTAAGTAAGGTAAATAAGGTGAGATTTATAGACTGTTATTACACTTACGGCCTGGTTTCATAACGTAGGTACTAATGACAGAGTTTTGGACAGCGTTATCTCACTATTTAATTATTATTATGTATGAATAATAATTTATATAAAATAATGGTCCCCAATTGAATTATTCGTTGGGTAGTGCATAATTGTGTATGGTGAAATAGGCCTTTTAAATCAATTATAATTGTGACATTTCGTTGGGACTATTTTTGATCCTGAATAGCCTAAACTCTGTGCAGAATTTGAAGTCTCAACCGCGTATTAGCGTGTCCGTCGGCGAGCTGCCTGCTAATAAATTCATGTAGCATGACCACCGAATCAATACTAAGTCACGGGAACTAAAAAAAGTCCGTCCAAAATGGTTGAATAATACAACAACATCTACATAATACGATGACGACGCGTTTGGTGTAGTGGTTAGCGCTCCTGACTATTACGCCGGCCGTCGCGGGTTCGAATCCCGCAAGGGCAAATGTTTGTGTGCTGAGCACGAGCATTTGTACCTAAGTCATGGATGTTATATGTATTTAAGTATTTATGTGAGACGCCCCCGTCATAATCGTTGTCTTGGTACTTCGTAACACAAAAAAGATTCCTTACCACGAAACCGGACAATTGGTGTGTTGTCTGGCGCATAATTATATATTACACCCCACTCCTCTGCTACGTCTGTCTTTGTTGGCGATAAGCTACGCGCGGATTTTAATGTCATTTTTCAGTTTCGGTCCTTTCATTAACATACAACACATGTACATGTGTACAGGCACAGGCAAAAAATAATGAACAACCATGGGAACTCTCTTCCCTTGGATGTCAGGAGGACCGAGTCAAAGTTATCATTCAAGAGCAAAGTCCGACAATTCCCTAAAGCATAGATAATTTCTTTTACGTACTGCTAGGGTGTGGAATTCGCTGCCGGCAGAAGTGTTCCCTGGCAACTACAATTTGGACGTTTTCAAGAAGAGAGTGAATAGGCTGTTACTAGGCAGACATGGTCCATCTTAGGCTACATTGTCACTTAACATCAGGTGCAATCGTAGCCAAATGTCTGGCTATCTATTATTTAAAAAAATCATAATATTATGTATGTTTGATATTTTATGTACGAGTATATTACTAAAATGTATTTATTTTGTGTTAGTTTAAGTATGTTTATAGAATATATGTTATTGCAGAAGTTTATTTGTTACTATTAATATTAGTTAATTGTTGCTTTTTTATTTTTGTTTCTGTTAATTATTTTCGCTGCACTCATTGCCATCTCTCTGCATGACCTAAAGGTTTGACTGGCAGAGAATTATTTTAGCATTAAGTCCACCTTTGTACTCCATGATTTTGCAATAAAGTCTTTAAATAAAAGTATAAAAAAAATATGTCCCTAACTAACGTA
Source organism: Pyrausta aurata (assembly GCA_963584085.1). NCBI lineage: Eukaryota > Metazoa > Arthropoda > Insecta > Lepidoptera > Crambidae > Pyrausta > Pyrausta aurata. Next base: position 9,452,305 of record OY757264.1, read on the forward strand.
AATCTATCACAAAGTGGAAGAATTTTGTTCCAAGTCGATCCAATTTATTTTTCTACTTAGCTCTTTCTCCATGTGCAACTTAGTTTTTCTATTTCACACCACCATTTTCGTGCACAAAAATATGTGAACATTTTCGTCAAGAGAGAGCGTAAAGTTTACTATTTATTATTGCAACAGTGTGTACGTGTGTCGCAAACATTTCTAGAAAACGCGGAGCAAGTTACAAACTGATACTTTTTCGTTTGGTTAGTTTGAAAATCGGAACCAATGTCTGACATGGAAATAAGGCTTTCTAGGTCGTGCTGCTGTCTGTTGCGACCAGGGAGTTGTAACTATTGCGTATAGAGAAGCTATGCTAAGTAAAAAATGTGTCACAGGAACGACGACAAGATTGTGACTTTTCTTTGAAAATTTGTATTTCTAATTATGATTTTTACTAAGAGAGCTTTTTTGATGAAGATTTGTTCGTGATTCCATACGCTAGTTACAGTAGTTCAATGGTTGAGACTCAGTCCTATCCTACGCCAGGTGGGCGGGTGATTCGTCCGAGGACGTTCGTTCTACTTACTTTGTTTCATGTAAATAAATAAATATCACCATAGCCCGTTACTGAAATTCTAACTGAGTCTGTATTTAAATTGACCTACTTAGGGTTAATCGATAGTAGAGGAAGCTATAAATTGAATTACCGGTAAAAACCAGGAACAGTTTCTGTGTCACTTCAGGGAAGTAACATACTACCTCCCTGTGTAAATATGTACGAGCTTGTAAGGTAAAAACACAATCTTCGTTAATTACCTACCTATTTCGTTTTTTTTAATCCTAGGGCTGTACAAATTAAAATTAATGCAATAAATCATTCATCATTTTTGTCAAACACCGCCTTTCTCCGTCAAAATTAAAATGCAAAAAGTTAATTTTCCACTTTGGGCATCATTTTTCACGGCAGATACGAAAAACATTTTTCAATCTTCAGATCGATTTCAGTTTTGACAAACTTGCAAAACACGGCCTTCCGTGGAATCAGATAAAAACCCGCGAGCTTAATGAATAGGCGGTCTTTAGTAGTGTTGTGATGTATATTGGCACGATTTTATCGATATGGGTTTCATTTTGTTAATGATATTGACTCAAAAACCTGTTTTAACATAGTTTTGTATCATTAACTATACTTGTTTAAATAATGTAGACATCTGCTCACGTAAGTAATGAATACATCTAATGATTTAAGCTGTTGACTTAAGCCATATTGTACGTATAAAGTCACGATGATGGCAACAAAAAAAAAATAGATACATTTCGTACGTTTAGGCTTTGACCAGGCCACGAAACTAGACACAATAGATCTTCGGTGACCACCATGACGCCTAATGTGTTAAAAATTACAATTCTTTTCTACTCAATGTAACACGTTAATGTTCACGAATGCGGAAAATGTTGTCAATTTCAAAAGATAAAAAATCTCTTTTTTTTCGCGCCGTGTGCATACTATCGACTGGCAGCAGCCACATCACTACCGTCTCCTTAACATAATGGAATCTTTTTAGACACTTTAAGACAGCACTTTGGTTTAATGAAGTGCTATAATTCATTTTGGCGGAGCCGTGTCGGATGCTCTTAGACTAAGGGGTAATTAGATCTTTGGCGCTATCGATTTCCAACTGAGATAATAGCTTTGAGCACGGTATGATAGTTTTTGTAGCTACCTTCATTTGCGTAGCAAAGGTGTGGAGTTTATTGCATATTTTAGTGAGATTTTTGGCAGTTTTTTGTCGCTGTTACTGCATGTTCATGAAGCTCAGCCCCTATTTTGAGAACGATTGCTTTGTCATGTTTTTTTCGATGAAATAAATACGCTAGAGATTCATGAATGTAGCTAAGACGTTAAAAACACTAAAACTATAAAGGGATAAATACTTAAAACTTAAAAGAAAATTACAAATTATTTTAGATTAAAGGCAAATTATTAGTGGCTAATTTGTTAAGGAAATTTTCGAAAAATTCCAATTTCATTACAGGATAAATTTCGGTTAAGTATCGGTTAACTTTACAAATTAATTCATGTCCATGAAGTAAGTACATCATCTTTTAAGAATAAAATATGACACTGTGAGTGTTAAAAATAATGTAAAACCATTGAGTAGCGAAGCGTTATCATTTCCAAGTTGAATTTATTCTGTAAAGAATAACTACTTGGCCCGCTGTTGCATAAACAGACGGGTAGATGGCGCTAACGTCACGCAATGACGTATTAATGAGACCAAGAATTTCGCGCGGTCGGACCGACGGCACGGTAGCTCAATTGGAAGAGCAGTTGGCCCGGATAGCCAGAAAGATGCTGGTTCGAATCCCGCCCGTGCGCAATTTTTGGTTTCATATTTCATCTTTTAAGAATAAAATATGACACTGTGAGTGTTAAAAATAATGTAAAACCAGTAAGTACCTAATTAACTCACACTTTACTGACATGGATTAGCTTATTAAGTGAACTCCGTACATTGTAGTCAAAGGATACATTTTGTCTTGTTACAATTATGTACGAATCACTGAGCCGATTCACGGGAAACGGTTTTGAGAATGTCGCGGTAAAAATAGGAAAACAGACTTAAAAAATATCTGAAGTTATTTTTTTTTATAGATCCCGAAGTTTTTAATCTATCTACGCTACAGCTAACTGCTATACGGACACATTATAATGTATTCAACTATTTTTACTAAGGTGTCAAATATGATGCAGACAGAAATGCAAAATTATGATAAGTTTGATGTAACGCGTAGAGCCTACCTTACTCATGCTTGAGGTGAGTTGCCAAGCAGTGGGAAATTCATAGGCTAACTTTATTCTTGTTTTACTTTTATAAGCTAACATCGTTTAAAAATAATTTTGGTTCTAAAACTTGGGTTTGGAATTTAGAGGGCGCATTTACTTACCAGTAGGATTAATAAGTAAATAGTAACTTTTGCTATTTCACAAGTTATTTTGCCCTATTTTTGGACGTTGCTGCAATCGGAGAATTATTTTCAAAACCCCATTAAGACAATCATTTGCAAGGATTTTTTTTCAAGAAGAGAGTTAATAGGCTGTTAATAGACAGACATGGTCCAACTCAGGCCTCATTGTCACTTAACATCAGGTGCAATCGTAGTCAAAAGTCTGGCTATGTACATTTAAAAGAAATGAACTCCAAAACCATCCATTCCGTACATTGTCTGCTACATCAAGGTACAACGACGATGTAGACTCACGTACAACTCTTACGAGAATACCCGGGTGTGCAAATTGGGGGCAACGGTATATCCCCTTGAAGGCCAAACCAAACAGGGAGCTATTTATACGAGTCTGGTATTAAACGACTGGGTTTCCTTTAGGAAAAAAAGCGGACAATTTGCAGACTGTGTATTTTTTAAGAATTTGCAGATGCACGAAAAATTTTTATAGAGATTTAAGATTTATTATACTTTATGTAACTACACATTTCATTACACTCACTTAACACCAAAATTATTTGTTATTTTATTATTTAAATATTGGAGCCCAATTACATACCCAATCACGAACATTTGACGTATTCGTCGCGTAATCGTAGCGAGTTTACATAAGTCGGCAGCACGAAGCACTCCCGTGTCGTGTAGAAAGCTCGAAAGCATTACCGCAGATGACGGTCATACTAACGTGAATATGGAACGTCCAGAAACAAGTTAAGCGATCTATTTGATTAAAATTATTAAAACAATAATAATTTATGTTGGGTGTAAAATTTTTAGTTTGTTTTATTTCCGATACGAATCATCCGTATACTTTGACGCAATTATTCGTGATCCCAAAGTATCTAGCTTATGCATTTCTTTAATGGAAATTAACAAAGGTGGTACCACAACACCGCGTAACAATATAGAAAATTCCTATATCGACCAGACCGGGAATCTAACCTCACGACCGTTAAATTTTGATGAGTTGTGGTCTAAAACCTAGTTACAAATTTAAAATAAATACAAGTGGGCTGTATTTCTTGAACCTACACAGCCCGGTCAGACACGACCTACTCAAGCGTGGATCAAAATATATTACACGATATGTAGCCCAAGAAACATACATAATTATTATATTTATTTCTTAAGTGCAAACTCAATCATTTATAAGTGCACTCTCTGTTACTTTTCTCTTATAATTTGGACAGTCAAATGTTATTAATGTACTTGGCAGGTAGTTTGATACATTTACACGTACATTTTTAAGAATTTCTGGTACTAAAATACACTGTGATACAAACAAAGATGTCTATTTATAACACAATGAAATGATGTATTTAACGTACATTCTATTAAAACTTATCGTTACTTTAAGGATATCACTTATGTTATGACGTAAATAATCCTTTACTTTCCAATCACGGGCCGAGCTAAAAACAACAATTGTATGAATAATTTAATTCATTCCATTCAGGCCATCAGCCATACTGTGGACACAAAGCGCAATTCAATGAATTCATCCCTGTCACACGCATACACGGCCCGGTATGAGTGACAGGGATGGCTATAATCATTGGATATGGTTTTGTGTCCAGAGTAAAGCCAGATCTGACCACTCATTTGAATAACAAATTACCGACTAAAGATAGAAATGATTCGAAAAATTACATTTAAACTGAACTTTAGTAATGAAAAATATGAATGGTTACAAAAATAATGTAAACAAATCACTCAACGGATGTCGCGACCAAGGCAATTTTTTTTTACATTTTGGCATTTTTTTTACACCTGTTATCGTATGACTGATATTTATTTAAAAAATTCAAAGTTACATCTTAAAAAATACACATTCAGAAGAAGAGGGCCAATTGATGCTGGTACACTTGATACGACACGAAAGTTTCATCAGAACCATAATAAAACAGGTAAGAATATAAGGAAGAAGAACTAGAGGAATACTACGAATATGCCTAGCTTTTCAGTCAACCCACACACACGTATACCACAGGCATACCACGACCACAACCACAATACTAGCAACTGCATGACTATATTTTGACGCTGCCATGTGGTACCTATATCCTTGCCCTTAAATATTATGATGAGTACCCATTAACGATAACAAAAAAGGAAATTACAAGTTACAACTTAAAAGTAAAAATAAAGTTAGCCTGTAAGCATCCCACTGCTGGGCAAAGGCCTTACCTCAAATGTGAGGTAGTATGAGCAATACTCCACCACGCGGGCTCAGTGCGGATTGGCAGAGGGGTGTTTGCAAGGCAAGCGACCAACCTAGCTGTCAGATTTTTATCAAGCCGCCCATTAGGGCCTCTGACTAGGCTTAACGACTAATACCAATCGATATTAGCCGGGACCAACGGCTTAACGTGCCTTCCGAAGCACGGAGATGCTCGTGATGTACGTCACTTATATAGTCAGTATGGTCACCCATCCAAACACCGACCGCGCCGAAAGTTGCTTCACTTCGGTATTACTGCCAAAGCGCTGCCACCACTGCGCTACGAGCACCTCAACAAGTTACAACTTAATTTGCATAAAAAAGAGAGCACACGGTTCGTTTGATTAATATGTCAGTGCTTGTGATTTTCCTTTTTTCTGTACAGATGTACAGGGTGATACAACAGCACTGATTTAACCAAAGCAGTTTATATTAGTACAACTTTAACGTCACAACTGAATTCGCTACCATGAATTTTTAGAATTCTTGAATTCGGCTGACAATTTAATGGTATAAATTCCGTTAACTATTATCGTCATACTAATTGAGTAAAAAAGTTCTCCCTGTATAAAAGCCGATACACAAACACTAAATAAACATTGCCAGTCGAAACGTCATTACCAGCCTTCGAACCAGCCTGCGGGCCGTACATTTTAAATTTTTAATCACTCTTTTCAACAGGCTTAATTTCAATTTAAATTCATATTGGCCAATCGGAACGTACTGATGCATCCTCACAAATATATTGCACCAATTCAGATGCTGGCTGATTGTTTACGTGGTTTTGTGAGCGCCAAATATGTAATCAGTACGCTTTCATTAGCATAATTTGTAATTATGCGCGCGAATAAATCTAGAAACTGTTAGGGATGTTTTGTTTTCAAATTAAAAAATTGAGCTTTGCCAACCAACGACGATTCTTATCAAAACACATTAACTACAATATGCAGTTGAAAATCAACTACGAATACTTTTTTTCTACTGAAATTATTGATATTTTTTTTCTCTTTCACACTTAATTTGATTGAATGGAATAAGTGGTGTTTTCAGCTCATAACTAAAGAGTAATAGACATAAAACAAATACAAAAAAATACAAGGTTTAACATTAGTTATTTTTTTTAAAATTCAGCAGAATATTTAGGTTTATCTCCAAAATAAATACGAATATATGATGGCGCTCGGATTGCATTAAAACTCTTAACAACTTTAACCATTTATCATTTACGTTTGTTTGATCGCGCTTAAGCTGAACTTAAATTAAAATTTTCAGGTGAAAGAAAAAAGTGGGTTGTGCGCGGCAGTATATTAGGGATTTACCTATCCGAGCAATTAAAAACCTAAAGATTTGATTGGCGTAAGTAAATAAGCCATAATAATAATGTCTAGAAATAAAATATTTAATGTCTAGAACTTTTCTGCCACAACAGCCACCACCCATTGCCACTTGAGCTTACTGATTCTTAGGGCTATGTCCGTCACCTTAGTTCTTCTTTGTAATTTCTAACAATCTTGAAATATTGCAACTCCGTTATTTGTTTACTTTAGTTTACTTTATTTATTTGGAAGTCAGCCACTCTAATTCACAAGGCACCGGCAGTGCGCTATGATTACATTACAGGTCTTACAAACTCCATCCAATTGGGTTGTTTGCCACCGCTCTGTTGAAATTTTACCGAAATCTATAATTATAAAGCTGAAGATTTTGTTTGTTTGAACACAATATAATATCTTTAATCTCTAATACACTTATTCATAATAACTCAAACGGTCTTTTAAACCTATTTTAGCTATTACACTGTTTTGTCTCATTATTTCTTGTCGCTGTCATCATTTGACAGAAAGTGACAAAACAGTGTAATAGCTAAAATAGGTTTAAAAGACCGCTTGAGTTATTATGAATAAGGGGGATAAACTACTGGGCTGATTTGAAAAATTGATTTTGTGTTGGATAGATTATTTCTCGAGGAAGGTTTTAGGTTATAAAACATGACGCTGCGTTGCGGTGGACCGCTAGTTTTTAGGGTTCCGTAGCCGAATGGCAAAAATGGAACCCTTATAGTTTCGTCAAGTCTGTCTGTCTGTCTGTCCGTCCGTATGTCACAGCCACTTTATTCTACAACTATTAGCATTACACAGTTGAAACTTCGTAGGTAGATGTATTCAGTTAACGGCTTTTCGATTTTTATAGAAAAAAGAAAAAATAATAATTTTAAGGGGGGCTCCCATACACGAAACTAAAACCTAAAAATATTTTTTTGGTCAAACCTATGCGTGTGTGGTGTCTATGGATAGGTCTTTTAAAATGACATTAAAGTTTCTAAAGTCATTTTTTCTAAAAGTCTAACGTTTGAGATACAGATGGTTCCAAAGTGGTAAAATGGGCGTCCTCCCCATCTAACTTTTGAACTAAGGAAGTGAAAATTTTGAAAAAAAAATATGATGTAGATCTCAACAAAAACTTTCAACGAAAATTGGTTTAAACGAAATCGAACTAGTAGTTTTTGAGATATAGCACATTTTTATCAACCGCAAATATAACTTTGTCTTTCATACAAACACTATGAAAAACAAAGTTATATTTGCGGTCAACAAAATATTGTGGTATTTTGGCTAAGTGGAAATAAGAATCCCTAATTCAGTTACAGTTGGCACGGAACCCTCAGTGCGCGAGTCCGACTCGCACTTGGCCGGTTTTTATTATACCCTACGAATTCCGCTTTAGCGCCGCTCTTTGTTTATCTGAAGTGAATAAATCGGAACAAGTTGGGAATAAATTTATTCATTGAGTCTTTTTGGAAATTTACTTTTATTCGTACAAAGCAGACTGCACAATAATGCATAAACTAACTAAATATTAACATATGTATTAGGTACTTTAAATGTCAAAATTGTTTAGCCATTTGGTGGAAGTGTTGTTATTTCTGTAGCTTATGGAAATACCTATGTTATCATTAGTAGGTTAAATCAATTGTTATATTATCAACAATGTTATAAATCTTAAATAGATTTAAATGCCTGTTTCCCCATCGACAAATAAGCTCTTACCAACGAATAACAATATGCAACGTCATTTCATATGAAGTAGTGGATAGATAACGATACTGGGAACTAATTCAGACACTGTGAACAGGTCGCAAAGTGTGGTAGTTGAATAGACAAAACCTGTTTTTAAACTGATGATGTAATGACACCTTTTTCAACGATTTATAAAAGTGATTTCTTTAGAGAAATATATCATGAAATGTAAATGTACCCTAATGAAAGTATCTTTGATGCAGCTAAAGAAGAAATTGCACTTGTTTTGTAAGTATTGTTTGCATAAAGGGGAAAAGACCGTCTTATTATTTTTCGGGCCGTGTTAGGAAAAAGAGTTCCTTAGTAGCATTTAATTTATTAGATTGTTAATTAAAACTAAAAAAAAGGAAGCCAGATAAATAACCTCTGTTTTTAAGGAAATATGTTCAGTCCATGTATAGGCAGGATATAAACATTTGGTTCGAGTAATCTCATGTAATCAGTCAGGTATCAAACGAATGCCGGGAGTCGCATAATAATGTAATTTCTATTGTGTCTCGTTCACACATACTTGACGAGTTAAGTAGATATAAATATGAAAGTTGTGTTTGCTGGTGGCTCCACTTGTAGGTTAGTATACATGTAGTATCTATATTTGGTATATTAGCAGTAAGAACTGATGGTCATTGAGACAAAAAAAACTGTGAATGAAGACCTAGTCAGACAGAAGACCTTGTAAAGGTCGCAAGACCGGGCTATATGCGGGCCATTTGCAACGGGTCACCTTAAAAATCTATATAGGAAGTCTATGATTAGAAATAAAAGTATTACTTGGCAAGCTGTTAGGCATAAAAAAAGAAAAGTTACCCTGTAAGCGTCCCTCTGCTAGGCAAAGGACTCACTTCAAGTATGAGGTGGAATGAGCCATACGCAACCACGCAGGCTCAGTGGAGAACGCTTATCATCAATTATTATTCTGTCATTTCATAAAAGATGAAATAAGAAACCCAAAAATTGCGGACGGGCAGGACTTGAACCAACATCTTTCTAGTTTACCAGGCCAACTGCTCTACCAATTGAGCTACCGTGCTGTCGTACTAATCTCGCGAAAATTGGTCTCTTATGAATACGTCATTGCGTGACGTTAGCGCAATCTACCCGTCTGTTTATGCAACAGCGGGCCAAGTATAGATAGTGCCATCCACGACGGCGCGCCCCTCCACTCGTCCAAATCGTTTATAGTACATGTGTGCAAGCTTTTTCCAACATTTGAATTGAATTTGGAACATCATAATGACTTATTTTTGACAAGCATACTACATAAAATACACTCAAAGGGAAAGATACTCTACTTAGATATAGTTTCTAGTAGGTATGGTTAGCCACTAGACGAGCAATTTTTTTTTAAGTTGCACCAGTAACACTTTTACGTCTTATAATATTTAAAAAGTTAAAAAAAAAGTTTATTTATAAGACAACTGTCGGTCCACCGGCACTTCATATGCGTGAATTGTTTTTTCTTCGTACACGTTGGTCCTAGCGTGATGTTGTATAGCCTTCCCCAACAGAGTACACCCCGGTAATTTTATAACTACCACATGTTTTTTTTTTATTTGAAATTGTTTATGGTGTTTAAGTTACCCTTATAATTATTTTAATAAATTTAATAATGACAGAAGATTATATCAGGTTTATTACAACACACTGGGTTTTCCTTGATATTTTAAAAATAATTTGAGTAGAGCCACTTTTGTGACGAGTATCAATTTTTGAATGACGGCCGGCTCGTAACTGACGCGCGTGTCACCCCCCGCACCCCGCACCTTCCTCAATCAAAAAAAGAGTGGGGCGCGCCTTCGTGGATGGCACTATCTATAGTTATTCTTTACAGAATAATTTCAACTTGGAAATGATAACGCTTTGCTATTCAATGGTTCAGAATGTTTTTTTAACACTCATAGTGTCATATTTGAATTCAGAAAAGATGAAATAAGAAACCAAAAATTGCACACGGGCGGGACTCGAACCAGCGGCATCTTTCTGGCTTACCGTGCCAACTGCTCTTGCAATTGAGCTACCGTGCTGTCGGACCAATCTCGCGAAATTCTTGGTCTCTTTCGTCATTTCATTATTAAATGAAACTCGATTCAGTTTGAAGTGTGTACTGGTACAACTAGGGTCATTTATATAAAATTCCCTGACCGGAACATAGAACACAAAAACGATTGTCTCCAAAAAAAACGACCAAACAAATTCATCCATCAGCTATGCAAATATCACGAGCGGCCATCCCGCGCCGTGCATTGTTATCCGTGAAGCGATCAACATTACGATCCCGCTTCACACGACGCATTACCATATGCGCTATAAATTATGATGGTTTACCTACAGTCGAATACAGGGATAACAAGGATACAATGGACCACTGGATGTAGCAAGAAATGATTAAGTTAGAGACTAGATTTGAATTGAAACATTATGGACAATAACATAAAATGTATTTAAAAAAGTTGTTTATTTAAAAAATAATACTGCTGAATGCGTTGGTTTTTTATGGCATAACAATTGATTATATTAACTCATTAATGTACTTTTAAAAGACTGATTAGGATTTCTATATAATGACACGATTCTAACAGCGTGAAAACGAGGAATTATTTAACAGATATAACGATTGTCAGATGTTGTTTTTATTTCCAACTTAAATTATTGAAAAAAAAACAGCAATTTTAATCCACGTATATTTTGCATACGCCCTGACTCCACTAAGCCAGCTAATGCAAACCAGTGTTTTGCAATTGGCAAGATCCCAAACTGTTCGTCAGCGTGCAGCAAGCCTACGAGTATTACTTATCTTACTTAATCTCTTTCACATTGCAATTCTTAATGTTGTCATAACAGTAGAGGTATTGAAAGCTTCGAAATAAGCGCTATCTATACCAGCCTGCGCCAGTTTTAGCAGCATTTAACGTAAGCATATATACCCTTTTTTAATGAGGATACTTCTAAGTTTGCTACATCTGCAGTGCTTATTACACTGCTAAAACTGGCATGTGTTCATGTTTTTGTTGACTGGTTCCAATTAAAAAAAAAACTACAAGATTTGAACTCTAACGTTAATATTTTTTAAATTTGAAAACACTTTCCAAATGACGCGACTGTAGCCTAGCTACTGTTGTCAGTCTGTCACAGCTGGGGGGCAATTCACTAACGGCAACATCACCACTGTGTTTGACCTCGAGCTTGAATTTCAGAATAGCTTGACGTTTCTAAATGCGCTGCTCAATGTCGAATTAAAAGGTAATCGTTAAACTATCTTATCGTTCTCGATGACAGCATTGTCATATGCTTAGTGGATACAGCTTGGTTCTGAATTAAAACGCATTGCTATTACATCGCTTTCAAAATACATAAAAGCCCCTTGAGCTTGCCTAACGACGCCCATGCTTGCAGTGAAGCCGGAATTGAAAGATTGATTTTTGCGATGCATAAAGAATGACCGATCTGCAATATCACTTTTCCAGCTTTCTTTTAGTGTAGCTTGCTAGATTTTGCTGTGAATTTTAGAGGTTTTTATTCCTGTTTTAGCAGGTGCAAGGTTTCAAAGAAAGAATTATTTTGTGGATACAAATTACTGGATTAGAGCTAGTTTCATAAAGGTTTGATTATTTTGGGCCGTTGTGTGTTTTTCGGTTCCGGTTGATGCATAAAAGAAAAGTTACGTTTGTTTCTATTTTCGATTGATTTGAAGAAATGTGTAATATAAAGTGTTACCTAATATATAATTGCACTAAGAAAGTAAAAAAATAGATTTCTTGGATATGTTTTAATTTTTAAGTTAAGAAGTACAGTTTCTATTAAACATCAGTTTCTATTATTAATATTAAATATTTTTTTCAAACTTTGAAAATATTCTCTGCTATGTGCAATAAAGAGTTATATTATCTTATATCAAACAAAAATTCAGTAGGTACCAGAAAAGTAAGGCAGTCGTTTCAACTGAAATACTAAGCAACGAGAAAAAGCAATTGTTAAGTCATGCATGCATCCTTCGTAGCCGAACAGTACCTAAAAGTAAAAGTACTTATACGGTACATCACTTCTAGAGTCCTATTTACTACTTCTTTTTTTTTTCTTCAATGAATCTTTTAACTTTAAGGCCCAGATATTCCATTTTTACGATGTTTCGATTGAGTTTAAACTTGGAAACACTAATTATTTAAATCTCGAATCTATATATGTTATAGAAGAAGATTACTAGAAAGCTAGATAGTCGTTGGAAACACGATTGTAATTACTTTGCTCGATAATAATTGCCTCAGAAGTGGGCCCCTTTTTTTTCGTATTTTCTATGTAGTTTTCAAATTATTAGACTTATATTTATGAAAATCACATATTTTAGTAGGTAATTCCATTCTACACATATACATGTTAAAATAATTTCAAAATGTTTGTTATTTAGATCAGAATTACGAAATATCTAAAAACACTTTATTTGACCTATTTCGACTTTTTTGATCTTGATTTGCTCAAGCTATACAGATGTGAGGAACAGGGGATTATAAGAATATACATTTTGACCACATAAGTAAGATCTCAGCTATGAATCAAATGATTTTTTTTAGTTTTTATCGGTGTTATGTTCAGGCAAAGAAAGGTCCATTTTTTTCATTTATCTGTATTCTTTCTTACAAGCAGCAAATTCTTCCAATTGTCTTTTTAACATTACTTTAGACACCAAAGATGTTTAGGGCGGACCTTCGTTTTTTTTCAGTTTTATTAACATTTTCATTCATAAAACACTGATTTAGTGATTCTCACACTTGTGACGATGGTGATTCGCGCAACGACTTTGACGCAACAGTTGATCGTCGTGTCATCTCTGTTCTATACATGCAAGCAGAAATAGCGCTATCTTTTTATTCAAATGACAAGCACGATATACCATTTCCTCATTCCCCTTGACGCCACTGCGAACGCTGGACCTATGTCAATTTTTGCAATAATATTTGCGTACTTAATTACGTAAAACACCTAAGAACTAATAATAGCCAATTTCGCCGCGCCACGTCACGCTCAGTTGGATCAGCACCAGTCTTGTACTAATCAAAGGTCGCGAGTTCAAATCGGGGGTATCATGAATATTTTTCTACATAGTCACAATATTTAAAAAAAAACGAAATAAGTATTTATTTTAATTTTTGGACATTTTAACATTTAAAATAAAAAAAAATAAAAATGAAAACTAATTAAATTTTCACGTTTTTTTTAAAGTAGCAAATCCTATTAAAAAAACTACATAACAATGAAAATAAATTTCAAAAAGAAAATTAGTATCAAAAACATCATCACCATGCGGATAAATCTCCTCAATGCCATGAGGATGGAACCCCCAACCTCTACGTGTTAAGCAAAATAAAAAGAGATAGGCTGTAGCGACATACATATTTTTTGTGAATAAATGAACTATATTATTGTACCAATCGAAGAGATGAATCCGTTTCTATAGTAACAATATAAACAAAAAGCATAAAACACTCATGTCAAATTATTGTAGTTTTGAACATTTTCTCTAGTTGGAAAAATCAGAGCTAAACCATAACTGTAGGTTTAGCAGTAATCTCAAATGCTAAAGCTGTGGCCTGGTGACTCTAGTATATTGGAGACGAGAAAATATTATATGAATTTGAGGGAGGGAGAAAATTATTAGGTGATAGGTCTATATTAATTTTATTTATTTATTTACATCTAGACTCCTGTAACAAAATACAAACATTGGAGGTTAAGTTAAGGTCGGTCTAGCTCTCATCGTGTATGGAACTCAGGTTTCCATGTTATTTACGTACGTACGTACACATTTTCTGAATCGTGTAGTAATAATGCATTGACTATCTATCTCTTATTTGGTGACATGGACTTGAGCGACGAACATGGAGATTACTCAGTATAATCCAATTATATTTGCATTCAGAAATGTCAAATCTGAATAATTTTTTCAATTTTGTTCTTTCGAAAATGTGTGGAGACTGTCTTAATTTTATTTTTATAACCGTTCCTCAAATTGCTGTTACTGAATATCCAAAACAACTTTGGTGTTTGTGACACATAATAATTCTATTAATCTTGTAGTTAGCGCCAAGTGGCGCTTCGGGGTCACGAAGGATTCCGTACCATTATCTATGAAAATGGCATAAACATCATATCTGTTGTCAGGGAGTCCCATACAAAAGATATGAAGTCCTAATAATGGGGCAGCCCCCCTAATTATTATCATTATCAGAGTAGATAAGTTGTATGATAGCCACCTGAAAAAAAACTGTTTTTTAAGTTTTTGTTTTTTCAACGGCAATATGAATACATCCTTCCTGAAAATTTTAACTGTCTTACTATCACGATTCATGAGATAAACCCTGGTGTTACCCTTTCGGTGTAGGAACTCATGCTCATCATAATTCATTCCTTGTAGGGAGGTGTCCCAAAAATATTTTAAAATACATATTTTGGGCGGTGTGATTAAGATATAAAGAAACCCATGCCAAATTACAGTTTTATAGTAAAAAAGGTCTATAAGCTAGACTACAAAAAGTCAAACATGGCAAAACTATATATGGTTTATCAAAGTAATTGTGTGGGTGCGGTGCTCTAATTAACAAACGAGAAAAACGTCGTCAATCCAAGTTCAAGCAAAAGAACTGGTTACTCAGCGCCGTGTGTATACATGAACCCACGACTTTTTACCCCTACAATACAATTACGTTTATTTATTTATAGATATAAGAATAACCCTAAATTACAAAGCTATGAAGGTCTAAAAATCGCCAATTGTTCACTGACTGACTTATAGCTCAAAAATCTAACCTTCTTTCAGATGACCTAGACAGTTGAAATATGGCATCTAGCTAGGTAATAATGTGTAAGCGAAGGAAAAAATCTGAAAACAAAAGAAAGTTTTTTAATTGTAGCGTCTGAAACCGTTATAATTAAGTGGATGGAAGCTTGCACAAAATATGTATTCATGATTTATGAATAAGCAAATAAATATTTCTATAAAAAGTTATGATATCCCACCAAAAATATCAATGTGAAAAATGATAGCCAAGTTCAATGCTCAGTATATTTGATAGTGAACTTTGCCGAAAAAAGTATTGCATCTAAATGAGAGATTACTACTAACTACTTTTGCCTTACTATTTTCTTACTTTCTAACACATGATAGTCAAGTCATTTTTATAGTTCAAGCTGATATTAAGCGAATATTTTAAGCGTGGTAAGGTGTTGGTGACCTCGATAGTAATTACTTTGAACCATTAATTTACTTGAACCATTTCACGGGACATCCAAAATATACGCTGGCGACGTCGCGAGAGACGACTAGTAAATAAATAACTTTGATATTATTAAAGGATTACTGAAACGATAAAGAAACCTTTGTCTTAAATTTAGCTTTCCATATTTGTAATGTTAAACGGAAGCGTGAAACATACTGCGCAGACCCTAGATAAACTGGGAACAGGGCAAGAGAATGATGATGATGATTTGAAATGTTGTGAATTTCAGTGTGTAAAAAAATACCATGACAAAATTCTCGTGATGGGTGAACTTTGACTTATATACCTACTGGTTTGTACGGAACCCTAAATTTGAAGTGCCATATCTGTAATGGTCTTCAGTCATCATCAATTGGAAGACTGATGGAAGATAATAGTGAGACTATAACTGTGTCGACAAAAAGGATCTTAATAAAAACCACCTAAATGTTATTACATTACATTTCCTACACCTATGGGTTGGCTGGAAGAGGTCTCTTTTAGGGATAAGCCCACCTTTGTTCACATTGTGACTTCTTGTACCTATTTTCTGTACATCTTATAAGTGCAATAAAGAATATAATAAATGTTATCGGATATCCTTTCTTGTTTTTATAATGGTTACAGGTTGCTGGCATAAAGTGCTGACCAGTCGTGTGAGAATTCAAGAACCGGTGAAAAAGAGTTTTTTTTTTTGTATTATTATGCCACTCTATGCGTTCCTTGTTCTTTCGATAAACGTTTAGACTAAAAAGCATATATGGTGTACTAAAGAAACCATTTTGTAAAAGTTCTTAGGGGTTCTGCTAGATGGCGTGGGTATGTTACTTACAAAAGCGCATGAAGTATCTTATTCAAGAAAAATTTGTTCCTTAAATAAACACTAGATGGCTTAATTATACACGAGATTTGTAAGACAAAGTTGACAGAAAAAGTTTAGTGCGGGGGTGCTGGTGGGGGAAGCGCCCCGTACTTTTAACAAGGGGGCGGGGCTTATGACATAATTTGACGGAATAAGATGGCCTTAACCTGAAAATTCAATAAGCTTGTTGACACCAACAATCGTTGCCGTAGTCTTAACGCTGCTTTATCATAGATTTTGTAATCAAACCAAACTTTCATAGTTTGGTTGTGCAGGCTTTAATATGCACGTCAGAAAAATGCACAACAAAGGCTAATAAAGACGTAAGAGCACACATAGCGGCTTCCAGTCTCCGGACAGCTTTGTTGCCCCGAAAAATCTGGATTTAGTGAAAACACAGAAAGGGTTCTACTTGCGTATTCCACTTTTGCATTCTAGATTAAACAATCTTATTTTCACTTACTCGTACTTATACACTCCCTTGTACTGTGACTAGAGCCCCAGTACAAACAAACAGATGTTTTAACATTTGTTTGAAAAGCGTACCTAACAGAATACAATATTAAATTTTGGAAAATCTGTCAAAATAGTTACGTAAATGATTCAAAAAAGGACCCCTAAGTCGTGCGAAAAAGACGTTATTAAAATAGAAAATATTTAAGTAGGCCCCTGCGGCAGACGGTTTGGAAACCCCCCACTGAGATTCAGGCACGGAGCGTGAAAATAGCAATAATTTGATGGCTATTACGGCGTAACTAGAGGGATGTTTTGCAACTTTTTACGGTCCAATGTTAACGCGTGCGGGATTCTGGTGGCTTAGGCCTCTGTGAGCGGAATTCATAATTCGTAATTAATGACGCTGAAAACACAGGGCGCCGAAACACGTACAGCTACAGCTCATGCAAAAAGCCCTTTGAAGAAGGCTCTCGGTATTATTTATTACTGGCAGGCAAGAAGCAGAATGTTGGCTTTAAGGGCCCGTTCTCACTATGACGGGCCGTCCTAATAGAGATATTAGAAAGGTATAATACAATTTTTTTTAAATCCGTTAAAAATAAGTAACAAGTATTTTTATGCCCAATGGTTAAATTAATGAAAAGGTTAATGTATTAAATCTTTGATTTGTGGTCCTAAAGTAATGGAAATTAAATGTTTTTTTAAGAAATAAAGATGAAATAATTATAGTATTAATATAAACTAAAGACGATGGAAGGACGTGCGTTATCACAAATACATGCTTCAAATTACAATGCGTTTTGTCTTCACAATAATGCTGTAGTGGTAATAAAGAAGGGGACGTAACAGAAAACATTGCATACTTTTCTATGAAAAATATATGCAGCAGGTATTTTTGAATCTATAAATTGGTGTGTAAAACTTCTTATGTATTTAATTAACACTAAACATTACAATGGTATCCCATTAGTATCAGTCGATCTAGGTCATCATAAAATATGCCAAAATGATTATCTCTTTATCAGATTCATTAACACTGTTGTACTGTAGGCACTGCCATTGGTTCGTTATAGTGAGAACGGGCCTTAAAGCGCAGGCCCTTTAGCAAATTTTCGGTATTTGTTTGCGGTTTCTTACGACGATACAATTTAACCGAGCGCTTCTAATTAAAACAGGGATTGTGTGTTTTATAGCTCAATTTCGAGATAATGATCACGAAACGACTAATATTAACAATGAATAAACATTCTGTTTTTGTTCATACAGTTTTTATGCAATTACAAATGAAAACTTTATTTGCGTAGTAGCTAACTTGTACAAATAACAATATTTTATTTACTAAATCAAATATTGATATGATTTTTGTCACATAAAAGGTTTGTTTTAGTAATTCAATAATGTTTTTTCATCAAAAACAACCTATCGCCTCGTTACCTAGTATTCATTGTCAGTAAATTATTGCAAACAAACAAAGCCTGTGCTTTGTTCGTTCTAGAGCGACCGCTTCACTAAAAAGCTCACCGTTTCTAGTCTAGAGCGAACAGTCGCTCTAGACTAGAAACGGTGAGCTTTTAGTGTCGTTCACTCGTACAGATTTTGATTTTTTAACTTATCATTTCTATTGTGACATTTCACTCGCGATGACATACCTATCCGCAAAATATTAATTAATTAAACCAGCGTAGTGATGCGCCTTGCTGCCAGGACTAAATGCTGAGCCTTTTTAACCGACTTCAAAAAGGAGGAGGTCATCAATTCAACCGTATGCTGTTGTTTGTTTTCGGTCTGTGTCATCGCATCGCATCGCTATCTCAAGCATCATTCATCAGGGCACTGACTCCAAAAAAAATGGTCGCCTGAAGTTTATTGAAGAATTTTTAGGTCGTTTTGTTTTTGATGTCGGTTTTTACTCTTTTGCAAAAGTATCAGCTTAGGTAGTCTGAATATATTTTTTATTCTATCCACGTCAGTACTTTGGAACATTGTACAGAGCGTACTGGAGTTTTGTCAAAGAAGATAGAAGATCACACAATAGTACAACGTGATTAGTATTTAATTAGTGTTTTTCGATCGTCTGCGGTCCATTCAGACGGTTCTTGTAAATAAGAGTCATTTTACAAAGCTAAATGATACTTTGATTTGATTTGAATAAAATAGGACAAATATTTACATTAACTGTTTTATTCCACCGTACTGTAATCCTACTACTATTATAAAGGCGAAAGTTTGTAAGTATGGATGTATGGATGTATGGATGTTTGTTACTCTTTCACGTAAAAACTACTGAATGGATTTGAATGAAACTTTACCACAATATAGCTTATACATCAGAATAACATATAGGCTACAATTTTTGAGGTTTCTAATGTGAGGTCGTAAAAAAACACATTTTTTGCGCTACTAGACGGGACGAACCTGAAGTCCACGCAAACGAAGTCGCGGGCAAAAGCTAGTATCTTTATAAAGACAGGCACATATAAGAATAACCTAAGCATTGAAGGTAAGTTTGTAAGCATTTAAAAATGAAAGTTTTTATATTTAAATTGTTTTCTTTGATTGATACCGTTTTACATATCGATAAAGTGGCGACTTTTATCAGATTCCTGCGGGTGCAATTAGGATTTTCAGTAACAAGACATAAACCTAATCATTCCCTTAGAAAACGCTTTATCTGTTTGCTAAAACTGCATAAAAATCCGTGACGTTGTTTTTAATTTGCCGCGAGATTTTATAAGCAGATAGAAACGGCGGAGGTGTGTGTTTTATAATATTAGCGATTTGACGCCTAAACATACCTCGATATATTTAAAATTGTGCATCTAATTAAAAAGAGATATTGTTAGAAATCATTAAGTCAAAAAAGTCGCAAGAGTCGTAGTATTTAGATACTATATCGCCATACAAAATAACACCAACCCAAAACCTCCGAGAGTTTCCAAAGTGTATCAATTAAAGGGTTGATGTCAATCGAGAGACAAGTTATAGGGTTGATTGATTATTGAGTAACTCAACTGATACCTAAGTCATCGTTTACCGCTTAACGACATTAAGCAAATCTGGCCGTAATAGATAAGTTTGGTCAACAACTCGATAAGTAACTAATTGTTATTCGATCAACCTGAAAATAACTCTGCTATTCTTATTATGTATGACAAATCTAACATCATATCTTTATATTTTTACCTGTCTCATTTGTATTTTTATTGCAATCAGATATTTTGCTATTCAATAAGTATATCATTAACTACATTTATAAGTTAAATGAGGGATGAAAAGATAATACGAGTTGATTCAAATATCTAAAGTTTACGATAGATGTATTATTGCAGGATCAAAATCGTTCAAAAAGTGGACTTAACGCTATTTGGCTTCTCTACTAGTCAAACACAGTAAAATGCATGGATTTCTTTTTAGATAAATGTTGCGCGTCGTTTACCTATGTGCTATTAATTTACCGAATATAAATTTAAAACATCTTTTTGGGCCTAATTTTTCAAGGGCCATTAATTTTGCTATTCATTTACAAAATAACATAAACGTAGAAACACATCAAAAGCAATCAAAAACACGCAAGATTTCCATCAACAAGGTGCTTTAACAAATTATACAAAAATACATCAACATACCTCCAAACTCCTTGTTTTATTTACTGCTTTACACTGGTCGGGAACAAAATATACACAACTTCCACTCACACAAAACAAGGAGCTAATTTAATTTATTATTTACATAGACATAGAACGTAAACAACGAAACGAAGCTAACCTAAAAACGAAATTTCATAATCACTCACACTTTGAAACAAAATAAACACTCACAACGCATAAAGTTTACACGAGAGAATAATTTCGATGTATTAAACAGTACAAATAATATTGAAAGAAAGTGTTTTAGTGGAAATTATTGGGAACAGAGGTTCTCCACGGGGGTTGTTGTCAAAACTGTCATTTGTTACACGCCATGCTTGTCACGCATGCGTAAAAACCGTTTGCGATCTGCGCAAGTCTGATTTCTAGTTGGCTTTGTACCTCTTACTTATTTGGCTGTAAGAAGGTCCGAACATAGTACGCAAAACTTTTTTAATGAGACGAAATGATCGTTACAAGAACCCTTGTGTTATGCAAATTGAAGGAGCAGAAAAAGGTACGGTATACAGCCTTGGACGAATAGAAATTCAGTAAAAACCCGATGGTAAGATTCTGTATGGACCTGGCCAAAGGGCGTTATAAGCAGGGAACTATGAACTATAATTAGAGACGACATTTATATGTAAATATTATCTTTTTAAGATCTATTTATAAGATGTACGGGAAACACAGGATTTAAGACCATTTTTACTGTTATTCATAACAATTTTCATCCCAAAAAAGGCGTTAAAATAGTATGAAAACAAACTCAAAAACCTGCTGAAAAAAGTGCGTGTTGGACCCGTGCACTGAGGGTTCCGTGCCACCCTTAACTGAAGTCGGGGTCATTTACTTTCCCCTAACATCACAATATTTTGTGACAGCAAAAATAACTTTGTTTTTCATAGTGTTTGTATGAAAGACAAAGTTATATTTGCGGTTGATGAAAATGTACAATATCTCAAAAACAAATGTATGTTATATGCGGAAATCGTATTAGGCGGGTTTCGTAGTATCGGGGTTCACTATATCAGTTACGTTTTTACTCTGTGGGTGAAACTATGTAACCCTCTCAAATTTATTTATATGCATTACATGTTACATACTTATTATTTACTATACAAAACATGTCACGGAACATTATAAATTTGGACCTGAACTTGGAAAATGATTCACGAACCAAACTTTAAGTTTCATTTACTATCGTAGCAAATGTTAGGTAGCATACACACTACTTGTAGGTTTTTTTTTTTAATAAGTAGGCCTAAGTATTTTTATGGTATATGAAAATACATTGCCTTCAAGCAAACGCCTTGATAAAGTACCTATTGTGTAATATTATATCTGATTTTATTTTAAGTATTTTTAAGACGAATGTTCAAATTTTTAAATTAATTATAAAAATTCTATAGAAAAATATGTAAAATATTTTTATCTCAGTTGCAAATGAAATGCAAGAAAAATTTACAGAACAAGCTTTAAAAAGTGCAATAAAACTTGTCTCTATTAAACTACTCGCAGACAGGAATGAGATATTTAGCTTGAAACAACTGGAGTTATCAAGCAAAGACGTTTTTATTATTTCTGTTTAAAACTCCACTGAAACACATCTAACAGCCGGAAAAGATATAAAACGAGACCGCCTAAATCAAGCTATGAAACTATTATAAAAAGTTGGATCCAGTATCGTGCCAAACGGCCCTGTTTCTGTCATAAACGGTAGCTCACTAGTTATGCTCAGAAAGACCAGGAAGCTGAGCACCCTGATAACCCATACATGTCCTAGTAATCCACAGTAATAGTCAGCTTCAAGAGGGGTACGGAAGGTCAAACTACGTTGGTAAGTCTGAAAACCATGTTCGGGATATGCTTTTTATATTTTCAGAAATAAAGCCGAGTAAGAATCGGAAACATACGAGAGTAATTAACACCGAAGAACGCGTTGAATAGCTGACTATAATTCAATACTCAACAAATCTTGAATAATGTTTTGTATCAAGACACATTTTAACATAAAAGAGGTTAATAAGGTGTGTTAAATAAATTCATATTTAAATAATATCACTTGTTGCAAAAATAACTTTATTTCACCGTCAGGAAAGCAACTTACATTACTTTAGCCACTAAAACCAAGCAGAAATGATGTCTGTTAACTTAGCAGAGCAAAGTCTGGCAGAGCATAAAAAAATTGGAGTTCTGTTCGCATGCACAAGAGTTCTATAGTTCCTGATACTTTTTACACATAGGTCTGGCATTTAAACCCACAAAAAAGCATGTGGTTGTAATGCTCTGCTAACTTCTGGTAGCAGAAATGCCTTCAATGAAATGTTAATCAATTTTTTCCGCGGCCCATTAAGTTGTCGTTGGAGCTTGGCGTTTTATGATATTGTTAGTTTCAGGTCTCCGTATCTAAGTTCATTCTTAGGGCCTACTTACACGTACCACAACCACACCACATCTCGCCGCCAAAATGTAGTCAAGCAGTAGTACGTGTGAATAGTGTAGCTGCAGCTTTTTGTAGTTGCGTTGTGTTTCTGACAATATCGATGTGTTTTTGGTTTTTTCTCGGCCACTAGTTCCCGGTGTCACGGGTGGTTGCGTTGTTATTGCGATGTCGTTGGAAACACACAAGTATTCGATAACGACTGAAAAATGTGAATAGTCCTATTAATTTTCAATACAATTTAGTATACGTCCGACCTCGTGGTGTGGTTATGGTTCGTGTAGGTTGGTCCTCGTCACCAAATTCTCTAATTTTATCAAGATTGCTTGAACGGCGCGTGTTGCAAAATGATTTCGTATGTTCTTCATAAGAGCACTAAACATACGCTATCAGAGGGTTGCGGTCGCGTGACTTTTAAAAGTACATGTTAAGATGTGGCCACACTAACGAGCGTTTTAAGTATCACATGACATTTTACGACTCTTTAGTATCTTACTTTGTTTTTTCAGATTGTAAGAAGCTTGCAAATGGTAACTAGAAACATATTACATGCATTTTAATATGTATTTCTAATATTAAAATATTTTATTTTACTTTCCAACACAAATAAATACTACAAATAAATGAGCAATAACTTTCTCCAGGGGTAAGTATTGGATGCATTCATTTCCCTGAAAAAAAAAATGTACTGAGTAGTTAATCGAAGATATTCATAAATGCTATCGCATGCTTTTACATATATTTTTGACTATAACACCATTGCTGGTATTTGTCTGCAAGGCGTTTCTATAGAATATTTGCAAAAATTACGGAGTTAGTCTTTGTTAATCATTAATCAGTCTTTGGGTCAGATATACTCAAAGATCGCACAGCGCTCTGCGAGTCCAATTTAACAGTGCTTTCAGAATATTGCTGGGGCTGCCTCGTTTTTGTAGTGCGTCCGCCATGTTCGCAGAGGCGCATACAGATAGCTTCGCGGCCATCGTCAGAAAAAAACAAGCATCCCTGTTATTCAGGGTGCGTAACAGCTCCAACGGTATTCTGAAAGTCATTGCTGGGCGACAACATGTTTGTCCCTTAATGTGGCACCTTAGCCAATGTACTTGCACCAAATTAGTTATAAGGTACTAACATAGTATGTAAGATACTTCGTTTTACTAATCTTATTTGGATCAACTGTTGTCCTTTTCAATAAATAAATTATTATTATTATTAATTACTTTTAAGTTTACCTATTACCGAAATTATTCACCAGCATTGATAAATGGTTTTTAGGGTTTTTTTTACAGTGCCCATTAACGCTAGGGTACTCCTTAGTTACAACATTGAGCACTCACCTTTACATTTTTTACGTCAAATTAAATCACGTTCTGCTCTCAAGTGAAATGTATATTTAGATTTAAATACAAAATACAAATGCGAGGTGGTTTTAAATAAGATTTCTTACAATAACGTCAGGTAGTATTATAAGTGGTACGAACAAAACGTTAGCACTTGCAATAATGAACTAATTTCATGGAACGGTAAGACTTATGTTTTTTTTATATCTTAAAATACTATAAATTAGTAATAGTCGTTTCTCATTTGTTAGTGTTATTGGGAAAGAAAGCAAAAAAAATACATTTATTCGACTCACAAACACATATACAATACACTGACTCGTAATCACAAATACAATAAACAGACACACACATAATTACATTTACATCAAGAATGAGCCGAAAAGGCACCCTTCTCATTATTAATCGTGGCAGCAAGATGCGCATGCCACGACACTGATTTTCAGAGGGTGCCTTGTGGGTATAGAAAAAACACAAACAAGAAAAACGTAAAATGAAAGAAAGGAACAAAACAAAAATAAACACAACAACAAACAATATCAATACACAGAAATATATAAAATAATAATAAAAAACATGTTAATAATGGCTTCGCAAGCGCTTAAAAGAAGACACATTTTAGTTGTTAGTATAATTTAAATGTACATATGTATTTAACTTTTCTTTCTCAATATGTACTTAAGAGAATATGCTTTCATTTTACTTAACCACATAAGCCGTTATTTACTCCAAAACAATCGTTACCAATAATTTACTATCACACAAGGCAATTTCCATGCACCCTTTCAGTAATTAACCATCAAATTGTTTTATGGCGTAATAAAACTATGTATAGTACGACCGACACGAAACAGACGACACTCGATTCAATTTAAACCTGGAAAAATTAAGTTCGACCAAACCAACACAATAAGGGTGTTGCGTCACAGTTCATTCGAAGTGGGAATATTCGAATAAAAATTCCCGCTTCTACAATAAAATAAGGCACAGGAGGCATGCTTAAGTTGCGTTTTATTTTTGAAGAAAATTTATATACTTAAACAAAGTCCAGTCGGAAAACAATATCCAGCGACACCTGTGTAAATTCTATCTAAACGAGTGATTTATTGAATTGTACAGATCGTTGAAATTGCTTATAGTATCGCCACAGGGGCGTTAAAATCATAAAAGAAGAATTTACATTGAAAGAAATTTAAATTGGGAAAACCATAATTTACATACCTAGTTAAGGCCTCCACAATTACCCCACATTGGTTTATCATGAAGATATTATATGTCTATGGTCTGACTTTGTTACACGTGTTCGTATTTACAGTTGAACGTACCTAATCGTCTCGCTCATGTTTATGAAATGATAACTTTACAAACGCGAACGTTTGCCCTTACAGAGCTATAAAAGTTTATAAATTGATACAAGTACAAGCTTTCTAACTGAGTATAGGTATACTGTAACTACTTCTATTATACAACCCCTCGCGACTTATGGCCGCATCGCGTGACCGAAAATATCAACTTCCAATCGATACAGTAAGCCTTGTCTGCTCTAGTTAACGTTCCCGTTTATTTACCTTCATTGTGGTCAAGAGGATTTGACACCTTTTAGGCTGGAGTGACCGGGAAATGAATCTCTACCCGGTGGGGTGGTAGGTTTAATAAAGTTAGTGAATAATCTTTTTTACCAATTTCAAAAACAGAAGGTAATCAATTCGACATGTATTTGATATCGTTACAATGGGATAAAATTTGAGTGTGTTGATTAATAAAGATTTCTAAACACGTGTGCAAAATTTCGTAAGTGTATGTTTATTTTAAATGTAAGCTATTTAAATACATGTCTATGTATGTTTGTTCACGGATTTCTTAAAAACGAGAGGTCATAGCGACATGATTATTTATTAGTTTCATCAGGTATATTTCAACTTAAGGTACAGTGTAAGTTTCATCAAAATCGGTCCAGTAGTTTTTGAGATTTGGGTGATAAATTAATAAGAGGTTTTGGTTAGTTTTAGCAAACCATTTCAGACGATTCTATTTCTGCTTCTCTTTTTACATATAACTAGACATTTGTAAGTAAAGATGTGTGACGGTCCATAAATTATGCATGGAACTAGTAACATCCCCATACCTTTTGTGAAAATGTCCAATCATAACGTTCAGAAAACACTTGAGTTGGCGCGGTATAGTGTATTCTATTCCTTGCTCTTGCTTTTAGATATGGCGCTTCTCTTAGTTTTCTTACAAGCACCTACATATTTTTCAATACAAACTTGATTAAGTATATTGCGCAAATGCGTTATCTGTCAACTACTTCATACGAAATGTTTGTATTATTCATTGGTTAGTGCTTGTTTATATTTTAAAACCAAAATTTATTTTAAATGTAAGCTATTTAAATACATGTCTATCAAGTAACACGATTTCGATTCCGCCGTCTGCTTCGCAAATAGTTTACTCCGGTTCCGCTAGCAAATTTCGTGTTAGATCAGTCCGTATCACTGCATGCATACATTGCATTAGTTTTCCCCAACTATAAAAACTCGACTATGCCAAAGACAACTATAACATTACATTTTAAATAAAAAACCCTTCGCAAATAAAATAAAAAACGTAATAGCGTAAGACTCAGGGTTGCAAGTGCAATTTATACGTTTATTTTATTTTGTCGCAAAGAATTTGTCTTTTTAAAATGGCTACAGCCAGCAACTTTGTTCTCCTCACTTACTCCCTAGGCACTCGATTCGATTGGTAACACAAGTTGCCAACTCACATCCAACTCACTCGAAGCCTTAGTAGTGCAAGCTGTCAGCTTCTTTAGGGATTCACCAGCTCTCAGATGCAGTAGACGCAGGATGCAGGCACTTGACGCGATATAGAGATTGCTACATCTTGATGCTTTACATTCAATGTCATTAACCTGTCCTTTTGGGAGATAAGTGAACGAAGATCCATTAATTACTACAATACACGGGTAAGTGTAGACCTAATGTAATCAAAATAACACATAAGTAGTTAAAGTTTCTTACTAAAACTTTAAAATTATATGAAAATAGCTTTTCAAAATGAGGTTTGGAGTTAGTTTTCAAGGGTAAGGGTAAAATTATAATATTTTATATGTTACTCATATTATTAGCCTACTTAGAAATAAGGTATATTTTGTAACGAACTAGCTCGTGTATATCACGGATTAAAAATTACATACATATAAATTAATCCTTTTTCCCTAGGTCACGACATCTAGCGTGAACGGCTGAACCGATTTCGCTAATTATTTTCTTATTGTGTTTGTTATTGTCAAGGATCTTATGAAAAAAATATATAATTGAGCGGGCTGACCGATTTTCATGATTTTTACTTTGTTAGATTCTTCACCCTCCGGAATAAGATAATAGCTATTAAAATTCAAGGGCCAGGGGCGAAGCAAAGTTCGCTGGGACCGCTGGTATATTATATATTGTTACAAATAATCCCACAGCAGTGTTAATGTAAACAAACGTTGTTTCTTATGCGATTTCTTAACGTCTCCCGCCTTCCGAAATAAAGGAAATGGATTCCGCTGATGCCAATAAATTCTTATTTGCATACATTTTCTTATACGAGGAAAAACTGGATGTA
The DNA here is from genome assembly GCA_963584085.1 of Pyrausta aurata. Classification (NCBI taxonomy): domain Eukaryota; kingdom Metazoa; phylum Arthropoda; class Insecta; order Lepidoptera; family Crambidae; genus Pyrausta; species Pyrausta aurata. Next base: position 9,480,177 of record OY757264.1, read on the forward strand.
ATGTGCGGTGAAATTACTTTCTTTGATCACGGATCCCTTTGGCATAATGGTAATAAGGTAAAGTTAATTAGATGAACGGATGAGAGAGATTTTCTGTGTCAGAGCATTGCCTAATGGGGCTTGATATGGCTAATTAATGGTTAACTAATAAAAACGCAGCATTCAAAAAGCCGCATGTCCATAACGTATGATAAAATATCAATTTGATAATAATCGCTTATAAGGATAAATAATAGTCCCCCTAGCCGATTTCGACTACGGTGGTCAGTCACAACGACTAACCGACTGCGTGGGACATAATACACCGTGCTTTTTTAACCGTCTTACACCCGAAGCCCACGTAATGTAACCATCTCAATAAACCTCTAGGACATGTTATTTTTTTTATTACACTCCACATAATTTTGGTGTAAAAAATATCTAATAGTAATGTTACGTAATGTATCATCCTGTTCATAATGTTTACGTTTTCAACAATGCATTCCTTGACCTTGCCGCCTCCACGCGTTCCGCACCGTAGCCAATCTAAGACAGTCCACGTGGATCTCTAACCAATCATGCGCTAGCGCAATCCGTTGTGACGCCCACCGCCTCGCCCCTTTCTATTCGTGCGTAAAATAAGGTCAGTATTGCTAGACAGCCGAGTGAATGACCCGCGCGTAGTGCTCGTTACAGGATGTTTCGTACTAAATTGTGCTGATATCTTCTTTAATGTCTTAGGCTTTGAAATCTTAATAATAACCAAGTTTTATTTAACGAATGACATGTAGTTATTGGATACTTTAAGTGGCCTTCGGCTGTAAGACGGTTAAAAAAGCACGGTGTATAGTGCACAAGTGTGTGCGCAAACACAGGTGCACTCTCTATTCCTTCCACTCTCATATTCCGATGGGACAGGCAATCTGACACGACCGGAGAGGGATCAGGCGCAGGACCAACGGCTTAACGTGCTTTCCGAGTCACGGGGGTGAAACACCGCCAACTCCCAAACTCCGGGCTTCTCTGAGAATTTCTGTACAGAAAAACCCAGGTTCATATTTTTGGCCCGACCCGGGAATCGAACCCGGGACCTCAGGCGCAGCCGTCGCTTTAAAATGCGACCCTCTAACCGCTGCGCCACCGAGGCAGTTAGAAGAAGGATAAATATACAGGATGTGGCATGTAATAGGACCAAAAAAATAAATAAAAGGCCCTTTAAAAATATGACAATGAAAAATAAATTAATTGTTATTTTCTAACAAAATAAATAATAAGATGAAGTGAAAAAATGAATATGAATATAAATCCAGTCCGCAATTTATTGCAAACAAATGCGTTTAGTCACATTGTCATTTACTTCAACGAGTTAGCGATTTTTATACATTGATTAAGGATTATAGCTTTGGGTTGCTATATCTCTGAATTAAAGCATTATAGACCACTATGACCAGAGGGGTAATTGTGTAAAGCAATCGTATTCATTTGACAATTCAAAACGAACAATGTGTTCTGTCAAACCTTTTCTTTTTTGCCGATTGACAGATTACTGTCAAATGGATACGATTGCTTTACAAAATAGTCAAAGTAACTTAATATAGTCTGTAGACTCAATGAGATACATTTTTGCTCCTATTACAGGCCACACGCTGTATAAGGAATGGGCTGTTGCTACCAAACATCTACAGATCAAATCTTTCTTTAATCCTTTTAATTATTACATACTTAGTTACTTTAATTTTTGATATTTAGCAATCGATCTTGCGATAACTGCAAAATTATTGCGAATTGCTTGGCTGTTGATGACAAAGGTCTGTTTGTTCAAAATGAGTTTTCCTAATATAAATCGTATAAAACACATTTATCGAATTTAGTCTCGCAACTAATTCTATTTCAACAAAACAAGCATTGGTACCCAAAACCAACACATAATATCAGTAAATCAAAACGTTATTACCCAATAACTTTACGATGCAGTTGCATATTTTCGGCGGAACAATAACTCTCCTACACAAATAACAATGAAACATTGGCTCTACTTGGATTGCATATTTCACCCATGCGATGAATTCCGATTCTATGCGAATTTGGCGCAAACTACAAATTCGTTAAGTCCGCCGGCTTACAGAGCAAAATAATCAGCCAACACATTCATTTAATATTTTGTGGTCTGTGGTCATTATTAATTTGGTGCAATCGGAGATAGTGTTACTTCGCCGTTGCATTATTGCTATTGCACATTCTCTTAAAAAAGGTATATAAAAAATGTGGCTGATCATATTCACTTTTTTTAACTAAATATTTGCATATTACTAAGTCAATTACAGTACAAAGCACATTTCTGTTGTGTGATCATCAATTAACATAAATTATATCACTCGATTGATTTACAAATTATAATTTTTTTAGGGTTCCGTACTTAAAAGGTAAAAACGGGACGGGGAGACCCTATTACTAAGACTTCGCCGTCTATTCGTCCAGAACCAATATAGCTAGACAGTTAAAATTTCACAAATTATGTATTTATTTCTGTTGCCGCCGAAACAATACTAAAACAAAATAAAAAATATGTATTTGAGGCGCTCTTTTTTTGCACGATATTAATTGTTTACCTAGTAATGACTAGACAAGAAGGGTTCCCTAATAATGATTGAATGACCCTTCTTGCGCGAGTCCCACTCGCACTTAGTATGTTTTTTTAAATTAAACTAACTCAAATACTGTTCTTTTCGACCCATGTTGCGTTCGAGTGGGCCTACCGAATGCAGTGATGGAATTACGCTATTGATCCGCGGTTGCGTTGGCTAAATGAATCTGCATAATGACAGCCTATTGACTCATAATGACGGCTCTCTCTTTTCAGTCCGATACCGAGTACACTTTTGTGTGGTGTGATCAATCAGCTCAAATAGAATGAAATAAGATATTAATGACCTGTATTTTGGAGCTAAAATAAAATAAATGTACCTGAAAGCTGGATAGCGTGAACAAGAAAAGACTGATCTTTATGAAGTAAGAATGTTTTCTTCTCAACATTTTAAAATAATTTATTTTGCAGTTCAAATAGAAAACATACACATGCATAAAAATTACAGTTTTTAGAACCAAATGTGTCAGAGCTAGACCACAGACGGGTACGGGCAAACGGAAAAAATACAAATGTCGAAACTATATTTAAGGAACGCCCTTAACAGATAAAAGTACGTCAACGATTTGATTTCAATGTTCAGGTGGGGATTCTCTGATGAAACCGAGCTGTTCTGCGGGTTCACTCCACAAGACTTGTCCCATCTCTTGGTATTGTCCAGCGTGCCCTGATACTTGCTTGCTAGAAGATCTTATGTGTGCAAACGACAAGGCAATCCGCGTCGCCAATTTTATTACTGGGCACAACTAATTAAGTCGCTATACTATCAACACGATCAGAAGAAGAACGATTTGGTGGTGGCCACTACCTTAAGACACCCTACTATTGCTACTTTTGTGCCTCTATGTAGCACATAGATACATCAACCAAAATAATACGATTCCTTTTAAACATACCGACCATACTCGTGTTTCCCAAATGGTTAACCTTGAGGGAAAAGTCCCGGGAGTACATTAATAATTGAAACACAAAGTTTGGAATTACTGGTCCTGGGGTGAAGTTACTCTTTTAATTTTTTCATAAACGACCAAACTTCGAGAAGTGAGGTACTTCATTACTATTAAATTTCAAACGGTCGGTTTTATGGTTGCACTCGTTTGAAACTTTCAAGATTATTATTAGAAAAGACTTTTTCATGCAAATTGACTCGAAGAACCAACTTACTTGACTTCCTAAGAAAAACGGCTCTTAAAAGACAATTACGATTTCATTGATGTATTAAGTAAGACCTACACAAAATATTTAATTTACTTTTGAAAAGCTAGAAATGATGCTAAATGCTTACATTTTGAGGTAATTTAAACTGTACTGGGTTTATCAATTGGTAATTTTTACCTAAATGCTGATTTTATTTCTACTGATCAGAAAAAACAGTAAAATGGTATGAGGTTAAGGTAATGTTAGTTTGATGATCGTCTGGTTAGAGTTTAGCGTCTAAAACAGTATAAAATACGTAAGCCTAGAAAAAAGAACGTACATCTATCAATACGACAATTTTTACAGGTAAAGTATCATAACTAAGCCACACAATTTGTTTTTTTAATCAACGTCCTAATCCAAGTCTTTATTATTATGCATTTCAAATTGAATTGCTAAGCACACGCGAAGTCAACATCACAAAAGTTATTACGGAATTGCCTCTTCACACTGTTTTATTTGTTTTAATTTGGTTTGGGGTGCATGATGATATAAACATCAAGTTCATACCCCATTTGTTTCACAAATGCCCCTTTGTTAACTAAATTTTGTTTTTTTTATTTTATTTTTAACCGACTTAAAAAATGAGGTATTCAATTCTACCTGTATTTAACACGTTCCGGGACACTATTTCAGACACACTAGATGTTTTATTGTTTTCACGCCTGTATGCGTTCACTGTCCCGAAACGTGTTAACTGATATTGTTGGAAATAATATTTGAGTATGATGGTTTAGTGAAGCTTCTAAGGACGTATGTATGTTTTTCAACTCTTTTTGGAGATCATTGTAAATAATCTAATATGCGATAATTTTTTGTATTCAACAGCTCAACATCTTTCTCATACTCTTAATCTAACCACATAAAACAAACACAGTAATGGATCGTAAATGTTTAATGATTCATTTAAAAAGCATCGACTAGAGGAAACATCGCAGTTTCTGAGTATTGGTGGTTATTGACTAATTTGGTAACTTAGAACTTCTTGAGCGGGGTTTCAGGCGCTTGGGGGTGGGTCCTGATGTACTCCAGGGATCTGAGGATGTAGTCGGGGATTTCCTGGGGAGCAGGGGGAGTGGGGAGATGGGCACCCTGAAAATAAAAAAAGATTAGGGTTAATATCGAGAGTAGAATGTAGGTTCTCAGACTTGTCGAGCTGTTTTTTTTTTTCGGAATTAAGCCGTTTTAGAGTATCGGTCATCGTTGCACCTTTGACTCTATAAAGTTCGCAAGCATTGCAATGTAAAATGTAATATGGCCTGCAAGAGTACGTTTGTTCTTCCATAATATTAACTAGCTTTATCTTTTTTACGGATATGTTCTTTTCCTAAAACCAATACGTGGTAAATGATTTTGAATTGGAACATTAGTGATCAATCAAAGATGATCTTTGCAACTTAATAACGTAAATCACCACCGAAAGTACGTATATTATGTATAGCTTCTATAGTTAAACAAAAATGATTCGATATATTATCAAATAATATTATGTAGATATGATGTCATCACTTATCATAAGTTATGTCAATCTTAAGTAACTTGTTCCACCTGCCCTTGAACTTCATTAAAATACTCGTCCTATTGACATTTTACTTAATTCCAATGCTATCCAGTTACTTAATTGAACTACTTTCAAGGTTTTGATGGCACTGTTGAATGTTTTTAACAACTATAGAACACTTAGATTAATATTTATAGCTTCCTGATAATCTAAGCAGTTTCAAGTTTGCTAGTACATAATTGTCAGATTTCTACTTCATAGGAAGATAAGTTTAGAAGATTTTAAGCTGTTTAAAAGTCATAAAAAAATCTTGCTGGCAATCAAGTTTTACATTTAGGATCCGATTGCACCAATTTATTTTATTTTTACTTTTAGAAAAAAAACATGAGTGTTGAATATGGTTAAGATTAATTTTAGTTTATAATGAAACTGAGATTTACTGCAACGTATTTAAGGTTTGTCGTTAGCATTTCTAAAAGCAGGGATAACCATTGATGCATCTGTAGATCATCTTCACTATCTACCAATTCAATGTAAGTAATGTATGATTATCTTAGTGTAACCAGCTATTTTTAGAGGTGAGGTGCTTACCTGTGGTTGGTATCCGAACTCGTTGGCGATGTAGGTCAGTTGGATGGGGACACCATCGTTGCCGGTGTATTGGTAGGAACCCTGGGCCTCGATAGCTTCATCCTCCTATAGAGAGAAAGTAAGAAGAGACATCTATTAAAAAAAATGTGGGCCAAATGTGGAGAGCACCGGTATCAGCATAAACGTATGATAGCATTCAATAAAAACTATTCTAGTTTAGTTTTGTAGTTTACAATAGAATATTTTTTATATCAGAAACATAAACTTTTTTGGGAAAACGTAATAGAATATTAGATAAAATATATAATTTAGTTTAATAAATCTACAGAAATAATATACCTATTGTAACAATGTTGTGAATTATCAAACGAAAAATTATTGACTAATTGCTAAATAAGCTTTCAGCATTTTCATTCCTAACAGATAAATATCAAATCGATGCAATTATGAGTGATAATAATTAAATTATTGTAAAAGATATGAATCAAAAGAATGTGATCAAATACACAAAGATGATTCAAGTTGACCTCTAACTGGACATAGGTAATGAATACCCATTTTTGAACTATGCATCTAGTTAAATGTCAATATGTTAAGGCCTTGACAGGAATTTATTGCATTTAAAATTGAAGAGGCTGATCAAAAATATTTCAATGCTTAGATTTTGAATAGCTGCTGCTTATGTAATTGCACACTATTCAATCGTGGTTGTAGAAATCTTCTTATGTTTTTGTACCTATACTTGAAGAGTTGGATTGCGTAAAGTAATTCCGATAAATAATAAATCATACGAGACTGCTATAAACATCGCTCTGAAAGAAATTTTAATACATCTTGTAACGAACACGACGCATATTGTATTACGTCTCATTAACCACAGGTTTTCCTTGACAAACACTGTAGTTCAAGGCATCCTAGTGCTTCTTTATACTCGTATTCTAATCTTCTTAGACATAAAACGAGTATGTTATTAGGATCAAGCGGTTTGATAATTTGCAATTCAATGTGGGTATTTCATTCATTGAACGTGCTACGAATATTGATTGAATGAAGTCAATCTACATTTGATGAGGCATCCTGAGGTAGCTAAAAATATATTGTATATTTTTAGTCATGTTAAAAAACACTTATAAGTAGGTCATGATTAGATGCTGTTTTCATCATTTTAAGATCAATCTTTTGTTTTTCACCAATGAAATGTGATTATACCTATAGAGGTAACAATCATCAATGAGTTGGCGAGACGATTATACGCACTACCAACTAAAGCTTGTAAAGTCCACAGGCATTCGACCGCTCAATTTTGTGAAGAGTGAAACACAAAAGGATTTTTGACATATGTTACCCTTATTGATCACAGCCCTTAGTCATTAAACGATTATGAAAAAGAGATAATTGTAGGGAAAAGAGGGTACTTTTTTTTGGATTGATTCTTGTATGAAAATCGAAGCTACCAAATACTCAACCCATGCGTCCTTAACATCTCCTGCTCTTAAGAAATTAGACTTCGAAAAAGAGTTAAGTAGGTAAGGAGAAAAAAGGGCAGAGTATGATTACTTCTTGTTTGAGGATAAAATACATATAAAACAAAACATTTCAGATACGTTTTTTTAATTAGATAGCCAGACAATTGGGCTCGATTGTACTTGATGTTAAGTGACAATGTAGCCTAAGATGGACCATGTCTGCCTAGTAACATTCACTCTCTTCTTGAAAACGGCAAAATTGTAGTTGCCAGGGAACGCCTAATGGCTCTGTGGCTCTAATGTGAAGGCTTACTGCTGTCATTTATGTCTGAAATTATCAGCAGCGCGGCTGTCGCACGACCGTCACGCTGCTAAAGTGCCTTACTGTGAAAGCGCTCTAAGTCTTCGAAGAAGCGATGAGTATCCAAATGGTTAACTTACGCGTCCAGCGTTCTTCAGGGCTCCGCTCTCTTGAGCGCTGATTCCGTTGCTGGTCTGGTAGCCGTAATTGTAGCTGTCAGGGGCGACGTCAGATTCCTGCTTGACGATCTCGGCGGCAGCGTCACCCGACTTAGCGACAAGATGGGACACGTCGGCGGCAGCGACGGCCACTAGAGCGAGGATGGCTACGAAGGATTTCTGGAAGAGATAAGAAGATTGTAAATCAGAACATAAGTATTTATATTAAATACCATTGCAGTACCTATTATTAAAATATTATTATATTGATAATATTCGTTTACACGGAGTGGGAATTGAACTGGCCGGAAATAGATCGGATTAAGTTGGATACGCAATACGCCCCAATTTCAAATGAGAGATTTTTTAACCGCCCTTGCTCTTCCAGTGTTTTGCAGTCGGGTATCACTTTCTTAGCTCAATTTACAATCCAAACAACGAAGGTCAGGAAGAGAAGAAAGCAACTTGCACCCCACAACATAACTTATCAGAGATTTCTAAACATTGTTTGATAAGCTTGTATTCCTGAGCGTGAATTTAAATTTTAACAATCGGTTTTAATCACCTTCTAATTACATTAAAAAGACGTGTTAACCATAAAAAATCTCAGCTCATAAACTTTATTATCAATTCAATAACGATCGATGTCCATGAAATAAAATAATTTAACAATATACTTCAAGTATGTCACAATCTCGAACTGATCAAAAAGACTGATTGTATTTTAAATAAATATGTATACTGGATCAATAAGTTTATTAATCACTTATCTTTGATTATCTTATGTGTTAACTCACCATCTTGTGTCTGTGTTAAGAGCAGATTACGACTGTGCTTACATTTTAAGCTCGCGTGGTTTTATACTCAAGATGGTTCAGTCAACATTAACATTATTTTGCAACGAACAATCTGATATTCAATATGATTTGTCTAGATACAAGGTAAACGACGAGGGCGTTTTTCTAAAGCATGACATCTGTTTCTATGTAAATTATTACCTATTAATTTGTAATTAATATTAGGTAAAAAAATATCTTGTCAGAAATATGTCGTTTACGCCGAAAGCTGTTTCGGTGATCAAATTCTATAACAAATTAAACTTCTAATAATAGCATTAAACTTTTTTGTATTTAGTCAGCATTTCCTGTCCAGGAAATAGTGAGCTCACTTACTTACAAGCCTGCTGAGAGAATTGTTATTACCTACTTTCGTTAGTAGGTATTTTATTAATTAGGCACTACTACTATTAATATAGGTATTACTATTAAGGCAATCAATGAACCGATCCCAGCTTTTACAGTGCGTTTCCTATGAGCTTACACAAACTATTTGGTCAGATTAAATATTTAAAATGACTCGTTTTGCTAACGAATCGACTTTATTATTTAAGGAAAAATTACTAGCTACATAGGATTGGAATGCTTGAATTAAGTAATTAATTTTCTTAACCTATTATTGACTTCAAATTGATTTAATTGCAGAATGGGAGAAAAAGCTTTACTAATAATATAGGCGTACGAATCGAAAACGGAAACAAACGAAACGATCCATTTTGAAGGTATAAAAGTCAGGCAAAAGATAGTTCAGTTTAAATACTAACATACTAACCGGATATCTAATCGCTCGTATAACTATTTGCGTTTGAATAGTTTTCTCCAATTTCGGAGTCTCCTCAATTCTGCTATTGAATCATTTTTTGCTGTCAAGTAAGACTGGTTTATGCATACGAGCCTTAAATAAGAAGGGTGTCAAGGAAGCATTTACTGTGCGAATCTTCATTATCCATGGCAGTGTAATTTTGGAAATTGCTAACGTATATGGCTACTATAATCAAGTGTACTTTCCGCACGCTTCCGAACTTTAAAGTTAAAATAAAAGATAAAAGTAAACGCTTCATTGTATTACTAATATTATTTTCACTATCATCATATATCATTATTAAACATTCTCTTAATTATCTTCGTTATCTTAGTTCTGCAATCACCAACAATTCCACGGCCCCAATATTTAAAGAAAATTTTATATTTTACAACAGCTTTAATTAATTATTTTAGAATTAACGATACAAAATTTAGTTGCCATACATTTTATAAACATACGAGTACAATCAGGTGAGTTTAAAAAGACAATGCAATACTATGAAACTGAGTGAATTCTAGTGATCTAGTTCAATAGTTTTCCTGTACTAATAATTTTAATTAATGACCACAATTAGATTGTTAATAGCTCTGTTATAGTAAAACAGCGTCAGTTAAACGCAGAATACAATGACGTCCATCTTCTATGGAATAGCGTCTTGTCAACCGCCTAAATTGTGACTATAAAATGTACAAAAATAAATTACATCAAATAAATGATGTCTATGTTTTATATGTATTTTTATTATTTGTGTAGGGTGCAATAAATACTTCATATCTATCTATTATGTTTATTTATTCAAAACATGCGTGTGCGTAACTTATTGCACCCCACTACTAGGTTTGTGATTACTTCCTTAAACTGTCGGCTAGAGAGTTTATACAGGTTGTGACCTGAAATAGGAGCAAAAAATTAAAATGTATATATTAAATGATATAAATTTATTGTAATTTTCTAACAAAATAAATCAAACCAGCAATGTATTGCAAAATTATAACTTTGGATTACTATATCTTTTAGCAAAAGCTTAAAGCATTATAGAGCAGTATGACCAGGTCAATGTAACTACGAATACTATGTAGAATCATTGATAAATTTTTTTGCTCCTATTACAGGCCACACGCTGTATATCCGTGACGACCTCCATGGTGTAGTGGTTAAGCACGCTGGGTTTCAAGGGTTCGCCGCTCCGAGGTCCCGGCTTCGATTACCAGTCAGGTCAGTGTAGAAATAATAATTTTCTTGTGGTATCACAGAATTTCTGTGTCCAATTTTTTTAACTTGTACTTACTTTTTTTCTGGCAAATGGGATATCGCATAAGTTGGCCAGACATAAATTACATATTAGAAACAAGAGTTCCGTATACAAAACTAGAGATCAAAGGTCAAGTAAGTCACTATTTTTTATACGTATCGATGAATTGACATTTAAAAACCTACTAATGTATGCTATCCTTTCACGAAGTTATGTAAAGTACGTCCTTGCGATCAGCCGATGCCTAATAAGTATTTCTAGACATAATTTCTTGGCAACAGCCTTGGGCAATACGTGAACTTGCTAGGTTCGGGCTATTGTTAATCAAGAGTCTTTGCCATTTACATTTGTATTTTATTCTTGTAACATTCTAACCAGTTGTATTTCTTTTCTTATTTTACTTTCAAAACTGATATCAAATCACGACCTTAGGTACCTAACATGATTATACAATTATCGACGAATACATGCTTTGATATAATAGAATTGTTGAATGATATTTATAAACCGTGCACGTATTTTATTTATTAGCCATATTGCCAATAAAAAAATACTTTGACTATGTATTTTATTCGAAAAATATTTCTTCCCTATGTGAATAATCTATATTTAAAGAAGTGACGATATTATTTTAATTTATTTATTTTAGCCACAGTTAAAATGTGCCAAAAAAGTGTACATAACACCATGTGGCATTCTCTACCGTCATACTTGCAAGGTCGGGGTTTACAGGGTTAAAATAAATAAAAAAATGTGTGCTTATTCTAGAGCACGGTTAAATACTCAGTTAGATTATTGTCAAATGTTTCTCACCCTCTTACTCGTATTACAAAGAAGTACTTTATAACGGTTTTATGTCTAGTATGTTATTTAATATCGGGCTTGAGTATAGAATAGGGATGACTTCTTGACCTGCGATTCAGGGGCCAGGAGGTCTACTACGAAAAACGAAATCCGTCGATATGGTTATCGTTTTTCGGATCCGAAACATTTTTAGTATGGAATCCTCACTACGAAATGCTTCGGATCCGCAAAACGATTATCGTTTTGACGGATTTCGTTTTTCGTAGTAGGCCATCTGATTCTCGTGCAGTTTGTATACGGTAAAAGTTCACCTATCGAATTTTCTGTGTCGAAAAAAATTGTTATTGAATGCACAGGGTCACGATTTCTATGCATTTCGATTTAATCCTTGCTGTAGGTTTTTTAAACCTATGGATAAATAACTTTATTTTTAAGATAAAACTGTTAAACTCACACTCGAATTACCACACAAAAAAGTTCGATTGACATGAGAACCGCCGCCCAGGCTCATTTTTATTATGCTCTTTTTCCAGGCTAGACCAAATGATCAGTCCAAGATCAATTCAAGAGTTAAGAACGTGCTAGCAAGGCGGTATTACTTACATCACATTTTATCATCATCATCGTTGTCGTTACCAGCCAAAGGACGTCCACTGCTGAACATAGGCCTCCCCCCACGCTTTCCCATACGCATTCAGTGTGATCCTTACAAAGTCGTCTGTATATCTTGATCGTGGACGTCCTACCATTTTTATCACAATTTAACTTAATTTAAAAAGGTTATATACGAGTATTTCATCATTTTGTACTCTTCTCCGGACACATGTAGATTCGCCCTTGACATTTTCTGTCTGAATGTAATTTAGCTTAGTGGCGTTTCAAATGCCTATTTTATTATTCATTACAAATTAATTATTAAGATGGTCAAAAGTCAACTCATAAAATTGTTTTAAGTACCCAAATATGTATAAAACATAATTACATATTACGAATTTACCTACATGCTGTTACAAATGACAAAATTGTTATTGATTTCAATATATGTATTTTGATTAGCTATGTAGGTACTCATAAAATTTTGTTGTCATCGAAAGTATTGTTGGTTCAAGGAAACAATAAATGTGAAACGTTGTTTTTGTTACCGTGGGGTCTATGTTCAGCAGTGGACGTCCTTTGGTTGATAACGATAAATCAGAACCCGAATAAGTATATGACAGCTTAGTATCGAACTAACTTTTTTTAAATAAATTTATGTTCTAGTTTGATCGGACAGCAAATGTTTGGACGCAGCAAAGATTACGCTTTTCAATGCGTACTGCCAATCATCTTATTACATACAGTGACCTTCGAATACAATACAATACCGCGTTCCAGGTGTTGATGGGGCTGCCTTGTTTCTGTAGCGCCTCTCCTATGTTTGCAGAGGCTCATGTGGATGGTTTTGCTCAGTGGTTTTGCTGCTATAATGCGCAAACGATGCGCTTCACATCTTAGACGCATGCGCGACAGCCCCAACAGTATCCTGCGCGCGTTGGCAGACCGGTGGGACTCGCCTATGCTAGCTCAAGTAGTAGACATCTTTCTAGCGGCGGAGGGTGCTACATCTGCTGTGTGTTTATATTTTTGGTGTATTTTGTGTTGTACAGTATATTAGTAACTTTAGTTTTTAAGGTCAATTTGTAACTAACCCAACTATATGGATCAAGTTATGAGGTCCGAAAGGGTGCTACATTTGTTGTACCTACGTGTGTTTATATTTTTGGTGTATTTTGTGTTGTACTGTATACTACTAACTTTAGTTTTTAAGGTCAATTTGTAACTAACCCTAGTTGGGTTAGTTACAAATTGACCTTAAAAACTAACTATGGATCAAGTTATGAGATCCGAAATAATTATTTATTTAATTTATATTATTTATGGCAATATGTCAGATCGATATTAAATAAAAAATAACTAATCAATAATATTTGATTCGGGTAAATCCACGTCAATATAAAATTACTTTCACTCAATTGAATCCTAACCGAATCTGTAGCCGAATAATTCTGAATCTAATACTTATAACGAAGATGCAAGGTTACAAGTTATTAAAAGAAAAGAAAATCTCATATAACAAATTCAAATGATCAAAGTTTATTTATTTAAAAAATCAGCCGAGAAGTTTGGCGATTTCTTCAGGTGGTGGTGGGGCACTGCGCTTGTGCAGTGTAGCAACGACAGGTGGCGGTGCGCGCCTGAACCGCGCAACTGATTCCACAGGCGGCGGGTGCGCAGCAATGTAGGCCAGGCTGCGCGCGATGGCTTCGGGTATCGGGGGCGCTACCGGCAGGTGGCTTCCCTGTAGTAAAAATAGCATGTATTAACATCTTAATATCCTGTAGCCCCAAATCAGCATCACAAGTATGGGGTGCTATCATGGATTGGTGCTGACACAAAACAAGGTTGTCATTTGCCTTACACCCTTGAGGGTTTAAGGCAAATGAAAAGCCTTGTTTCCAGTAAATAATCGCCCTTGGAGCCTACCGGATCTACCGGACTAAATCATCGTTTTGTCTCTTTTAGCATTTAAGAAACAGACAGAAATAGAACGATTCAGATTTAATCCAGAATTAAGCTCATCCAGACTTGCGGACCTTATTGATCGGTCAATAATATCTGAAGCACGAGTAATATGCTAGTGATAAAGGACCCTGATTTGTAAGGTTCGGTCACCAATCCAATCACGGTCATGGAATTTCTTTTCATCACACTGCTAGATGAAAGAATCTGAACATTGTCTATCGATCCCCGTCCACAGCAAGTGACTTCCAATTCCAAAGCAAAATAAAATTAAATGTATCTCGCCAAATAAGTTTATGAAATTACCTGGGGTTGGTATCCGCCCTCGTTGGCTACGTAGCTCAGTTCAACAGGGGTACCTTCGGGGGATGTGTACTTGACTGCGCCGGTCACTTCAAGGGAGGGGCTATCCTGTGAAGAACAAATAATCTATGTAATAACTTCATGATAACCGTTAAGCTTGACGTTGAGCTTCTATTTTCCGTATGCTAGGCAATTTATGCATTGTAAACGAGTTTGAGTTTGAAAAAAAATACTAAAACTAAAATTAGCAATAAGTTTTACACGAAAATCTCCTAACAACATTTGAATTTGGAATAAAATGCGTTGATTATTTATTCAAACGAGTTAAGAATAATCGTTCATTTATCAATAGGCAGACTAACTACTTTGATTTTAACTGATAAAACTTTGAGTCATCAGCACTTATGGTAAAATCTTCAGATTCGTCTTCAAATTCTCACAGTTAGATACGGGATTGCTACTTTGCTACCTTATATAATTTATGAGTTTCTGATATTTCAGAACTGCTGTAAGCTATCCTAATATTAGTGATCATGAGTGTTTCTAACAAACTTAGAAATTTACTGTCCGAGCTAGATCATAAAAACAATGAAATTGTATCTTTAAAAACTTACGGAGTTAGCGTTCTTGACAACACCAGAGGCTTGCGAGTAGATGCCGTTACCGGTTTCATAGCTGTACTTGAAGCTGCCTTCGGGATCAGACTCGAAGACTTCGCTGACGATCTGCGCCGTGGCGTCCAGGTGCGCCACATCGGCGCAAGCGCAGCCCACAATAGCGAGAACGATTAGGAGTTTCTAAAAATATTAACGCAACTGTAGAGTTACTTTGGTATAAAAAACAAATAAAGGGATCCGGTATTTTTTCACACTTCTGAAGGATCACAAGCAAACACTTTTTAAACGAGAGTATAATACTGCAGCTACATCCGTAGTAAGAATTTAATATTTTTAGTTTTTTATTATTATTATTTTATTATAGTTTAATTTTACTTTAAATAAAACGTTTGTCGTCTTACCATTGTGAAGCTATTAAATTGGAATGTCTTATGCAATCATTTATATAGTCTCTACACAATTTACATAATACACGAAAAAGAAAAAGGAATCTAGTTTTTCTGAACTGGTCTACACTTTGGCATATTAAGATGTATTTTTATTCCACGGTGCTGATGTCACTCTCAGTTTTTTTTTTTATGTGCCAAAAGGTAAGTTTGTATTAAAATCACGTTATTTTACCCCCATGCTTACGTAGACGAATCTGTAACATCTGCAACTTTCCAATTATATTTTAAATTAACTGGACTCCGCTACTTTACCTGCGTAGATTTCAGATTATCATATATTTTACTCTACGTACTCCATTATGATCAATGATGTCAATGTAGCTGACTTATTAGCAGGGGCATCTTCAATTTAAGAAAATTACATTTAGCCCGTAGTAAAACAACAACAAAAGACAGTGCAATTGTTCAAAATAACATTTTGTATACACACAGCTAGTCTCGCAAAAAATCGAGAATAGCCTATCAAATTTGGCCTATTTAGATTTAAAAATATTTTTAAAAGTACAGGTTTATGTACAATATCATAACTTTTGACAAAACGTAGTCTGTCAGGGCCGCTATTTATGAATGAGTTAACATAGAAAGACATACAAATATTATACAGGATGACCAGAAATTGGAGTGGTATAAGTAGCGCTCATTTGCAATAGATTTTGTTTTATTTTTATTTTTTTGTGAAAAAGTTATTGAACTCTAGCTACGAGTAGTTTACGTGTATAACATAAAGTTTTAGAGTATTATTACATCTAATTGTTGTTTGGGGCACCTAAACTTAAATGTCTTAAAAAGTTATCACTATTGGCTAAGTTCTATATCTATTGCCTATGAAAGGAGACTTTAACCCCTCCAAGGGAATGTATCGAATAACCGGTCACCCTGTATATAGTTTTATTAGTTTTTATTACCATGCTGAATTCTAATTAAATGTCTTCAAAGAACGGTAATAATTGTGACATTCGGCTAGTATTTATAACAAAAAAAACATCCATGCTCTACCAGTCCCATTAGAACGGAAGAGAAATAATAAAAAACGTCGTTTTTGCAAAAAAAAACTCCTAATATAAAGGATATCGACCGTCATTTGATACTGCATAAGTGAAAGAAAATGGTAAGATAACAGACGCTTTTAAAAATATGGTCTTCAATTTGTATTCATTATTACAAAAAAAATTATATATACGAAATAGTTAAATAAATCATACATCATTTTATTAACAGAACTAGTGTCTACTTTGGACTGAAAATATTCAATAAGGGCCATAATACCCATAGTAAAGTAAGCTTAGCCTGTAAATATCCCACTGCTAGGCAAAGGCCTTACCCCAAGTAGGTAGTATGAGCCATACTCCACCACGCGGGCTCAGTGCGGATTGAAGGAGGGGTGTTTGCAAAGGAATCGACCTTGCTGTCAGATTTTATCTAGCTGTCCATAAGGCTGACTAGGCTTAGCGACTTATTTAACAGATATTTCCCGTCGTATTTTGTCGATAATACTTTTAAGTAGATTTTAAAAAAATATATTGATTTTCAGAAATTCCTGATCGTACTCGCTTTCGTGGGCTGCGCGTGCGCCGACGTCGCGCACCTGGACGCCGCGGCGGAGATCGTCAACCAGGCCTTCGAGTCTGAGCCCGAAGGCAACTACAGAGCTAGCTTCGAAACCGGCAACGGCATCTACTCGCAATCATCTGGAGTTGTCAAGAACGCCAACACTGTAAGTACTTGCGAGCACGATACCTACGCGCATTGAACAACTGCTATTACTAGCGTATGGAACTGAACGCCACGAACAAATTTTGTGCTCCATGAATTGAGGCCACTTGTCATCAAGTCAAACAAAATTCAAAGTAATACGTCACAATCTTGTCGTCGTATTAGCGATACATTTTTTGCTTGGCATATCTTCTCTATATGTAGTAATAATAACTCACTGCCTCAGTACGATCAGAATATCGATACTGTATGATATATAAATAATAAACCTAGGTAGTTCAAGGTAGCCTTCTCACAGATTAGTAAGAGTATAAGCCTTCTTAACAAGACAGAAAATGCATGTTATTTGCATGCAAAAATCACATTGCACTTGTCAAATTAGTGACATTTGCTTATTCTTAGAGCGATTCAATTGATGTGTTGCGTCGACGCTGTGACGTCTGAGCAATGACATCGGCGACGCAACGCCTCGACAACAACGCTCACTCATATATGCGCTCTAATTTTAAAAAGTGATGCGCCTAACCACCTTAAGTTCCAAAATCTCCTGCACGTCGTCTTTTGTTTGAAGTCATGCCCGTTTTTGTGCCATACATTTAAGCGATTTTCGTTAAAAAGTGGTTAGGCGCGGCAGACCTCATCTGTGGATAAGATCTTGAAATGTATGAATGATGACTTTACAGGACAGTGCCACCCTTGAAGTAAGCGGCTCAATCAAATACACATCGCCCGATGGAACACCCGTTGAGCTGAGCTACGTCGCCAATGAGAACGGCTACCAACCTCAGGTAATACGATTGTATGATGGTGCAGTATAATAATTAGTTTTTTATAAAATTAAACTATAGTGTGTAAAGCAAGAGGGAACCTCCAATCTACTTTCCATAAGAGGGAGTTATTATGGAAAAAAAACCACTGACAAGAGCCTATAGCTCTTAAATTTGGTAATGATCAAAGGTATTATTAATGTTCCTTTAATTTTATCGGTTTCGAATTTTGTTTCTGGAATTTTCAGTCTTTAAAATACTCGGTAACTGTTCGAAGTCAGGTAGTTCGTGGTGACGACACCCCCGTGCCTCGGAAATCGCGTAAAGCCGTTGGACCTGCGAATGATCTCTCATCGGTCATGTCGGACTGCCATCCCACCGATTGTGTATTGCGCACACATCTGGGCACAATAATATCTCCGGTGCACCTGAACTATGTTTGTTGAGACGGGTCCCCATTACCTACGGCTTAGTCCTCGTAGAATTTATTTAAAGTAAGCTTCATTCCCCTGAAACTGCATTAATACTAATTACATGCAGCGTGTAGCCTGTAATAGAAGCAAACATTTTAATCAATGATTCGACAGAGTATACCTACGTAGTTACCATGACCTGGTCATAATGCTCTAAAATGCTTTAACTCAGAGATATAGTAATCCAAAGTTATAATCCCTAGTCAAAGTATATCAAAATCGCTAAGTCGTTGTAGTAAATGACAAATGTCAAGTTCTATGACTGGACACATTTGTTTGCAATACATTGCTGGTTCGATTTATTTTGTTAGAAAATATCAATAAATTTATTTTTCATAATAATAAATTAAAACCATATAGAATTGATTACTGGTTATTTAAAGGGCTATATTTTAATTTTGTGCTCCTATCACAGGCCACATCCTGTATATATATTTTTCATTTCCAGGGTAGTCACCTGCCAGTAGCGCCCCCGGTACCCGAAGCCATCGCGCGCAGCCTGGCCTATATCGCTGCGCACCCGCCACCCGTAGAACCTGTTGCGCGGTTGAGACGTAACGTACCAGATGATAAGATCACCGCCAGTATTGCCGGCTAATATTATGAAGCTAAAAATATGAACTGACAATAAAGTATGAGGATTTGTTAAAATATTTTTTCTTTTCTTAAATATAAGCCATTTAATATGTTTATGTGTAGAGTTATCCTTGCTTATGTTTTGTTTTCATAAACGAAATAGTGAACCGATTGTACCTAATCAATTTTAACATTACTTTTATGAGCCTGTATAAGGTCAAATATTTTAACAGTGTCTCTGTATACATCATAGAAACAAAACACAATCATATTTTTTTTGGAAAATCCTGATTTAAATTTTTATTATTTTCCTTAATTCAATGCCCAAACCTTCTTTTTCTCTTATCTTAACCTTAATTAATAAATAAAAAATATCTAAAAAATTCATATTAAATAAAAAATCAAATTTTCACAAAAACTAACGGATAAAAACCCAAAGTGTTTTCTACAAAAAAATGATAATTTATTGTGCTGAATCGTCCCTTTAAATATTATCACTTAAACTGGGGTGACCTTATTCCTATATATAGGCGAAAGTAGTATAGCTTTGATAAGGGGTTCATTTTATAGGTAGTTATGTGATGCAGGATTTTGAAATGCCTATCTAATCAACACGTTGACCGCCGATAAATATAGTACACAGTAGTTCCTAATTTATTTGTAACTTTCCTATTTTATTCAATACTATCACAGGTGGCCTTAATCAATACTTTTAAGATATTCGTTGACTATATGAATTCTATATATTAGGTACCTCGGAATTTACAGGGCGTACTAAGATCGCCGGGTCAGATAGTTCATAGAGCGGTTGAATATAAACAACAAGTTAAAAAAATGACTAATTTTATTCCATGGATATTTTGAATTATAAACAGTGATTTCTTATATTTAGGAACACCATCTTAAGCTCTATCACTAAATACCGAAAAGTCATTTTTAGTCTCGTTGCCAAAGAGCTATGCATTATATTATCTTTGACTCGGGTGGCAGCTTCTCGACAACAAGTAATGGCGAAGGCTATCAACGTGTCATCGATAAGACGTCTTCTAGTGGAAATTGTGTGTATAAGGGCATTTCTACGGACACGACTGATTGAGCTACTGGAGCAAAAAAACTACCTTAAAAATTGAATGACGTGCATGAAAAAGATCTCACGTATTTATACAACTCTTGGCCTGATGGAGAGCATATTAAGAAGACCGCCATGTTGTACATATGGCCTAAAAAAATCCGAAAGTTCAAAATCGGGTAGAATTTGGCCTAAAATGGAGTGTCCGCTTCCCAGAATTTACTCGTTTTTGTTTCATAACTTTTAAATTAATAACTTGCTCATTATTTTACCTACATTCCTGTAACAAGGGATAAATAATGAAGCTATAACAGTGTTTATATTGATTCTGAATCCTTTAGTTTTCATACAGTGACACATTAAAATTTTGTCCGAGGCGTGTGCCTCAATTCGGTGAAATTTACTTTTATTTACATAGAGCACTATCTACGATTAAGAGAAACGCTTACTATTGATTCCCGCCATCTAACCGTTGCGCCCGAGCGGCCGAGCACTATAGACTAGGGACCTGTTGCATTCAGGAGCAATTTTCAGAGGTTCGAAATCATTCGGTGTTTTTGGTATAGGGTAATTTCTGAAATCGGTGTGCCACCTCAATTATGTTTCAGAAGTATTTTTTGAGATTTGTGGTAAAATTATTGAGTGTTTAACTGCTTTCTGCCGTTATATTTAGTAGAAAATACTGTTACTCATATTATTTTTGAGTAATTATATGTATTGTGTTTTTTTCTCAATTCCGTGGATCTCAATTCCAGGGAAAAATGGACACCGAATTGTGATTTAACTATGATATTATGGATTTTATTAATAGGCGCTATTTATTTATTCCACAAAACTATTATGCTGGAGATTGTGTATGGCACTGTCTTATTTTTTCTAAGACTTAGGCTAATTTGAGTAAAACTCTCTTTCTCTCACAATCTAATAAACAGATTGAAAAAAGTGTAGACACAGCACTTCTTCTTCTTAAACTTAAGAGCTTCGCTCTTGTCGGTGGAGCAATTGCTATTCTTTTCTTTTGTTTGCCTTTTTCTTAACATCCTGATATGACATACATGACATTTACTTTTTCCCTTACTTGGTTGAAATAACTTCTTAGGTTTTCCTCATTCCTTCCACTTTCTAAAACTTTAGACAGGCAAAATAAATAAATTTGTGATTTTTAATGCGCGCGTCTTCCATCTTACTAATAATAGTTTGTATCGTATTAATTGCAATAAGAGCGATAAAAATACACTGAAGTAAATGCTGATCTTTAGTTCTATCTAGAAAGAAACATAATCATTATCAAAAGGACGTCCACTACTGAACATAGGCCAACCCCACGGCTTTCTACAGCGACCAATCACAAGCTGTCTGCATCAAGTTTAATCCTTTGATCTTTTCAAAGTCATCTGTCCATCTTGTTTGTGGACGTCCTACGCTGCGTCTTTGGTCAAAGGGTCTCTAATCTAGGACTTTTTTGCCCCAACGGCCATCAGTTCTTTGCGCTATGTGCACTGCCCATTGCCACTGCCATTGACACTGAACCTTACTAATTCTCAGGGCTATGTCCGTTACCTTAGTTATTCTGTGTATCTATGTATACATGAGCTCACATAATATAAATTGTACCACCACCACTGTAACCATGTTTTATGCAAATAAATTTTCATTTCATTTCATTTCTGTTCTGATTAAATCTCGTAGAGAAACACCGAGCATAGCCCTCTCCATCGCTCGTTATGTGATTTTGAGCTTTTTTATAAGGCCCATAGTAAGAGACCATGTTTTGGATCCGTATGTCATCACACACCTCCGGTTTGCCAATGATATAGTTATTGTGGCAAAGACGCTGGACAACCTTGGCACTATGCTCAAAGAAATGGATGGAAAAGACGAAAATTATGTCGAGCTCCCATGGTGTACCTACTCCAGTATGTGTTGGAAACTAAATTCTTAAAGTTCTTGGCGAGTATGAGTGTGCCTGGAAAAAGTAGTCCAATTAACTTTTAGAAAGAGATCCACGAATCCAACTCAGCTGGGCAGCGCTCGGGAAATATCTTCTCGAGTATCTTCTCGTTTCAATTACCGCCGTGTCTTCAACCAGTGTTTGTTACCAAACATTAACATGTTAATTACATTTTTTGTGTTTACATTTCAAAGAATCAATAAAGAAAGGCACAAAAGCATAAAATAAACCATTACCGATACACCAGCGCAGTTATTTAACAACAACGCTTTAGGTATTTATTACTTTGATCATTCTAATACAGTATATTTTTATAGGGTTACATCAATTTTCAATTCATTTTCTCAATTCGGTGCTTACTCAATTCGGTGCTTAACTTTTCTCATAAACCACTTAACAAAATTTAGGCAAATTGTTATTTTTAGATTCAGGATGGGGTAAACTTATTTTTTTGTTGTATAAATTACGTAAAAAACCAAATAAAAAATCAACCACCGAATTGAGAAAAAAAGCACCCTTCTGTAGAAATGTCCATAACACTATCAGATCATCCCTCGTTCTAAAGAGATGATAACCTCTGAGCA
Organism: Pyrausta aurata; assembly: GCA_963584085.1. Classification (NCBI taxonomy): domain Eukaryota; kingdom Metazoa; phylum Arthropoda; class Insecta; order Lepidoptera; family Crambidae; genus Pyrausta; species Pyrausta aurata. The sequence continues at coordinate 9,502,772 of OY757264.1, forward strand.
GAGACTGCTCAACATGCCAAAAGTTAGTCATTACTATTTGTTTACTACTATTTACACATTTTTCTTCTAAACTTTTTTCACCACTCAAAAATAATACTAGTATTTAACACTCGCTTTTTCTGCGGTTATAAATCATTCATGACCTAGGGAGTGATCCGTACGTGCACGCGCTTATTGATAGCTGTGCAGTGTGCAATTCAGCAGTACGCCTCCCCATAAGGCCTGTATAAAGAAGATAAGAATACGCTGTCGCAGTTCCATGTTTGATTACCGCAAAGGAAGCAAGTGTTTAATACTACTACAGTGCATCGGTCTCTAGCTTCTAACCATACATGAGAGTAATCACATTACGAAGGGTATCGCGCGTGACGCGTTTCACGGCGGGTGAGCTGCGAGCGACGCGTTGCGCGGGCGGTGGGTGCGCAGCGATGTAAGCCAGGCTGCGCGCGATGGCTTCGGGTATCGGGGGCGCTACCGGCAGGTGACTACCCTAGAAATGGACAGTGACACTTAGTAATAAGAGTATATTCTCACTTAGGTATATATTTCAAAAATATTAGTGATAAAGTGCTTTCTCAACTTGCAAAATTCAACAGGCTTGCTAATGTGTCGGGTGGCCGAGTCATATAGGCATGCGCCCGGATAGAATAAGACACGGGGTTCAATTCCTCGTCTGACACAGTTGCTTTTTACAGGTGCAATTTATGTTATTAAGTTTGTATAGTGACAAAACACTATGACACAAAAATGTAATTATGAATATTAGTAGTTTTATGTCGTGATTCAATAGAAATTACCTGGGGTTGGTAGCCACCCTCGTTGGCGACGTAGCTCAGCTCAACAGGGGTGCCTTCGGGGGATGTGTACTTGACTGCGCCGCTCACTTCAAGGATGGGGTTGTCCTGTGAGGAAGACACCAAATATTGTAGTAGTTTTCATTTATTTACATGATACTTAGCGCAATGTTTATTTGCTCACATTTTGAAGAGAGCAAATAAACATTGCGCTAAGTGTAAGAGTGTGCTTCGAGATCTTACGAGCACGAGACAAGCTGCAGTTTGCAGACAACATAAGTAACAACAAGTCGACATGGCCGTCAATTATTTATGTAACAGCACTCGCTATAACTTTCATAGCTTTCGTTATAACAATAACGAATACGGCTGAGTACTTACAGAGTTAGCGTTCTTGACGACACCAGAGGCTTGCGAGTAGATGCCGTTGCCGGTTTCATAGCTGTACTTGAAGCTGCCTTCGGGATCAGACTCGAAGACTTCGCTGACAATCTGCGCCGCGGCGTCCAGGTGCGCCACATCGGCGCACGCGCAGCCCACGATAGCGAGAACGATCAGGGATTTCTGGAAAAGTTTTAATACTCTCAGACGATATATTTGGTGAATGCTCATTCTTAAAAAAAGTCAGCCAAGGCCAGTCCGTAAGTAAAGTTCGATGAAGTTAATCTCATCATTTTATTTTTAGCAGTTTGCAAGTTATCTTTAACATATCTGAAATGCTATCTCACCATTTTAAACTACGTTCGACTAGTATGGAAATCTGATGTGGTATGACGCGATCTTATATAGTGGCGCTACAAGATTTTTTTGCGTACCTACCTATACGAGTTTGAGATACTAAATATAATAAATGCACCAATGAAAAATATTTTGGCAAAATAATTTCCTAGATTTTAGGGTACCGTACTTGCAGTTGCCTTGTATATAAGATAATAAAATCCGCAAACTGGATAATTTTATTTAAATAAAAGATCTAAACGTTAACTCAAGTATGAGGTAGTATGAGCCATACTCCACCACGAGGGCTCTTTGCGGATTGGCGGAGGGGTGTTTGCAAGGCAAGTGACCATCCTTGCTGTAAGATTTTTATCAAGCCGCCTATAGGCCCTCTAACTAGGCTTAACGACTATTATCAACCGTTATTAGCCGGGACCAACTGCTTGACGTGCCTTCCGAAGCACGGAGATGCTCGTGATATACGTCACATACAGGGTGTTATTGCAAAGGGGTGCCAAATTTTTGAAGGTGAAAGGGACCATCAATATGAACAACTTTTACTATGGGACCATCGTTTAATTATTAATTTTATTTTCTACCTTTCCATACATTATTGTCAATGTAGGTGACTGATTTTGTATGGGGAACCTGAAATTTTATTTAAGACTAGCTTTTGCCCGCGATTTCGTTCGCGTGGACTTCAGGTTCGTCCCGTCTAGTAGCACAAAAAATGTGTTTTTTACGACCTCACATTAGAAACCTCAAAAATTGTAGCCTATATGTTATTCTGATGTATAAGCTATATTGTGGTAAAGTTTCATTCAAATCCATTCAGTAGTTTTTACGTGAAAGAGTAACAAACATCCATACATCCATACTTACAAACTTTCGCCTTTATAATAGTAAAGTAGGATTTTGACCATGACCCCATAGTAAAAGTTGTTCATATTGACGGTCTCATTCACCTCCAAAAATTTGGCACCCCTTTGCAATAACACCCTGTATATGGTAGGAATGATCACCCATCCAAACACGACCGTGCCGTTCGTTGCTTTACTTCGGTATTACTACCAACGAGCTGCCACCACTGCGCTACGAGCACTGCACAAGAAGACAAGATACAATTATACGTATAATAGTAATAATACAATCTGACTTATTTAAAGAATCGAGTCTTGTCTTATTATACTTAGCCATGTGTGACCTTTTGAGATTCTTTGAAGACAAATTAAAATGTGTTTATAATTCAGATTCAACTCATCTGTATTCTGTACGAAATTCTACTACATTCATCGTAATTCCTATATGTTTTTTTGTCTGTTTGTTTCCCTTAAACGCGCAGTGTTGTTTTTAAACGACATACTAAAAACCACAGATAAATTGACTTTCTTTTAATTTGTGAATAATTTTGACTATAGGTCTTATTTCTGAACGAATTATGAATATCTTTTTCATGTCGGCACTATCCATTCAATGTTTTTATACATTGAATAAAAGTTAATGTCAAATGTCACTTTGAAGAAAAGTTTTCTAGTGGCGTGAAACTTGGTTTTGTAGCTGTGTTTGGACTTTGATAAAATATCACGTAAGTATGTAAAGTATTTTTATTTGATGGATTATATCTTTATGATGATAAACTTCCGACCCTGGGAAGGGAAGAGGACAGTTTTTCGACCGAAAATTATTGTGATCTTACTTAAGGTACCACCTAGAGATGTGAATTAAAGTGTTTAAATTGTATTTAGGCTTTGAATGTAAAATGAACTAAATCGCGAAATAAGGGCCTTTAATTACACTGGCGGATCGGATACGTCGTGGAAACGCTCGGAATCCGCCCCTAATTCGTAAAATTTCATTGATATCATATAAATAAGAACAGCACTATGTACATATACTCTATTCATTAATAACAAACAAGAAAAAATAAAACTAAGACATGCAACAATAAAAAAATAAGACTACCGTATTCAAAAACGAAACCATTTCCTTGTGGCAAGGAGGCTATAATGCAACAACAACAACAACAAACACCAACAACATGAATGACATGAATATTTTAAATGCTAAATTCGTCTGGCTGTTTGTTCATCAATTGATCAATTGTTAAATCAACGAACTGTAATCAATGTAATCAATCAACTGTTAAATCGTGAAGAGGTCTTCACGATTTAACAGTTGATTTTACATATTTTTTATTCAGTTTCAGGAAATCATTTTTAAGTTTAGATTGATGTTTAAATGACGTAATTTTTTTCTTTTTGTAAGTATCGTAAAACGGTTAACAGGATACACCTACCTATCGAGTTTCAGCTGTGTGATGCCTATACATAGTTTGTGACATACGGATGGACAAACAGACTACGAAAGTATTGGTTCTGTTTTTTGCCATTCAGCTACGGAACCCTAAAAATGCGCAATCTTTTAGATCAGAGTAATGTGAAGTGTTAACCAATTCTTAACGATATCTTAGTATAACGCCATTAGTAAACCAATGTGTGCGTATGCGGCAGCGATTAGATTGAACGATACCGAAAAGGATGCAGCTATCACTCTAGCTATATGTTAGAGCAAGACTGTTTAGTCTGGCTGCATATGCGAATTTCGCAAGCCGCATGCGAAGGCGTTTGTAGTGGTGTTGGTCTACAATGGCATTATCGTTGACAAAATAGGTAAAAGAATGTGGATCTAAATCTTATATTTTAATTTACTTGATCGGGTAATTACTACAGTAACTGTATTTTGCCCCCAAAACAATATTTTAAGACCTCCTAGTGACATTACCTGGTTTCTTTGATATGCCATTCATCACCAAAATGAGCTGACATGACAGCCACTTGAACCTACGCTATATAAGTAATAGGTCAAGGAAACTATCAGGATATAAATTAGTTGATAAATGTCAGGTCAACTGGCCTATATCTTAAACATTTTGGCGGCTGGCTGCCTTTCAATATACCACGTGTAGACATATGTTCTAAAATCGTAGGATGAGTGACTGGGAAAATTGAATATGTATTTATTTCTAAAAATCATAGGATGTAGCAAAATTCCGGAATGAAATAATGTGGGATCTAAAAAACACCTATATGCTATTCCGATGTGTGAGCTATGTTATTGTGTAGTTTTATCAAAATCCATTCAGTAGTTTTTTCGTGGAGGGATAACAAACATCGTCCACACGTCTATTCCACAAAAGTTCGCACTTTGATTGAAGTGTACGTTTAGTTAGTAACATACACAGTCAGTACCAATTTTTGTCGGGTACTGTGTGTGTCTAAACCAAATCAATGTAAAGGTTTTTCAGTGATACGTTATAAATAAAATCTCAATTCTAAGTTCGGCGTGTATAATTGCATAAAAAATACTACCTATTCAACAAAATACGGTATCCATTAGGTTCGCTTATAATACATTATGTACATCCTTAACTACATGGCAGTGTTGGCAGTTGAAGGCATTGTTTACAGCTTCTTTTCAACGTATGGGTGGGCTGCGATGTATTCAATGGATTTTTTGATGTACTCTGGGATTGGTTCTGGTGGTGGAGGAGTTGGCAGATGGGCACCCTGAAAAAAGAACAGCAATATATTAAAATCAATGAAAATTACAAATTGTGTGCACCAGCAAGCAGACTTCTAATTCTGTCAAACAATCTTATCTATTGTCTTTTCTATATACATAAAAAAGTCGTGTTAGTTACGCCAAGTATAACCCAAGAACGGGTGGACCGATTTTCATGATTTTTACTTCGTTGGATTTTTCTTGGATTTCTTTGATTTTCCTTGGGACTAAGTGGGACAGGACCGGGGCGAAACGAAGTTCGCTGGGACCGCTACGTAATAGAAATTCATGTTAGTTACACCACTTATAGAATTACAACATTATTCGAGAATGGGTAAGCCGATTTTTATGATGTTTGCTTTGTTCGACTCAACGCCTTAAATAGGACGTAGGGTGGAATAAAAATTCATCGGGACCGTTAAACATAAGCTATCGTCAAAGTAATACTAACCTGTGGCTGGTATCCGTTCTCATTGGCGATGTAAGAGATTTCGAATTTCTCACCCTCCGGGGATTGGTACTGGTTTGAACCGGTGATTTCAAGCGCTACTTCATCCTGAAAATAACGTTTATTCATTTAAAAATAACGTATAATTTATATCAACAACTTTTTCCTGCACTCATCGCAATCTCTCTGCATGACCTGAAGATACGACTGTGAGAGAATGCTTTTAGCATTAATACCACCTTGTGTACAATGTATTTTGTGCAATAAAGTTTTTAAAAATAAATATGATCAGTTAGGTACTGTAATCAACGTGAATTATTATATTCAACTAGGCTAATCGGTCTAGTTATTGTACTGTCCGAATAATTACATACTTTCTTAATTTTATTTCACCCAAATCATTACGCTAACTAACATTAATATAGATTAAAAGATGGCTATTGCAGTAGAGATAAACCCAAAACTATGGTATGACGATTCGAAGTTGCTGACTCCATAGTCAGCAACTCCGAATCTCGTGGAAGAGTTTGGAAGAGACATTGACTATCTCCCACAGCTGGTCTTAAGAAGACTCACCTTTCCCACTTGCTTAACGTGTCCCTCGACTTGAGAAGCGATTCCATTGCTGGTCTCAAAGCTGTATTGATATCCGCCTTCGGGGGTATTGTCATAGCTGCTCCGAAGTACCTCAGCCACGGTTTCGTCTACAGGCGTGAGCGCGTACGCGCAGCTCACCACGCAGATTGCTACGATGAAGGATTTCTGCAACAGAAAGCGCTTTTGTAGCTCCAAATGTTCTCAAACCCTTCTATCAACGCAATTGCCATGAAAAAGCTTTTCGTAGCGTGAGTGAGTGACGTCCAGTGGTTGATAATGATGATAGTAAACATAAGTTAATGTTATGAATTTATTAAAAAACTATGCTTGTATTCCTATTTCTTTAGTGTCAGTGGTATGATGTTCACTGAATCTTAATGGAATAGTTAGAAATAAATTAAAACACACATTAATTGGGTAGGTATAAGTGTGTCACTATCTAAGTTTGTTGGTCATAAGTTCGCAAAAATATATTTAAAAAAATCTGTCTAAGAATCCAGATTATCTTGTTAGCGCATAGGTAGTTTCAATTATTCGCTAAGTTGAAGAGTTTGGCATTTATAGCTCATCAATCTTACAGAGAATGGCAAGATTTGATTTTGACCTTGCCTGATGAAGAGACTTGACATTCATTACGATATATTTATTTCTCGGACACATCTCTACATCAATATTTTTTACATAATTATTATAACTTGAATGAATGAAACTCGTTTGTTTTGCATTAAAACGAGATAATTAAACCAACACGAGATAATTTTTAAAGGATTAATCAGATTAGGCTTTATCAAACTGGTTTTTTTTTATTGTTTGATTTATCAGTAAGAAGATCTTAGAATGGTTTCGCTAAATGTTGCGAAGCCAGAGTAGAGTAGTTAGTAGACTGTTTTTAGTCATTTGTATTCCAAAAAGACAATTTCTTCATTCATTTTTTCTTCATTTTTTAAGAATTGCAAAGCCAATCCATAATAAGGCAAATATGTATTTACTACAAAGCTAGAGGATTTAATGATTTGTTATTTGAAGCACAAACTAAATATATTTTTTATTTGCACTTGCAACGCCAAAACTAGAATACCGATCGCTTGTTAAATATGTATAACACGGCGAACAGACCAAATTCATTCTTAGTTCTTAGAGATAGTTCGTGAATGGAATTTTTGATGTGACCTCTAGGGAACAAAAAACAATTTACCAATGTTTAAAATTTAATAGTTATATCAAGTTTCAAAAGTGAATGGAAAATAACTGTTACATATGATGGAGAAAGGGGATAATAAATACTCATTCAATATTTATAAATAAATAAGATGCAATAGTTACTTCAATACTGAACATATTTAGTTACAGTTCCGAAATATTATGATTCTTTACGTTATGACACAGAAAGTGAATAAGAATAAGAATATATGTATTTCCATAAAATTATAATCCATGTTACAAAAGTTATGGCGGTCTCTGCACTAAGCATGCTTTGCTTGTATAAATAAATCTTACAAGGAGAGGTTTAGCTTTTATGGCACTTGGTCGGCAGAATGCCTTCCTTTCATGAATAGTTTAGTTTTTTAGACAAATTAAATTTGCTAAGAATACTAATTAAAATAAAATAAAACATTAAAATGCTATTTTAGATAGTAAGAATGCTTTTGAGGATTGAAATCTTTTTAAATATATTTTATAATTAGATGAATAAAAGTTTTTAATTTCAAGACGTGCTTACCATTATGACTTGACTAATAGAACCTCTGTCCCAGTATGCCTGCTCATCAAAACATTCGAATCTTTTATATGCACCATACCCGATGAAATAAAAATACTTACTCATACCTAAGTTCTTTTTTTTCAGCTTATACTCTTGACATTTCTGGTTAATAATATGATCAGGTTCCTTCGTAAGCAATGAAAAATGACCTTTAAATACCTAGTAATAAGAATGTGGCATAGAATGTGCTAACAATAAAGGCGATGATTTAGACAAATTTCGTAAAGTATTGTTAGCGGCAATCGGTAAATAATAAAATATGCAAAACGCGAGTGAGGAACAAAAAAGCGTCGTGTGAGAAATGTTGAAAATAACTAAATCTTAACTTAAATTTTGAGATGAATAATAAGTAAAAATATTGTGCCCAGGTGGGAATAAATATAAAATTAAAAAGTAGACATACCTACCTACTTTAATCTGAATATCTATCTAGTTATAAGAGGCTAGGATCTTACACGGTCATGCAAGAGTCAATTAAAACCATTAAACATATCTGAAGGAAAACTATAAGTAATACCTACACTACACCTACACGAAATTTTTGTTTATTTAGGTCGAAAAAAAATCTTTTAAATTCTATAATAATATAAATATTAGTCACCCAAAAACACGCTTGACTACCAGCAAACTATCATTGAATACTCATCGATTAACCCATTGGTTGCCACACTTGAGTTGATTGTTATTATGGTCCGGTGCGTGCTGTGGTATGGAACCAGTTAATTTAAATATATATTTAAAATGTGTGTGATGTGATATAATGTTAATAAAGTGGAGTTGACATACGGACGGACAGACAGACTTAACGAAACTATAAGGGTACGGTTTTAACCATTTTACCGTTTTATGGAATCCTAAAAAATCAAAAGTCTAGATTCTTGACCTCTGGCTCTAAAACCGCGGTCACCTTGAAAACACTTTCGTTGGTCCGCGTCATGCAAGATCGAGCCAGCGTAGCAAGTAATAAAATTTGATTATTGTGGACTCGTATTATTATGTGAATAGCTCCCAAGGTATATCTATCTATGTCGTTTGGCAATTATGCAGTCTCTTTCAAAGTTGCTTATTTCAAGATTTTCTCACAAATGTTGTTGACATTGCATGTTTTTTTTCCAGTGAAAGTTATTCAAAATACATAAAAGAAAGTCGTGTTACACCACTTGTTACTCGAGAACGGGTAGACCGATTTTCATAATTGTTACCTGACTTCAAAGAAGATGGAGATATGTTGTATTTTTTATTTCGTGCCATCGCATTAGTCATTATTAGGGCATTAAAATTAAAAGGAGTCATTTCTTTGAAAACATAAGTCAAGAGTTTATTTCAGACTTTCAATGTTTTTTTTTTAAGTCGTTTTTTTTTTTGTAATTATTATTTTGTTAGATTTGTCTTGGCCCCGAAGATAATAATCATAAAACGGGACCGGGGCAAAACGAAATTCGTTGGGACCGGATTAATACATAGAGAGGCAAAAGTACGTAAGTACTAATGTAATGTACGAGTACGTTTTATTAGTATTAAGATTTTGCATGACCCTATTCAACTTACGATGATCTGTTTTCTTTTTTAATATCAAAGATGGATGTAGCTCGTGGCCCAGATACAGACTTATTTTAAGTTAATTGCAAACCAGTCCCCGTCACCTACTTCCTTGCTAAGCCTGTTTGTCGTATTTATTACTTGAAAACTGGAAGAGCGTACTGGATATCGAAAGAATATTTATGTGCGTTTATTTTTTCATAAAAAACGTACTCCTTAATTAGTTCAATTTATAGGTTTCCATCGTCGTTAACAATAATACTACGTATATTAGTTGATATCTAAGCTTTAATTATATATTTTAAAATTATTTCTAGGCAATTATGTATTTCCTTAATGGTAGTACCTATTATGGATAGTTGATTTTACCCGTCCGTGACATCTACTTATTACATATTTGAAACCAACAAACAAAATAAAAACGTATGGGTGAGATAATACCGCAACTGGTTTTGTTTTACATGATTTTGTTACGGTAGCTATAGAATCGTCCTCCAGACTTCGTTTGCCTAAATCAAACTTAAAGAACATTTGCGTTTCATCTCATAGACAACGGTCTCACGGTGCATAACACGCGACGGTGTTGGTCGGTGACGGAATACAAATAAATACAAAAATGCTTGTCATATTATAGTATATGGTGTTAGTTGGCAGAAACCTATACAGGATGATAATATAAATTGCACTTGTAAAAAGCAACTGTGAACCTGTGACAGACGAGGAATTGAACCCCGTGTCTTACGCTATCCGGGCGCATGCCTATACCACTCGGCCACCGTCACATTAACAAGCCTGTTGAATTTTGCAAGGTGACAAAACACTATAAAAACAAAAATAAACTATACAGGGTGACTTTGAAAACATTAGCAATATTTTAAACTAACAACCAATTCATCATTTACAGTCCCTTCCACATATTAAAATAAAAACCTATTGATTTGATGAAACTGAGAAAAATCATAAAGTATCACTCTAATTTTTTATATCCGTTTGGGCAGAGTAATTTTTGAAATCTGCTTAAATATTAAGTATTTGTAAATTTTAGAAAATCTTAAAATGTAATTTATTAGTTTATTTTAAAGCTGTGATCATTCTAAAGTGTTCAATATGATTTTACTCGGTTGCATGAAATAATATTTTATAACAATTGATTTTCATTTTAATATGTGGAAGGGACTATAATCATGAGTAGTTTCTTAGTTTAAAATATTGCCAATGTTTAAAAATCAACCTGTATACCGGAACAATAAACACATAAAGCTTATGATCAATAATCATTATTAGCCACATGACGTTAATTGCTGAACCTCACTCAAGGTTTTCCGAAGCGACCGGTTGCATACAGCTTCAGTTGCATTTTAAATTATACTGTTGGTGTCACCATCTTTCTTAAACCTTACTATAACCGTAAGCCATATTCTATGTACGGATTTTACAGCTATTTCAGTAATAAATATCAAGTGAAACTATGCAACTAACTCGTATTGCATTTAGGAATAATCTTAGATATCTATTTAAAAACTCACTAAGCAACATTAAATAAGTTGATCGAAAACAAATTCAAAATAGAGCCATTCTACTCGTATTATCCTACAACAGGCACCTTCTTTTCTAAACTTAATGCAAGTGCACATATAAATCTATTTAAGTCACCAATAAAATACACAGATAGTCCATTTAGGAAATAAAATCCCAACCAATTGATAGCAAATAGTGGGAATAAAAGCTTTAAACCGTGTGGGTTTTATAGGTACTGTTTAATTATTTTGTACTGCAATCCGGCGTGCGATTTAAACTATTTACTTTATGTATTATAGTATGTACCAAAGAATACGTCACTGAATATTTTGGAGCCTTTAGCTTTCAATCTTCAATAAACTGCTTCGGCGGCGCAGCGGTTGAGGGTCACATTATATAGCGACGGCTGCGCCAGAGGTCCCGGTTTCGATCCCCGGGTCGGGCCAAAAATATGCATGTGTTTTTCTGTTTAGTAATTCTCAAGGTAGCCCGGAGCTAGGAAGTTGGCGGTGTTTCACCCCCGTGCCTCGGAAAGTACGTAAAGACGTTTGTCGCCTAAGCTCTCCGCGGGTGTCAGATTGCTGTCCCATCGGGCTATGAGAGTGAAAGGAATAGAGAGTGCACCTGTGTTTTCGCACTCACTAGTGCACTATAATATGTCCCGCGCAGTCGGTTAGTCGTTGTGACTGGCTACCGAAGTCGAAAGCGGCTAGGGGGACTGTTATTATTATAAGAACCAAAAAATGCGTCTCTGTTACTGAATATTTTGTAGCCTTTAGCTTTCAGTCTTCAATAAACAGTGGCAAAATATGTAAATATCGCATATTAAGAGCACAAAGCGCTATTGTAGCGTTATGACGCGTCGCAAACAATAGTAGAATAATAACGCAAGCTCTTTTGTCGCCAATGATTTATATCTTCCTCTCAATACACTTTAGGAAGTTCCTTCGTTATTTCTTTGTGCTGATGATATTTATTTTGAGTGGCTCAAGAGCTGAATCTTTGAGGTATTCGGCGAGGGATTTTATGTCGGAAATAATATTTCATTGCTAGGTGCTGTTAGTAATGTTTTTATATTAAGACTTCGACATGGGTCTGAAACAAGTATAGTCTAAAATAATAGGAACCTTTATACAAATTTTATTTAAACCTTCTTGTAATTTTGCAATAAATGTTAGTTGTCAGTGTCAAAACAAGTATAATTTTTAAATATTCGTTCATAACGTCAATAGAGCGAGTTTGCTAACAATTTTCTGAACGGAGAATTTCCCATCTAAGATGTGTCTCAAATCGACATTCGTGTGCCAGTTTTAGTTTAAAGTCAGTTGGTCAGTAATAATTATTTTATAAAACATTTATATCATCAACATTAGAGACATAAGGTAACATACGTTCCCGCATAGAGGACAATATTTATGTACACTCATTGAGGGTAGATGCATAAAAGAGATTGATACAGAAGGCCTACTATGACTCAATGTGAATTCGAAGTTTTTACACAATACAGCTCACTACATTATTTATCCAGTAGTTTTTTTTTTTTTTTGTTAAAATAGGTTTGATCTTAAATCCAAAACAAGTGTGTGACACACTAGAGTTGACGATGGAGCCAGCTCGCCCAAGAAAAGCCTTTTACCATTACTTTGAGAAAGAGGCATTGACAATAGTGACTGAGTTTGTTGCGCAGCTTCTTCTCAGCACTAGCCCACAATAACTGTCCCGAAGCTGTGGTAGGGCCTATGTTGGAACGTGTATAAGTACCCCAAGTAGGTCTATATGCAAAAATAAACGACTTTTATGACTTTATATAAAAACGTTTGATAAATAAAATTTCTCAGGGGGCTTTTGAATCCTCTTAAACGCTACTAATATAAAAAAGCTGAAGAGTTTGTTTTAACGCGCTAATCTCAGAAACTACTAAAGCGATAAAAAAAAATCTAGTGTTAGACACCTTTTTTATTGTTGAGTTTTTAAGGAATACTGTAGTCTAAATAATTAAATATGCGCCCGACAACACACCACTTGTCTCGATTGCGAACTTAGGAATTTACTTCATTGTGGAAAACGCGCGATCTCTGCCACTGTCGCTGTAAAAATATTATTATTTGGTAAATCTACTGACATTTGCATTTATTATGACTTTGCTTTATGAAACGAATATTTCATGAACTGGAGTATTAACACGATATATTAACCGCATATTTCATGGCAAAGAAAATTTATCCTTTTATATGAGAAAAAAATATTTACCTGTCCTTGCTTATCTTGCCAAAATATAATATCGGTAAAGTATACCAGGTACCTAGGGTGAAATTAAGTCACGAGGGAACATTTTACAGCAGAAAAAACACGGTTTGCTCACTTCGTATTTTTACCCAGAATTTCCTTAGTTATGATTATGAAGTTGCGAGAAAAAAAAAAATTAAAATTCTGTCGACGGTTCCCGGGCTATTTGTATTGAGCGACATTTTGTAAACATTACACCAGAGCTGTTTAAAGTTTTGATTTTTGAAAAAAAAACATAACTTCCGCAATTTGTTAAATTTTGAAAAAAAAAGATCTTTATTGATTACGTTACATACTTTGCATAATCTGATTAGGTTTTTTTCTGATATTCCTATTATTAACAAAGATACATGTCGTTTAATACAAAGTGATCCTTTTTTTTATTTTTTTTATTCCAGGCCAAATGATTTAACCGCCTAGGATAAGTATTTGTTGCTCCTGGCTATATGACTTATCCGCCTAGGTTTATTAATTCTTGCTCCAGGCTAAATGACTTAACCGCCTAGTACTGAAAATAATAGCTCCAGGCTAAATGCATGAAATTGAAGAGTTGTTCATTTCATACCTGACCTAATGATTAAAATGTCATATACCATACATTTTCGTGGTGTATAGCCTATTTTGTTTAAGCGCCGATTTCATTTTTACTTATTTGTTCCTAATCGTGCCTGAGTAATTAAGTTTTCTGAAATAAGCAGATAATATTTTTAAGGTAAAGCTCATTGTATGAAGCGACTTTACTATGTATTTGTAGGGTTAAGCTAATTGTATTATGCGACAATCTTATGTATTTATAAAGTAAAGCTAAATGTATGAAGCGATATTTCAAAATATTTATAAAGTGAGGCTAATTGGTTTAACGTACATTGTCTGTAAATTGTGGATCAAGGAAGAGGGTTTAAATAACTCTCTGGTATTTCATAGTGAGCTTAAGTACACAGTTCCTAAATTAGTCAAAATTTTGTGTCGATACATACATCGCAGTGCAAAATAGGCCCCGAAAATGCGATTGTATTGAGCGACAAAAAAGTGCCCAGATCGTCACCAAACCCAGCTCAAACGACGCGGAAAAATTCGCTGATTCCAAATATGTATATAAGTCAATTTCGCCCAAAATGTCGCTTCATACAAATAGCCCGGGAACCATCGCTGTATTCCTTTTGATAAACTGAAACAGAACCATATCTATCATTATCAGTGGTCCTTCGTGGAGCTTCTAGCTTTTTTATGCCAAAAAATTATGGTATGTAGCCTAGCCCTAAGTACCTATTTACCAAAGAAGCTAGGCGGTTTCCACAGTTTAGCTACTAATAGTTTAGTATGAACTACTTCAGATGTCAACAACCTTTACTAATTAGATCCATTGTGCATTAAGGGCAAGCATGGCCGTCTAATCGTACTTACAGCTGCACGGTGGTTGCATATGGGCTGACAAGATTACCGTTTGTGATCAAGAGCCCTTATATATGCTATTTAGTAAGTAATATTGGTTGAGGTCTCTTTGATAGCTTGTCGTTTAGTTCTAGATTTCCCGTTATAGTAGGTAAGTAAGTGATTATATGGCCTAGTATGAACCATGCCTAGTCGGATATAGGCCTATTAGCTCTCTTCATGAAAACGTATTCTTTTTTATTGAGCATTATTATCAACTACGTTGCATCTACATAGGCTATGTTCTATTTAAAATAATAGTTTAAAAAACTAAAACGCCTTCAAAAACAGTCAAGAAGCTTTAAATAACGCATTTGTCTTCAATATAGAAGATTTTTTTTTATTGAAAAAATATTCCTTATTGAAAACACGAATTTTGTCTAAACGTTTTCAAGCTCCAACTGGTTATCGACAGGTAAAACCGTGTCGAGACTTGCACCACTGACCACTGATCTGAGAACTCAATTGTTACATTAGTTCTTATACGTACAAAAAACCTACTCACCGAATTACCAAGCTAATCGTTCTAGCTGCATAGTGGTTGCAAATGGGTTGACAAGATTCCCATTTGTGATCAGGAGCCCTGCGCCGAGTGCAATTATGCGAGCCCTATTGGTTGAGGTCGCTTTGATAGCGTGGTTTAGTCCTAGCATGCTTTGTGTCTTGGTCTAATTTCTTGGAAAATGATAAAACCTCTGTATTAGTAGGTAGTATAAAAACGGCCAAGTGCGAGTTGGACTCCGTTCTATTTCCGTAGGTACCATTGACTAGGTAAACAGGCAATAATAGCGTTTGTTGTATAGGAGGCCGCCCCTTAAATATTTATTTCATTTTAGAATAGTTAGATACGGGATTGCTACCATGTACCTTATTTATTATTTATGAGCTTCCGATATTTCGGCACTGTTGCAAGCGCCATGATCACTATTGATCACGGAGTAAGTAACTGAAGAGAACTTGCGGGTGGGTTGTTATTGGCAGACATATCTAATCTATCTATTCTAATGTTAGTGACCATGAAAGTTTAAAACAATATATTATTTCATTTTGTTTTTAATATTTGTTGATAAAGCGGCAACAGAAATAAATACATACTTTGTCAAAATTTTAACTGTCTAGCTATAGCGGTTCTTTAGATACAGCCTAGTGACAGAGACGGACAGACTGACAGACGGACATACGGACGGACGGACAGACAGCGAAATCTTTGTAATAGGTTTTTACTCTTTGGGTACGGAACCCTTAAAATTTACGAGATTTATTTATTTATGTTTGTTTTTAACTGTTTTAGATAATTTGGCATACAAAAATCAAGCCATCGTTCACAATAAACTAACAGGTTTTATTTTTATTAAGTCAAGAGCAAATAAAATGGCCCTAAAATGAGGCATTTAGCACAGCATGCATTGCAATGACTAATATGACATGCAAATGCAGCATCTTTGATTTTGATTAAAGTAAATTTTAATCAAAGATCTTTGACATTATTTTACCTATAAAAGGACATTGATGTTTCAACGTTCTATGTAAATTGCTCTAAGTGTACTTAAAAGCATCTTTCCTTACATAATTAAGCATGTTACATCCACTTTATAAAGAACATCTTAGGATTCGCTTAATTTATGTCCTGAGATTTCTACTAATTATAAAAAACGTTTCTTAGGATGTATGGATGCTTGTTTTTA
The DNA here is from genome assembly GCA_963584085.1 of Pyrausta aurata. Lineage (NCBI taxonomy): Eukaryota > Metazoa > Arthropoda > Insecta > Lepidoptera > Crambidae > Pyrausta > Pyrausta aurata. The sequence goes on from OY757264.1 coordinate 9,519,110, forward strand.
CTTTACGATTTTGATGATTCTTAACATTTATAGCTTATACATTGGAATGGCACATACGACTTGGCTATAGTTTACCATGAGATTTGAATCTTTCGCGTTGCATTACAAGGAGTTACTATTAGTTTACAATGTTATTTTGTGAGATATTTAGGCGGGTAGGAATTTGCTAGTAACGAATGAATCAGAGAATCATAATGCCAGTTCTATGTCCTACAATGTAAATAAATCATAGCTATCCTACTAAAACAGTATTTTTGTGTAGCTGTGTCAATATGGGAGTGGTTAACGAATCTGAAACGCTTTGTTTACAGATAACATACAATATGATTGACACACCAGCCAATGTGTATTGAATTCAAAACAATTTATTGGGGACGCTTTTTGGTCGATCGAGAAATAAAATTATGTTACTTATGAACGAAAATAAACATATTTTAAACACGTCTAATTTTTTTTTCAGATGTTCGCCAATGACATTTAACAATTTGCTTTATTTGCTCCTTAAAGCTTATTCTTGGTCTTCCTCGCTTCCTTCTTCCTTCTTTTCTTCCTTCGTGGAGTGACTCCGTCATATCAGTAACAAAACAGTAAGATTTATTATATTATTACTCGCGATGTGAACTCGATCTCTTGAAATGAACCTAAATAGCATTTTTCCATGTTTTTTTTAAATTAATCTTTATTCGTGACCGTAAAGACGTATATAAGTACATAGGCCTATCATCCTATTAGTAATTCATCCGGAATTTTCCTCACTTTTTAGTGATGGGACACAAGTTGACAATAATATAATATGAAATTACATAACACCTAAAGCACAAATTTTAAGTGAGAACGAAGGAAACTACTTAAATGAAAGTGGTCATAGGTACTAATTACAAAATAATTTTTTGAAAATACCAAAAACTACTATTACTAGCGTATGGAAATGATATCAGGAACTAATCTCGTGGCACAAGAATTGACGCCACTTGGCATCAACTCATACAGCCGATTTCATATTCGAAATTAATTAAAATTACAAGGAATACAATACAATACGTCACAATTTTGCCGTCGTATTTGCGACCTATTATTTGCTTGGCATACATTCACATTGGCATTTACATTCACTACGTAGTAGTAAGAACTCACTGCCAAAACCAAATATAGTGTCTGTTACGAGCACTATTACTCGTAATATGTAAGTTGTTTATTATTTAATGAGTACAATTCACAAAACTTATTTTAAGAAAAAAGAAGAGGTTCTGCGTTATTTCAGAGAAAATAATACTGATATTTTTATTTAGGTATTATGATTCGTTGATTTTCAGAGCATCTTACTTATCATCTCGTACAAGTTAAATTGAAGAATCGGTATCATTTTAGAATCCAATATCCAATCCCTAGTGATTTTGTGAATAGCCAATCGCGAATGGGAGTTACTCCCGGGTTTTTTCTTTTCCCCATTTGAATTTGAACGGTTTCTTAATGAGGGAAAATTGGGTTTTGATGATATTACTCCACCGGTCTCAATTTCGGAGTTATTGAATTTGTTCTGAACGCCAGTTTGCCGATATTGAATTTTAAAAGTCAAAATGAATATACCTACTAGACATTCACGGCAATATAACTTTTGGTTAGGTAATTTAGTCTGAAATGTTATTTCAAATTAATAAGCAACTGAGTTATTTCTTATATTATGAAAATCGAATTATTTTTAAACATTTTCTCGTAGTAGAGTTGTATTTTGTGAGCAACAAGGTCAATTCTACCAAAAAGAAGTGTAGGTGCATCCACCGAATCTGCGCGATTGACGTCGCGGGCAACAGCTAGTATGAAAAAGGTGGAAAAAAGCAAACAGAGATGATCTCTTAGCTATGGTAGAGTATGTCTAGTTAATGTGGTGTTTAAAATTCTAATTATGGTCGACTAAAACTCACATTGTGGTCACCCTACTCTCTGTAACCACACTCTATTAGGAGCTAATCGTGCGATTCAATGCTGGTACATTCATTCAGTAGCGATTACACCCACATTTTGGCGTGTCATAATTGATGGGCCAAATAGGGATACATTTGCTTTGCGAAATTCTGCGGATTGATTTGATTTTGATGTGTATTTATCAGAGGTTTAACTTGAGTGTTTTGTTGCACACACAAAAATACCTTGAACTAGCTAGTACAGTCAGCATTATAAGTAGGTCAAGGTCTTTTGATACACAATATAATACAAATCGAATCAAACGGATTGAATATAATGCACTGCTTCAAAATATAAAAGTTACACTAATTGTATTTAGTACCTATAAGTCTGAGGGAGGTTTAATTCATTAGGGAGCAATCATTCACATAACGACTAGCCAAGAATATTGGTTCCTAGAATAAATAAGGAAAACTAGATCCAGATTTAAAATGTATTTATTATAATGCAAACATTTTCAAATAAGGCGTTGGGATTACGGAGCACGTAGCGAGGCATCCGCAGCGCCTACCGAGCGACAGGTGCAAACTTACTACTTTTGGGGGGTATACACTGGATTTACTTATTTTTTTTAATTTGGTATGGGTTTGCTCTTGACTCCAAACCAAGACAAGTACCATCGCTTTACCATTGACACGATTAGAAGAAGAGGATCAAGCCAGGTGTGACGAAGACAGAGTCGAACATGAAACGAGCTCACCTAGAAGAAAATAAAACTTATGCAAAACAAAAAAAACTTATGTAGTATGTATTTATTGGCACGGGTTTTGCTCTTGACTTCAAAAAGTGTGAAAATGGAACTCGCCCAGAAGGTACCTGGTAAATAAATACCTATCTTCTTCCATCTCTATCTTTTTTAAACATAAAATAAAGTTATGCTGGTTAAACAACTTTAACTCGAGAACGGTTGGGCCGATTTTCATGATTTTAACTTTTTTGGGTTTGTCTTGACCCCTGAATATGATATGACCGTATAAAACGCGGCCGTAGCGGAAAAGGACCGGGGTCGAAACTAATTTGCCAAGGACCGCTAGTATCTATCTTTTACCTCATACATACTCGTATACTCTTACTTAAAGAAAGTCATGTTAATTACACCACTTATAACCCGAGAATGGGTGAACTTTCATGATTATTACTTTGTTGGATTTTCTTTTGCCCCGAATAGGATATTAACTCCAAAACGAGGCCGGGGAAATTCAAAAAATTGCTAAGTTATCTATGGTTTTAGAGTAGCCCCCCGCTGCATATTTTAATGCACAGTCGAATGCAGCGGAGCGTGAAATGAAAATCTTCCAGGACCGAAACCGGCCGCCTAGTGAGGCAATACTGTTACCTACATTAAAAGATTGGATGTACGAATATATCCACACGACTATTACATAGCTTAATCGCGTTTGCATTGCTATCTTTCTGACGTCAGAGCAATATTGGCGTTACGTTGCGTCTCCGTTGCGCTACGTCAGTCCATATTAAGACCCTTTTACATAAGACGGATTGGCCACACTCTACGAAGAAACCCGGATCATATCCCCAAGCAGGCTCTGAACTGGAACTCCCAAGGAAGGCGCAAACATGATCGCCCCTTACAAGCTTGGGTGCGCACTGATGCAGACGAGGCGAAGAGAATAGGCAAGACGTGGAGAGAAATGAAGCGCGAAGCTCAAGACCGAATGCGATGGAGGACTGTTGTGGACGCCCTCTTCCCCATCTAGGGGACCTAGGACCATAAGTCAAGTAAGTCAAGACATCAGACGACCGAATGCTTATTCTATCCCCACTTCATTAAATTATTCTTATGTAACCAGACTCAGACCAATATTCTAAGAACGCTCGCTTGATATTTGGGTGTTAACGCTGAAACCGAGCTTCAATTTAGAACAATAGAACAAGAAAGAATGTTCTTGTTCTAGCTCTAGTTCTTTGGTTTTGGTCTAAACCCCTTTACATATATCCGTTGCACGCGCGTTCCGTCGACACGCAACGCACTGCAGCACCGTATAGTATGCCGTTCAGGTTTGTAGGTATGTAAACCGACACGGCTACGACGCAACACAACGAAAGCGCAAGCTTTTCTTAGGAGGAAGGGATTCTGCAACTTGTGCCCTTCATATAGATTTTCACGTTGGCCCTGTTGGCCCTGTGTACCTTTATGGGACAGCTAATAGTATTTCATTTCACTTTTAAATAAATCAATCCATACACACCTAATGTGACGATGCGTCCTTCCAGAATATTACTTGCAAATGCTTTTTACGCTTACTCGAAAGTGCCACACATTGATTGCAGTCGCATCGCGAATTTGCGACCGACTTCGAGTCACGTTTTGGAGATAAATCTGCTGCTCAATTGTGGCAACAAATTCTTAACATAATAGTCATTGAAAAGTTAGAAGCTTGTTGTAGGTATATAACATTTGTTTCAAATAGGGATTCGCTGTTGGAAACGCCAAAAAGTAACTTAAATTTAACAATTATTGAGCCTGAAGCACTGACCCACTTAAAAGCTGCAAATAAAGTATTAAAGATCTTGAATTAAAATTATGCACATCAAAAATATGCACTCTATTTCGGTAAGTGGGCTAAACAAAACATTGAAAATGTGATTAAAGCAGGAACACAGTTAAACGAAGTGGAGTTATGCTAACTCTCTTATAGCTATGTCCTCAGGTCAAAGGATACAACTTGCATTGCGCATAGAGATACCGAAACTAAATTTCAAATTATAAGTTTGGACAAAATACTCGCAAACTTGTTAGTATTTGCTTCTAATCTAAAATAACTCAATCTAAATCTAATTCATAGCAAACATGGATGAAATAGACAAAATTTTGCTTGCCTGTTTGAAAATATTTTATGAATTATTTATTGAAGTAAACTTAATATAACAGCGTACTTACTAGCTTATTTTAAGATTTTTTAAATATTATTTAGTTATTCCCGATATTCTATTTTACCTACGACGTTGGGGCAGAAAAGTTCTGGATTAAAGACACAGCGTAAGACGTCCACCGACAAGATGGATAGATGACCTTGTAAAGATTTCAGGATCACACTGGATGCAGACCGCTTGTGATCGGTCGATGTCAAAAACCGTGGGGGAGGCCTATGTTCATCAGTGAACGTCCTTTGGCTGATAATGATGATGATGACTTTACCTACGAATGACATGTGAATATAAAAAACTCTTCTTACGTTATCTATTATTGTTTTACAATATAACCTATTTATTATGCCCGGTTTGAGTTTATTTTTGAATCACAGTAAGTACGGTCATAATCATGATTATTATTTCAATCGACAACCTACTTTGCGTTACTTTAACCCGAGATCTGAGTGGTTTCTAAAAATAAATTCTTTTAGCGCTCTTTCGTTGCTTTGTACTCGCTAGTTTATAATGTGAAAGAGAATCTTTAAGAACTTAGGTAAGTGAATAAAAGTTCTCTACTGAAAATAGTGGGGTATGTTAAAATTCATTTATGTTTAAAGTTTTAAAAAAGGTTTAAAGGAAATTTGTTAAATAATATTCGTTAGTAACAATAATTTACTATCACTGATGTTTCAGTGACGTTATATTAATAACGGTATACGATAGATAAAAGATAAGAGTTATTGAAACCGTACGCTTATCACGAGAGTTTGAGTATGTATGCACTCAACTGCACTAAAATTGATTTCAAAGCTACAGGTGACGGGTCAAAACATACTGTCAGCCGACAAAAGACTAATCAGTTAGCCCTTATCAACTGTCAAGAGTGAACCGTGTCCAATCGTGACTCTGTAGTAGCGAGTTCGACCCATTTTAGAGACCGCACATGCGCATTGAGCCCTAACACTCGCTCTTCACACAAAACAAGCCTAGCGACAGTAATCGAGCCCGGCTCGGGCTTAAAAACGCGATTTAACAGGCTGTTAATAATAAAAACTTTCGTAAATCAATGAAAGCTCCAAACTATAAAACAATACAGTGTACGCGAATAGAATTTACACGCACGCGCTCCCTGTCAAAACAAACGAACGCGATTGCGATGTAAACATGGACGAACGGAAGATCTTGCTTTTTATTCTCTCCGTGATCGCTTACTGCATGTACAGCGTTCACATGTGGTTCATGAAGGAAAATGGTGAGACGAATACTATTCTGAACGAATCACAAGCGATACTAGAAGACATCAAAACAAATTCAGAAGACATTCCAAGTCCTGTAGAAACAGAAACCAGGACATATATCAAAGTTAAAGTCATTCCACTATACATAAAAAACGCATGCAGCATCTTGCAAGTTTTCACCGAGAAGCCAACTGGATCAGAAGTGAAAGTGAACAAGAAGAAAATGGAAAAACTGGATTTCAACAGCAACGCAGTGACAGTTATAGGAATCACTGTATTTCTAGTGATATTAACAGTGAACGCAATATTGGATGTGCTGAAAGTTAAAGAAGAAGAAAGAGCAAGGCTAAAATTGAATCCTGACGGCGAAAGGCGGCAATCTTTGGCGGAGTTCGCGAATAAAAAAACACTACGTAGAGAGTCAAGCAAGTTTGGACTTCAGTTGTTTCAAATTGCTGAATCATTTGTTAGCACTGGCAATGGAAATGACGAAGAAAAGAAAGAGCCACGTCGACAAACGCGGCCGTATACAAGAGGAGACTCGACGAATTCTTATTTGAGTGACAGGGCAAAACCTAAGTCAGAAGGATCTGCCCCAGCATCAATCAGTGAGACTTCATCAGCTGAACCCAGACTTGTAAAACGTCAATCAGTTGCCAAACTCTTTGGTATGTCATGCTCTTAATTTTTTTACTTTTCTTAACCTAAGCGATGTCTTCTTCTACAAAATACAATGTCATGAAGCAATTAACATATTGATGAATGTTTATGATTTATTCAAATTCTAATCTGTCTCTTCTATCATTGTTTTAATCTCTGTTCAAAACAAGGTCTGTCTGACGACTGAAAAAGATTTTCAGGTAATGAAATTTCACGTTTGTAGTTGAAAGGTAGAAGCACTTTAGTTGCTTTTATATTAATTGGCATTTTAATATTTGTTTTGCTTTTTGTAGAACTTTAGAATTTCTGTCACTTGTAGAATTCACACGGCCTATTGAGCATTTTCCGTATGATTGCTCAATCGTTATGATTCATCCCACAAATGAATCGGGCCCAATCAGCTGTAGGTACACATGTACAAAATATATTTATATCATTAAAGAGTGTCATCCGTATTCCTATGACCTATTACAACGACTTTTTTTATGGAACTAACTCATTTGAATTAATAGATTTACTTATTCCTTATTTTTTGAGCTCAGCTGTTTCGCTCAGATAATTTTTGATATAATCTATGTTTACTTTATGCCCTATTTAGATCAGACTCTACATACATACGAGTACTATGCGTTGTTCTAATCCCTTAATGTGGGTGTTTGTGTCTTACAGTCTGTATGACCTTACTACGTAGCCAGTGCATTGGTTTCTTTTCTACTAATTGGCTTATTATACAAATAGACTTAAATGTAATACGTTTTTCGATCTCTTGAAACGGATTCACTAACGTAACCGTTATTTTACTATTGTTGATAGTATATTTAATTGTGCATTAGGTATGTACCTAATGTGTGGCTTTTTACAGTAAAACATGACCTTTTGTTAATATTCGAATTCATTTTTCTTCTTTATAAAACATTTTTTTCAAAGCTTACTCACGGATATGTAAGTATTTTTTTATACCAAATGTTTTTTCAAAACGCAATAATTAGCATAAGATACTTTTATTCATTATGTTTACTGAAGCAATGCAACGGTTTTTTAGATAAGGAAAAGTGTAAACATACCTATATTATAATAAAAAAATCTTATAGCAATCTTTTAGGGCAATAATTATACAATTCAAAGCAATATGCTGACAATTGGCAATCTTGTCAGAATTTAGTAATACCTAATTGTGTTCCCAGACATGTTATAATACCATTACATTGTGTTATGATATTTCATGTTCTGAAGTCAATAGAATCAATCAAATATGATATTACTAAAGGTAAATAAATTTTAATCCCAATTAATGATCTCGTACTTATAATAATATCGAATACCAGTAACACCCACCGACTAATCAGTTTATAGTATTAATGTTCTTAATCTATAATAATTGTGGTTAATCTGACTAATTGCGCAGGCGTACCTACGTTTTCACATACAGGTAGTGTTTTAAAAGAGCGACAAAATTAAAATTTTGTTTAAACTGTATTTAACGTGAGGAACGACACTTTTTTTAGGTTGACCTAATTTCCGTTAACTTCATAATATTAATAATAAGCTGTTAATTGATAAAAATAAATAAAACAAAATAAGCTCACCATACCTTAAATAAAATAAAACTATTTCTGTTGTTTCTCTAACACCCATTTTATCTTCAGGAGGTCGTCCCGTGCCCATGGTCCGTCGGTCGTCGTTTCCCGTTCTTCCTCTCAATCCTGAGGTCCAGGCTCTGATGCTAGGCCATCGCCAGGGCTCTGTGGACAGCGACGATGAAGACGGCAAGGGAAGGAGGGTCAGGCTCATTCGGAGATACTGAACTAATAGACATAGACATACCACTAATGGAGTATTAAATAGAACGGGAATTTAAGGGGTATTTTTACCGATATTCGTGTAAATTTGAGATAATTATTACAATTAATATACATTGAAGAAACCCGTCAAAAATAAAATAAAAATTGGCTAAACAGATCTTAGTAAATCATGGCTAAGAACGTTTGAGATAAAATTATGTATCGGTTTATCCGTGATTGGGCAATAGAATACCACAGACAAATAGACACATTCAAACTCAAACTCAAAATCTTTATTGCGTGTCACATGGGTATATAGTTGACAGTAGTAGGGTTTTAGTACATGTGTCACCCTGCAAGGGCGTTGCAACGATTAAATATTGTAATATATTAAATTACATTAAACTTATAACATTATCTTTTTGCGTCGGGGTTAAAATATTCATTAGGAGAATTTTGTACGATGTGGAGCAGACCGTACCTACCCAAAATTAGGGTAACATTGACATTCGTTCGGTATTGTTCCAATGATCGAAGATACTGAAGGATGAAGACAATTGATATTGGTGAGAACATTTTTTAAAGATACCTCATGCCCACGTAGTGGTTTCAAAATATCAATTATGTACTTCATAATTGAAATTGAAATTGAAAAATTGAAAACTTTCTACCTAAAATGAAGGTATTTTTCCTTTTCCACTTATTTCGACATCACCTTGTCTATCTTTGCAATATTAAAAGCTCCAAAAGCTTTCTTGTAAAAAATAATATGTAAATAAATAATAATTCATTTATAATCATTCCAGTTTACACAATATTGTGTACTTGTACTGAGACAGAGGGTAAAATGTATGTAAGGGTATGTTAATGATGAGGCCTAACGAATGAAATCTATTTGATGTAAATAAAAATAAATATTTATTAAAAACGTTTTCTTCTACATTCATTCGTATTTATGAAATATAATTGTGTACTTACCTTGACCAAATAATGCCAATTTTATATTCCTTATTAAGATAAGTCAATTGAACTATAATTGTAAGTAGATAATATTTATATTTCATTTTCTAGACAAATACCAACATTGTGGTTAGTAATTCTATCAATAACAGACACTCAAACATGTTTTGATTAATAAATTTAAAGGTTTTCCTTGTTGTAGAAATAATACTTCTCAAAGTTTTATTAAAACGTGCATATCTAAGTATCAGGACAATCTTCTACAAAATTATAAGTCTGAATAAGATTCATGTTAGTACTGAATTTGTGTGATACAGAATCTATCGATATTTGCATTTAGATTGACTGTCTTTTATAGCACCTACTTACCTAGTTATCTTTGTACAAAAATGTCTAAAGATTTTTCTTATTAATAAATGATTGAATAATATGAACATTGTTTCCATTTCTACGTTCTCTAATTTTACTAACGTAAAAACTACAACATAAGGTATGTACTAATGCACCTTACCTTTGCAGATCCAGTACCTTCATTTTTCAACTTTGATAAAGCCTGAAACCGAATTATTGAAAACCACACCGAATCCGTTGTGTAGCGTGGCTGGAGAAAAGTCAAAAGAGACTATGTTTTGATGCTTTTTAGAAGCAATAAATAAATTCTTCTTTTAAACTAAGTACTAAAATAACACGTACATCTTAACACTGAAATCAAGGTTACCTACCAGTTTCAGCTGTATGATGCTAATAGTTTCACGATAAAGTCGCTGTTACATACAGACGGACAGACAGACAGACAGACTTGACGAAACTATAAGTGTTCCGTTTTTTGCTATTCGGCAACAGAACCCTAAAACGGGAACCAGTTGTACCTACTCTGTACCTATTATAATATACTTGGCTTTTTATTATCACAAAATATAGAGAGAAAGTACATTTATTTTGTAAGTACCTTAGTAGTAATGCAGGTATGGCATTTGAAAAGTATGTTAGATATCTAGTCCCGAAAGCTGATATCGACTAACCTAAGCAAGTCATGTGCAAGAAATTGTTGCATACGATTTTCAGCGTTTATCCAACCGAACCTCACCAACTTTGTGACCCCCTTCCAATCCAGACCTTTGTTTGTTTACGCGTGAATTTGTGCCACTCGTGTCCCCAAACGTTTGGATAAACGTTGCCAAACATTGGCCATGTGCCAAGATTGCCAACCGCACAGACGATATTACTCTCGGTGTTGCTTTTTCGCCTTGAACCGCCTATAAATAACGAAACGAAAAGCGCGAAGGAAAAAGTAAAGGTAAAAGCACACAACCTCTCTTACAAAAGAGGTAGTCCCGGATTAAACGAAGACTAAAATAACTCAACTTGATTCTTAATGGTTCTTTTGGAGTAAGGGGGACGATGTGTAGTACAGTGATAGATTTCACCCAACCGTGACTTTAAGCGGAAGGAGAAATATATGGCAAACATGGGAGTCTATGTTTCTCAATAGGACATATCACTTCTGTATATTCATCGTCGGGTTTGTTTGTCAACAGGTATTTTTTCACATAGTAGTAGTGGTTGGTTTAGATTTATCTAGCCACCTAACAATTTAGAATTAAATATTTATATAAGTATTAAAAGTCAATCAGAAAACCGCCCTAACAATTTCACTATTTTTTAATTAATTCCAGATTAATTTAATACCCAAATATCAAAAATGATATTGATTTGAGATTGATTGTATATTAAATTTTAATCTTGAACATTCTGACCTATAAAGAGTTAGCATCCGTTTACCTTCAATTTTTTGCTTTGTTTCTCAAAGCTATTTCTTTGTTTGGACGTGTAGTCTGCGAAATGCCAGTTCAAAGGCAAAAGATGTGAGAAAAATAACAATGCTAATTCCGACCGAATTCCCAAACCAGTTGAAATGCAGTTGGAAAATGAACGAGCTATTTCGGAAAGTCTGGATCGAAAGGGAATATTGAAAGCTTTAAGATTCGACTAATAGTTCAAAATTTTGGAAGTTAAATATTTGTTTAGTTTGAATACATATAACAAAATGATAAAAAATAATGAAGATCCTAACTACCAAGTTCTATATAATAAACGACTGTTGTTTTACTCTTATCTCAAACACTCACACATCACATCATAAGTTTTTTTTTGTAAACATTACATAGAAAGAAAGACCTTTGATTGACCAAAGAGGAAGCGTAGGACGTCCACGGACAAGATGGACCGACGTCCTTATAAAGATCGCAGGATCACACTGGATGCAGATCACAAGCGGTCGACAGTGGACATCCTTTGGCTGATAATGATGGTGATGATGATGATGATAATGATAATGATTATGTTAATGATGATAATGATAATGATTATGTAAATTTTCCATAACGCTCAGGGATCGACCTATCGATTGCTATCGCTCGCTTAAAAGAATGATACAGAAATAACACATCCGTAAATAATAAACACATCCGTGAGGGCTTACATTGGCTACAGCACCAGTTATAAAAATATAGGTCACGTTATCACAAAAGTTTTGCTGAAAATTTCAATACCGAAGACCTTGCGATAGTTTTAAAAATATCCACCGTGTGTACTGTACAGCCGAGATTCAACGCAGTCTTCTTCAGCCGATTCCAATGGGAACTCGTCTTAAATCATAGGAAGTTTACGGGAACGCGTAATGTTTACTTGTTACGTAACTCGGGAGTGGATATAGCAGATAAACAGAATGCGCTAGTTGTGACAATACGCTGTGAATAGTCGAATATTGCAAATACTGTGAACTTCAAAGTTATTTGTAATCTCGTTCCAGTGTCGACTCTTTCTGTGACACGTTTGGCTTAGGCTAGAGTCAATGGCAAACTTATCCCTAAATTAAAAGTTGTAATAGAAGATAACAAGAAGCTATGGATTTCAACCAAGAAATACTACCAGCCAATGTTCTTCACTGGAACTACCGTGGCTTCACAGAGTTTCCGATCCACAGACTAGACGGAGAAGAATCTGAAGTCACTGACATATATTTGAAGGAAAACCTAATCTCGAGAGTGCCTAAAGAAATCTGCAAGCTGGAGAACCTTGAGAGTTTGTATTTAAGTGGTAATGATATCACTGAGCTGCCTAAAGAAATAGCAAAGTTAAAATGCTTGAAGTGTTTAGATTTGAGTGGGAATAGGATTAGAAGACTTCCAGATGAAATTGGTGAGATGAGAAATCTGAAATTCTTGATTATGGACGAAAATGAGCTAACGGAACTGCCGCTTAGGCTGAAAGAAATTCGCGGACTCCGGTATCTATCGGTTTGTGGTAATCATTTTGTTTTAAAATATAGTTCAATGCATGATGTTTGGGTTCTGTTAGCATTGATCAATAATAATGTTTGAATAACTTTAATTATTGTTGTAACGCACGAATCACGAGTAGGTAAGAATCTCCGGTTATTTGCTAACTTCTTGTTTGGTACTATTTAATCAAAAATTCACCATGTAATTTTCATCAACCGACGAAACACTCACAAAAAAACTAAGTAAGTATTTATATCAAATACAAGTACTTCTGTACTTATAGGCAATGGAATGCGAGAGTGTAAATAATAATGCATTACCGCATACTGTAAACTATTGCACGCACAGACAAACATGAAACTGTACATCAATTCTTTTCAGGAAGCGGCTGAAACCCATTAAGCTTTAAAGCTTGCATAAACAAACAAATGAAATTAAGCTCGCAGACTAATTTAGACCCACTAATTTGATAACTTCGAGTTTCGCACGTCAATCAAAATCAGTAAAACACGAAACCCCACTATAACATGCCCAACCGCAGAGAGTATTCGCTATAGGTATGTATCTAATTAGATGACGCAAGTCACTCCAACTATTAAGGACATGTCATTTTATTCCTGTCACGGAGAACAATTTAATCATATAAATTCTCATCGTTTTGAGCTATCGCGTACGAATTCGCCGCTAGGGGCGGGTGTAGCGTGAGGTCTCTGAAATGTCAAAGGTGCGGGTTAGTTACGCGGGTTTATTTTTATGTCGAATATTTAGCAATACGTTAGGTTTATTATGGAAAATACAAGTATTTTCTGGACATGGCGGGACTGCGGCTTGCCCGATGTATTGTATTGTAATGTTAAAATGGCAAACTTGATTTTTGCTCATTCTATTATGAAAATTACACACCTTGAAAGATGTTAAATACTTATATACCTTTATTTTGGACCTCACGCGACAGTGGCGCCAACTTGTGAGCACAAAAATGTTAGCCCACAATATCCATTGAATTGAATGACGTGTAAGCTCATATTTTTATTTTTATTTTTTTATTTTTTTTAAGGACTTACAGCTAGAACAAGATTATTTATCTAATACATTCCTACATTCTACAATTTTTTCCTACATATTAGCGAGGACAAAATAGAATTGTGTTAAAAGTAAAAGTGGAGCAGTACTCTCATCTTGACCATTTTTAGAATCTGTATGCATTCGCGTCATCTAATTAGAAATAATCTGTGGTATTCACTCATTAGCTTCAACCGAATTAACTATGGCATAGTTAAAATCGTGGTTTCGGTTGCAAACCGCTCCAGTTAAGTTTACAGCGCTCGTAAACCCAAAGGAAGACAGTAGTTGGGTAATAGTGATGTTGATCAATAATTGCTCGAGCATAATTTCAGTAATATCGATTGTGTAACAGGCTCGAAATTGTAATATTGTACTACTGCCGAACTTATGTGCTTCTGGTAGTTTTTAGAAAGCAAATAATTTAACAGTAATATAGGTATCGATGATTGATCATATCATCAAACTATTATAATCAAAAAATAGTATATTGCCTCGTTTGAATGCTTAATGCTTCGTTATTGGTAATGAATCTTATGATATCATTTGGTTGTTGCAACACGTAGTTAATAAAAATCGAATATTCGCCTTCTAATATGTTTGATCTTGGCACTCATCCTTTTTGTGAATAAATTGAAAATGCCCTCAAAAGGAGACATTTTTTTTTGGGCCCAGTAGCAACTTGTAGCGTCTAATAATGACATTGCACCCTAAATTAATAACTTATTTTTTTAGACAATTAGACGAAAGATTACGTTTAAATGAAACCGGAATAATAAAATCGAACTAAAAGATGCGTTGTGTTGACTACTTTTCATCACGCCATTCCTCCTTTACAAATACGTGTAAAGGAACGACGGGCTGGTCAATATAAAAACAATATCAATTATTTCAAGTACGTGATTTTGTTCAGATCACTTTTTTTCTACTTTTATTTATTTTAAACAATTGGAATCTCCGAAATAAATATTTTAATTGCTTTTTTAAGATTTTTGCATAAAATGATTATCTAGTAAAGTCGTGGAACGGATAGCAACTCTGACATTTATCACTGACATTGACAGGAATGGCTGTAGTGTGATTAGTCACACTTTCCGTTTGACGTTTGGCTTTACGTCACCTTCCGTTTGTTTTGTTTTGTTTTGAATTGAGTGTTTGTTTTCTCCGGATTTTTTACGAAAAATAGAAGCAAAAAGCATCAAGTACGGCCCCCATTCCACTAAACCGTTGTTGTGTAACTGTGCAGTGAGATTTCAACGACTGTGATTTTCAGAAACGACTGAAAATATGCGTTAACTGGTACGTGTGTTGAATTAAGTTTTGATAAATTTTCAAATATTCCCGTTAGATAACGAAAAACTAATATTGTTAATGTTTTTAAGACATTATAAGGAACATTTTAAAATATGTTTCATTACTAGACGTCACAATTTATGGGTGGGCCCATCCTCCATACAAGAAAAAAATGTCTCCTTTAATAATGTTTAAAGTCTTTCAACTATCGACTCAACTTTAAACTATCGATACGTGGCCATCTCTAATGGATTACAGGCGCCTGGGATACCGTCCTGTCTACGGTAAATCAAACTTTAACTTCCTCATTGATTCCGGTGACCCCGTTTCGAGTAGTTGTAAAAGTGTACGGATCAATTTCAGGTGTTGACAAATCGATTGGATATTCCAAGTGAGGGGAATATCAGTTTGATTGATTTACGATTATTTCTTAGGAAATATAATACCACATGCTGTGGATGTAAGACGTTTTAAAAATGAGACATGCCTATTTCGATGACTTTTACAATCTGTTATTTCAAAGGATTTTATAGTCGATTCAGAAACTAAAGATAATTCAGCAAAAAAAATTATTCACTTTCTAGCAGCAACTTCCGTTCCGTAGGTAGTGGCGTAATCTTTTATAGCCTATAAGTAGCTAAAGCCTAGCTCGATACATGAGATTCATATAATTAGTATGTCTCTATAGTACCAAGATATTTAGTTTTCAAACGCAGTCAACATCAACAATCCATTAAAAAAAATAAGAAAATCCTGATTTCTGCACGACCTAAAAGTTTGACTGGCAGAATTGATGCTAAAAGCATTCTCTGTGCAATAAAGTGGTTAAATAAATTAAAACAAATACTACAAATAAATAAAC
This sequence comes from Pyrausta aurata, assembly GCA_963584085.1. Classification (NCBI taxonomy): domain Eukaryota; kingdom Metazoa; phylum Arthropoda; class Insecta; order Lepidoptera; family Crambidae; genus Pyrausta; species Pyrausta aurata. The sequence continues at coordinate 9,535,083 of OY757264.1, forward strand.
AAGGTTTGAACTACTGTTTAAATGTTATGCGACTAAAGTGAAATGTGTGTCACCCTTATGTCATTTGACTTGATTGACGTTGATTTTAAACTAGCCATAGTATATTTAAACCTAAGATTTAAACAGTGATCCAAACCTTGTTTATTTATTTGTGGTAAGGCAGATGGTCTCTACTATTTTATTTTTTTCCAGATAATCAAATACAATGGCTTCCACAGAGGCCCGTATACAACTACCATCACTGTGAATTTCGGTTTTGGAGGAACATAAACCTAAAAACTATACCATACTCATTATGGTACCACATGTTCCGAGATCAGCAAACAAGAAGCTTGAATATTGGGTACGTTGATATGTTGATTATCCCTATTCAATAGTAAGTATTATTAGTCCCAGAAAGAAGTGTACTAGCTCTTAAAGATAAAATAAGAAACAAAAATTGCGTAAGGACCGGACTCGAACCTGAAACTTTCTGGCTAAACGGGTAAACGCTCTTCCAATTGAGCTACAATTGAAGTGTACTAACGCCCGTAGTTTACGAGATACGTCGATTCTTATGCGAAGCTGAGTTTGGTATAAAGTGACTGCCGTAAACAATTTTTACTCTCTGTTTAAAACTAAACACTAACATCTACCAGTCAAAATGTTCAAATTTAACAAAAATAGGTAGGAAGGTATAATTATTAGAAAACTACAAAAGTATTAATATTGTACTCAAAGATTTTGTGGATCCAACAGCAAGCGCAAATAATTGGACGTGCCAAAACCTTCCGCTGGAATATTATTTACCTCTTTCATTTCATAAACAAGCTTATTAAATTTTAATTAGACGAGAAAGACGATATCTTTATTCTCCATTCATTATTCATCTTAAAACTGTTTACAAAGGGATATTTATACCGTTTCCTACAATCTAGTACTTAAAGTATGATTTGTTAGGGTAAATTAACAAGAAATATTTTGTTTTCAGATGCTTAAACATTCAACTGAATATACATGATAAAAATATAACAAAACGTAACAAGATAAGATTAAAAATAAATCAGGATTCTCGAGAATTGATGGTAAACATCCCATCACAACATGAAAATGTAATACACAGAAATAAGATCTACCCACCAAGTCTTTTTGAGCTTTCCAGAAGACGAATACACCAAATAATAAATAACATAGCGAGAAAAGAAACAAGTGAAAATAGTATTTTTTCATGGGGAGATTATGAAAATGCTAATGTGAGAAACCTTGAACAAACGTTTGAAGAATTCCATCTCAACAATAACTATGATATCAATGGAAACACGATGTATGTTAATAAATTTAATAATAACAAAAGAACAAAAAGTTATTATGTGCCAAGCGATGTCATAAATGAACACTTTAGTTTTTTGCCTCAATTTCTGAAGAATGATTTGAGCAATGGTCCGATATCAAGATGTGAAAATGTCATGTGCAAAACACCGATATTTAACTTCGTTATTTATGAATTCTGTTTTGGGTAAGTTATGTCCTATTTAAATCTTTATTACTAAAAACAAGTTTTCATTAAATAGGATGGGAAAACCCATTTTCAACGTTAGATATGAGCAGCTTCCATTGGTTTTATCTTATTTCCGACTCCGTGTCGGATGATTTATTGCCATCATATATTTAGAGAATATTTTTATTGTATTTTCAGAAAACTAATCCTCATTGACAACGAAGCAGATGTGGTACTTAGTGCAACGTTTTGCTCGAAGTATTGCGCTGACTCATGGCAACTGGGGAAAGATGTCATACCTTGGAGCTTGATTGAACATCAATAAGATCATACTGTCATAATTATACTTAGTTCCAGGACCATGACTAGGTCAGTACCTAACAGAATAATAACCTTGTACATAGTTCATCAGTATGAACTATGTACAAGGTTATTATTGTATCTACTACTCATAGGTATATTAGGCAGATTGTTATGTATAATAGCTAAGATATTGTGTATTTTGATAATAATTTATTCTGTTACTAATAAAATATTTGCGTAATTAATTTTTGTGTATTAAACTTATTTCACAACGAACTACAGTAGTCGAAATAACTAATTGGGTTAACTCATGTTAAAAACTTTTGTATTGTATCGGCAGGCACTCGTTTAGGTGTACCTACTTATTGAAACTTTTGTAATATGCTCAACATATTGTACATCACAGACAATTCTTTAATGAAACAAACTTCTGTGGTTATTAGGTATACGACGATTTTGTTTATCTGTTCTTTTCTAAACGTCTGTGTCATTTTATTGACATATATCTTCTGTTATCTTCAATTGGTCTTGTCTTCAATTTGAAAATAATTAGTTTATTCAATTTCTAAGATGAAAATTAGATTACTCACATTATAAAACTTTTAAAATCTTAAGCAAGATGTCTGAAACTCCCTTGAAACGAGTGACGGAGGCTGCTATCATACCTAAAAGTTACTTCCAAGGGCATGAGTGCCATGTACCTGCAGATAAACTCTCAGAATTCCGAATACAGTATTCTAAATGCTTAAAGTTTATTTTGGATCTTACTACGGTAAGAAGCGACGACGTGAGAGCCCGTATTTTGTTCAAGTTAGTATGAATTTTGTGAAATTTTGCCATAATAACTGACACTCGTCTTAAGTGCTTACGGTACTGGGGCAGTGATCTAACGAGGAATTCTGCTATAAGACGATGACTGAAGTGTTATTAGTTTTCCCCTGTGAATCTTTATCGGACCTTATCGTGCCAAACAAAGTGTCCCAGAATATCCCTCTTCTCTCTCAATCTTTTTACCCACTATCTTTGATTAAAGTAAAATAGCGGAAGATAGGTGATAGGGGACCGCTAAAATCAGGCCCCCGTCGCCTAATTGCATTCAAGAGACATCTCAAAGCGCGCGTTTGTTTCGCTCGCACTACCGTCGTAAGAAATGGGGTTGTCTCTGTCGGTCATCTTGTATGTAGTTGTGAGTAGTGCCATTTTTTAGCTGACAATTAGTATGACATGCCGTATCTTCCGCTATTTTACTTTAATCAAAGCCCACTTTTGAATAAACGAAATATGAAATTGCTTGCTTGTCTCTAGGTCATACGCTGCGCTTTGCGCGGAGAAGTACCGTCATTTTAAGCACTACCCTTTCTCTATCCACCCGTACAGCAAGCTGCGCCTTTATCTCGAATTGGTATTTGTGTTCGCCATCATACTATCGAATACCATGCTGCCAATACACTTCAGCGAAACTGTTCCTAGGATAACCAGCGTAAGATTACAGCTTGTTAACATTTCATTAGGGAATCGCGTCATTAATTCCTAATGATTACAATCCGAATCTATTCAAAGTTAGAGTGAACAGGCTTCTTCTGGGCGAGCTCGTTTCATCTTCGACTCCGTCTTAGTCGCACTTGGCTTAGTCTGGAGTCAAGAGCAAGCCCATACTAAAATATTATAAAAAAACTTAATCTGAATTTAGCCGATATTAAAATCAAGATGTTATATTAACTTTTCAAATTTGTTGCACATATTATAACACATAGTGTTTCGCATTGCAGAAGATCACAGAGTATATAATGTACGCCGCCGACATTCTAATGATGGTCAACATCTTTGCAAACTTTTTCACCGGCTTTGTCAAAGGAAAAACTTACCAATATGTGGTTTTGGACCACAAACAGATCTTCTGCCACTACATCAAGACTTGGTTCATTGTGGACTTGGCCTCAACTATTTCGACCGTACCTATGGTGCTGGGTTTAATTAATAATGCGACACCCCACATCATACTTGTTGCACTGAAGTTATTCCGATTGCCAGTGCTTTGTGTCTACATGTCGAATATTATGAAAGCTTTCAAAATCGGGGTGAGTAGGTGATTGACCTTTTCTTTATTTAGACTTTCACTAGCTTTGCCGCAGTATTAAATTAACTTAGAGCAAAAGATTGCTTAAAATCATTTCAAAGTACTTAAAAAGCTGCATTCTGACAGCTCAGACAGATCCATTTGGTTTAATAATTTAAAAATGTAAAAGCATCTTACTTAACATGAACATAAAACACTCAACCTGTGGTTATATTGGATACTAGCTATTGCCCGCGACTTCGTCCGCGTGGAATAGTGACTTCTTTCTCCCGTTTTTTACACATTTACCACTATATCTTTGCTCCTATTGGTCGTAGCGTGATGTTATATAGCCTATAGCCTTCCTCGATAACTGGACTATCCAACACAAAAAGAATTATTCAATTCGAACCAGTAGTTTTGGAGATTAGCGCGTTCAAACAAACAAACAAACTCTTCAGCTTTATAATATTGTAAGTATAGATTACCTGAATATTTCCAATTCTTAAGTTAATCTCTAATCTTTTCCGACGTGGCCATTTCTTATCTTCCCAGGTATTCAAGAAAACGGTCACAGAATTATTGGTGTACGTGTATTTGTACATATTTTGGAACATGTTTTTCCAATTTGCGGTGGAGTATATGATTGAGGAGTCATTTGTACCGACGAACCCTCGGAATTGTTCATGGATCTCTATAGGGAATCTGTGGAACGAGACTGCTACAGTACGGTTTATTTATGCCTTCGAAAGAGCTGGTAAGGTGTATCTCAATTGAAATAATATAATATCCACCTACCGATTTTCGGTGATGGCAGATCCTCAATAGAGATAGGCCAAGCACGCAGGAGATATCTTAGAGCCCAGATGACTGTGTGCGCAACATACAAGTGCACTCTCTGTTCCTTCACTCCCATTAATTCGGTGAGACGACATTCCGACATGACCAATGAGTGATCTGGCGCAGGATCAACGAGGGACTGAGTTGGTGTAATGTTCGCTGGTCACTACCCAAAAGGTCATTCGAATTCCGGGTCGTGCTGAAGTTTTTTACTGGGTTTGTGTCTTGAAAATACTTGGAAAGCTCAGTCAGAGTCAGGAAATTGGTGGTGATGAATTGAAATATTAGTGTAGGTACAATTAAATACATTGACAGTGTAACGGTGCGTTTCCACAGAAGCTAACCTGAGTAAAGCTGAGCAGAGACAAACCTAGTCAGTTATCTTCTATCTAGCCGTACATCAGTAATCATTTTATTCATTATTTTAGTGAACATGCTCAGGAGTAATTCGAAACTAAACCGTATTCCCTATGAACAGTGCAACGAAACATTTTACACGATAGCCTGGCTAACTTCAAAGGTAAGTTGGTAGATCAGAAGGTTTTTGTACTACGTTACTTTAAGGACAAATTTCATCATCATCATTATCAGCCAAAGGCCGAAACGTCTACTGCTGAAAATATGCCTCCCCACGGTTTTCCACATCGGTCGATCACAAGCGGGACCGCTTCCAATGTGATCCAACGATCTTTACAAGGTCATCTGTCATTCTTGTCGGTGGACGTCCTACACTGCGTATTTGCTCAAAGGGTCTCTAATCTAGAACTTTCTGCCCCAACGGCCGTCAATTCTTCGCGCTATGTGCCTAAGGTCAAGTTTATTTAAATGAATAATATTTAATTATAAACTTCAAGATCCTCACGTACCATTGTGGAATGAAATACGTAATAGCAGCATACGGACAGGAGTCAGCTGCGGCGAAATACTTCATTATGACCAAACAGATTGAAATGTATATGAACCAGAGGAAACTGCCGCCGAGGATCAAAAAGAAGATACTCAAGTTCTATACAATCAGATACCAGGCCAGCTTTTTTGTGGTAAGGCGGAGTTTCTTGATTATTACTATTTATTATTAGAAAATAAAGTACCACAATAGTAGCTCATACTGTACCAACGACATGATACCATGCCGAACGTACCATAGTTCATTGGACCTATTACGCACACACAAGCAGTGATGTGCTGTTATTTTTTTTGGTCGCTGCGAGTCATTCGTCACTTTTTTTGGTCACTGTCATCGATTCGGGTTCCCCACCACCTACTCGGGACATCGATTCGCGTTCCGCACACAGCGAATAGCAGTTCGCTTAGTCTACATGAAAAAAATACTTGCCCACCAGGAAGCACATTTGCTAAACTGCGTATCGGGCCAGCTCCGCGAAGACATCATCATGCACACGGGGAGGCAGCTGGTGCGCGAGCTGGAGTTCCTGAAGCAGATGCCGCGGACGCTGCTGCTGCAGATCGGCTCCAAGCTGCAGCTGGTCATATTCATCGCGGGCGACATCATTTATAAGATCAACACTGTTGGTGAGGAGCGCCTTGTTTTCTCACTCCCTGTCTCATCTTTATAACATAGCCGAGGTATAAGTAGAACATAACATGATGACATGGGTGCTGGTCAGCGACATTTCTGCTACACGAGTGTCTTTAAAGGCGCCTTTTCAACGGTTCTGATTTAAATGCTTCCTTTTTTCTTCCAACTACTTCCATTTCGTATGAAGCCCAATGTTTACTGCACAGTACTTAAGTATATCTTGTCTCGTGTCATCTGACATATCCAGATCACTTCGGTAATTGGACCTAACTAAGCACCATTTTCGTAGAGACTATCATCAGATTTGGCATAACTCGCAGTCAGGGTGTCATGTCTCTTGGGTCCAGTTAGGTAAGCCAGCGACTTAAGCTCGTAAAAAGTCAACCTGAAGGTAGTATAATTATTTATGAAGCTGGATTGTCAAATATTACTTGGATCTTCAGTCTAGCGGGTCAGTTCCGCGAAGACATCATCATCCAGTTGCATGAGCATGAGTATATCCATGAAGGCACCTTCTTTACTATACTGGAGTATCTACAGCTACCGACTGACTCAGACAATTTAGGTTATGTCCCTGATATGAACAGTCTTGCTGAGAATGTAGCGTGTACGTATATTTTAATTCTAATCCACCTATAGCTGGTCCAAAACTCCACCTGAGTTTTACATAAAAAAACACTTTGCTCTCATTAATTTCAGTAAACTACAGCCAGAAACATGTATTCTGTTCTGACGTAGTATTTTTGTAATCAATTATATCTTCGTATTTTATTCTGCAACGGGTATTTTTAAATACACACTTTCCGAGCCAATAGTCTCAAACCAATACGTCTCTAATTTTTGCAGGCGACTGTCTCTACTTCATAGACAAAGGGACTGTAGCAATCTACTCGGAATCCGGCAAGGAGATAAGTCACCTGGAAGACGGCGATTTCTTCGGCGAGAACGCTTTAGTCATGAAGCATCGCTTCAGAACTGTATCTGTGGTGGCCGTAACTAACTGCGAACTGTTTCGTTTGGATAGAGAAGACTTTCACAGGTCTGTAGCTTGCTACCCAACTGTCTATGAACACATAAAGAAAGTGGCTACGCAGCGATATGAGAAAGTCTGCGTGCTCGATGAAAATCATAAGACCGAAATGAGAAATGCCGATGAGTGAAGTTTTAACTGATTTCTTGGATCCCAGCCTAGTATTTTTAATTATTTCAGCTTTTTAAGATAAGAACAAGCGTCAATTTAAACTCAGACATTAAACTTGAAGTGAATTCTGTTAAGTATGTACTTTCTTTTGAGTAATATTTTTAAGATACTTGAATTTGACTGTAAGGAAATTAATTACTTTGATTAGATGTTAAAACTATGTAGTTAGGAGGAAAATAAAATAAGTTTTTAAGATTTAATTTTTATTTTAATTAAACCAGCCACCATTATTTAAGCGTAGAATCGAGCGTAATAATTTATGAGAATCAAAAATACTGATTGTGATGATAACGAAGAAGTGTAAATGACGTAATATTAAAAAAAAAAACAAAGATCACAACCGTAAAACATAGCCTGTTTTCAATTTTAAATATATTTATTCAAAAATAAATTCGACTAATTTCGAACGAAATCTCGTTCATTTAATCTCTTGGTAACCCATTATTTCATTTTCTTGGACTATATTATTAAATGTAAAAACGCATAAATTTAAATATTTTGTTTTAAACATTTTACTATCAGGAACTGTCAATTTATTAATGGATTTTATTACCGTTAGGATCATTCTCAACAAGCTCTCAGTATCCAAGATAAACGACGCGACGCTAAAGGGAAAGATATATTTTTGACTTCTCTCTTTTATTTACTTTCTACAGCAATGAGAAAGAAAAAAATAATCATGTTGAAAATGAGAAGAATAAAAATAACATTGTTCTTTGTTTGTTCAAGTTGAATTTAATTTGATTAATTAATAAAATATAACTATATGTCTTTATTCAAGTTGAATTTAATTTTGTAAATTATTAAAATATAATTAATTAAATGTTTATCTTTGGATACGGAAGTTAATTTGTTTTAGATATTTTTTTATTTTGAAAACAGGTAAGTATATTTTTTTGCAAAACTAAAAAGTTGTAGCTTGATGATTCAATAGTGTCCTATATTTTTTTTGCAAAATTTCATGTCGCAAATTCTCAAATCAACAAAATATGAGCATTTGTTTAAATAAAAAAATATCAGTACAACAATATAACGAATCAAAAATAAATAGCTCTTACATCATCACAACACTATTGTTCCAATATAACAATTTAAAAGCATTTGCGAGCAAAGAGGAAAGGATTTAGAATTGAAATCGCTATAGAAGACAGCCGGCCATAAGTAACTTCTCATACTTTACGCTCTATCAAAATTATAGTCCGGGAGGTGACTGCAAAAATACTCACATTATACAACTTTAACTTGATCATTACTTATGATGTTTGCAAAAAACAGAACGGAAAATGTTCGGATTGTACATAATATTCATAAAAATTATTGAAATTTGAAAAAAGACGAAAGTCGATAAAGTAAGAATTTTTGAGTCATTGGACATTCAAAATTCTATGGTCGACTGTTAGTTTTTTTTAAGTTAGGAACACATGTGGCTATTATTACTTTTGTGACTGGCAAGCGAATGGGAATGTTGCTTTGTTCATATTAAAATATATTTTGTGGCAGTTATGCAGGCACTTTCGGTCTGAAGGCAACGATCGGTGTTTGAACGTTTAGCTTTGTAACAAAAACATTGACATTCAGTTTTAAAGGCAGACCATCACATAAAATACTACGTATTATTAAATCCAGCTTAACTACGTTTTAATGTTGCATTGATCTGCTGGAAATCTCATAGTGAACGAAATTAAAATATCTCATATATTTTCAATTTTATTGCGCCTCAATGTAGCAAAGGAAGCATATTAATAAGGTAATTATAATATTACAGCGTATCTTGTAGACATCAATCCCATTCGCGAGCTAGTTGTATCGTTAAAACAAGTAATTCCTTCGAATTCCGTCTAGTCTTTCGATAAAATTATTTATAGCCAATAAGTACACTCTCGACATGCATCACAAAATATGGACGAACCAGTACTCGCGCAATCACCAACGGATAATTGGGAGATTATTATGCGAAACGTTTTGCATTCTGTGTTAAAATAAATTAATTTTATTGGAATAAATTAAATTTCACCTAATTTACTTTTATTTTTGACTACTTATTCTCAATATAACCTATACTTTTTCACGAATAAATGAGGTGATTATTGTAACCGTCTATCGGTCTACGATTGACATATCATGACAAAAGTCGTTTAACACTTCGTATTGTATTAAAAATATTTTATTTATTGCTCTACTGAGGTTAGTTGTGTTATACGACTTTGGTGATGTATTTTATTAGATTAATAAACTAAATAAAACAACAAAGAATGCAATAAGCTTCGCAAGGTTCTCGCCGACTTAAGACTATAATTCTAGCTTACCTACCTATCACAATGTTAAAATATGCATTTTGTTCAGTTCACTTTACTTGGAATCACTTGAGCTAATACGTCTGTTGGACGTAGCCGTAATGTGCGTCTTGCGGTAGTTGGTAGAACATGGCGTTCATATCGTATGGACCCATAGACCTGGAAAGAAATAGATAAGATTACAACGGTCGCGAAATATCAAGAGCAGATAAAGAATTTACAGATTATCTACCAAGTTTTTTTGTTTTTAATTGTATTACATGCGATAGTAATAATACATATACATCAACTTGCTATTATAATAGCAAGGACAAGAAAAAAAAATGGACGGGACAAAAACACAAAGCCTGAAGGTGTGCCAAAAATAGGACCTTTTTCAGCTTTTTCAGCAGCTCAGTTAAAGTCGTGAGAGCAGATGGTATGCATGACACGACACTGATTTTCAAATATATTCTTCAAATCGGTTCAGTAGTTCTCGAGATTAGCGCATTCAAACAAACTCTTCAGCTTTATAATATTAGTATACCTCGTGTGTTCATAAGTTTTGAGACGAAAAAAAAGAGGCATAACTTTTTAAATAATTAACTTATATTTCTAAAATTTACATTGAACACTTAGTAGATAATAATCAACAATAAAATATATCTTTTATTCAAAATGTCCACCCTTGTTTTTAATACAGGCCCTTAGACGATTTGGCCAATCATCAATGGCGGCACGAATCTTTTCTAGCGGGATTCACTTTGCTTCTCGAACAAGAGCTCGCTTCAGTGACTCCAAGTTTGGGTGGGACTTCTGGCAGGCCCTGAGCTCTAACTCAGTCCATAGAGAATAATCCAGCGGGTTGAGGTCGGGGCTGGAGGAGGGCCATTCGTTCGCCGCGATGAAGCCGGCACATTTTCCCTCAACCAAGCTTGGGTGGTTTTTGCTTTATGGGATGGTGCTGAGTCTTGCTGGAAAACCCAAAATTTGTTGTTAAATAAAGTATGAGATAGGGGTTTCACAACAGGCTCTAAGATGTCATTTTGATAATTCTTTGCTTTCACTTTGACGCCTTGTTGACAGAAATGGAGCGGAGTGACACCTTCATACAAACTCCCCACCATACCATCACACTTGCCGGATGATGAGTACGCGAGACATTCCGTGCTGAAGCTGGGACATCCTTGCTACTTTTGGCATAGACTTTATTGTTTTGTCGGTTGAACTTTTCTTCGACAAAAAAATTCTCATCGGTGAACAGTATCTTCCTCGCATCGTGTCTCCTAAGCAGTAATGGACAACGTTCGCGTCGCAATTTACGAAGCCGATCGTTTAAAAAGTGAACTTTTCTACGGCTATACGCCTTTACCTTAAGATCATATTTCAGTATTCTGTTGAAGAAACGCGCGAAATTTTAGTCTGCAGAGCAATTTTTTTCTGAGTGCGACATGGATTTCGGCGAAGTCGCTCTAGGATGATTTTGATGTTCGCAGGCGTCCTTACAGAGCGTGGCCGACCACTCCTTTGGCGATCTTGCAAGGAACTTGTCTCATTGTATCGTTTGATAGTGTAATACACGAAGTTACGGCTTACGCCAAAAGTTTTCACCTCACGGAAAATCTCCATTGGTTTTTTTCCCGCCTTAAATAGCGATATCACGGTCGCACGCAATCCTTTAGTCCCCTCCATCACGATAAAATTGACAGAAATAAATTTGAAAGTCAAAGGTATTAAAAGTAAACATTCCAAATTCAAAATTGGAAAAAGAATTAAATAGCAGCCAGTAATATTTATTTTATTTTTTTAACTACTAAGTTTGTCTCAAAACTTATGAACACACGAGGTAGATATAGATGATGATATAGATAACTGCCTCGGTGGCGCAGCGGTTAGAGGGTCGCATTTTAAAGCAACGGCTGTGCCATAGGTCCCGGTTCAATTCCCGGGTCGGGCCAAAGTTTGTACCTGAGTTTACTGTTCAGAAAATTCTCAGGGAAGCCCGGAGTTTGGAAGTTGGCGGTGTTTCACCTCCGTGCCACGAAAAGCACGTAAAGTCGTTGGTCCTGCGCCTGATCCCTCTCCGGTCGTGTCAGATTGCTGTCCCATCGGGCTATGAGAGTGAAAGGAATAGAGAGTGCACCTGTGATTGTGCAATATAATATGTCCCGCGCAGTCGGTTAGTCGTTGTGACTGGCCACCGTAGTCGAAATCGGCTAGGGGGACTATTATTATTATAGATGTAGATGAATAAAGTGATGTCAACAGTGTCTCACCGCTGGCTATAGGGCCCATACACGGGCGTGGGCTATGACGCGGGCGGCTCCTGCGGCGCCGGGCGCGCGGCCAGCGTCGAGTAGAACAGCACGCACGGCGTCTTCCACCACGCGCCGAACTGGAACACCTCCTCTGCGCTCACCGGGACGATACTGCAACAATAAAGATACGTATGTCAAGGATAAGGTACATAAGTATTCATATTTAATACAAGTAAGTCGACGATACATTTTGTTTATACCAATTTATATAGCATACTAGCGGTCCCAGCGAACTTCGTTTCGCCTCCAGCCCCGTTTTATGGATAATTCTTTGCTATAAACCTCACGGAGCCCGAGACCTTTCCAACGAATGCAAAACCGTGGAAATCGGTTCGTGCGTTCTGGAGTTATAGCGTCAGGGAGGAAAACCCGACTTATTTTTATATAGTAGATGGACGTTGTTAAACTTCGTGATTTTAACGATTTGTCTTGGCGAATGATGATTTACCCCGGATTATGCTAAGCCTTGATTAAATCATCATTCTGTCTGTCAGTTTATTTGACGTGGACAGAGACAGAAATAAGGTATACTCAAGGATTAGCGTAATCTTGGTTTAAATCATCCTGCACAAGTGGGCCTTATTGAACAATTTTTTTTTGATTATGCTATCTATACGATATGCACTAATTTCTTGAGTATATCTAACAAATACTCTACCTTATTACATAGCTACATATTACCTTAAATCGTACAACAAGTGCCACTGCGCATCCTTCTTGTTGGTTTGAACGTTTGCACCCAAGGTTTTAGGGTTGTCTTCAACGCACACGACCGCAACTTGTAACGTGTATTATTTTTTTGATAGTGTGTTCACATTTTACGTATATATCAATCTAATAAGGACCCTTATTGTGTTAGATATAAGCTACATCTGTGTTTATAAAAAAAGTCGTGTTAGCTACACCATTTATAACTCAAGAACGGCTAAACCGATTTAGCTGATAGTTGGTGGAGAGGTAGCTTAGAACCAGGAGGACATAGGATACTTTTTATTCCGTAAGACGGGGCCGGGGCTGGGGCAGGACGGGTCCGGCCGGAGCGAAACAATGTTCGCTAAGATCGCTTAACTTTTAGAATAACGGGGTTGGGCGTGGCGGGGCCGGGCCGGGGCGGGACGGGGCTCGGAGCGAAACAAAATTCGCTGGGTCCGCTAGTATTACCTTAAATCGTTAAACAGATGCCACTGCGCATCCTCCTTGCTGGTCTGGACGTATGCGACCAAGTTCTTAGGGTTGTCTTCAACGCATACGACCGCCGCTTGTAACGTGTATTCCTCTTCCGATTGCGTGGTTATTGGTTTCTTGTGTTTGTCCGGCTTGCTGCGAGGCGTGTGGGGCTCGGTGGGAGACTGATCAGTCTGGAAAAGTCAATGCTTTTAGGTTGAAGAAGAGGCACAGCAACCAAGTATATATCTTAAGCGCATAAATATACTACAAATTACATAAATGGGGTATCGCCTCGCAAAAAACATATTTACAAAGCTATTTTATCAACTCAGTAAAATCAGAAAATATTATCATTGCTTGAACGGAAGAATCATAACAGAAATAAATTACAATGTAAAAAAAAAACAAAAAAAAATTGTAATGTTAGTAATTTAATTTTATGTTTCAATTTATGGATATGGACGGGAACGGAACGTTACAAGTAAGAGATGACAGAGAGAGAGTGAGAAAGGAGAAGAACGTTTGACTTTAAATAAGGAACTCGGAAGTTGATGTTATGACTGTCATGTGAGGAGAGTGTGTCTTTGATACTTTTGTGTATTCTGGAAAATAAATGATTGATTTGATTTGATTTAATAAAGAAGTGTTCCCCATCTCAGTTGAATTTCCTATTTGACACCTGTCAATTTTCAAACCATTCAAATTAGTTTAGTTAAAACCTCTGCACTGCACTGATAAATATATTTATTTAAACAGTGCAAGTATAAGCCTAAATTAAAAAGAAAGTTATGTGCGCTCTCTTTTGCACGTTTTATTGCTCCGCCTGCCATGAGTTCTTGCGTTTACTATTAGTATGTATGCTAACCTGGGTTTCAATGCTGAATGCTAACCTTATCGTTGATGATGACGTCACCGTCCGCTTGCAGCCGGATCAGCAGCTGGTGCGGGAGTGCGCATTGCGAGTCGCGCGATTCGCTTCGTCTAGACGACGCCGACGATGACGGTCTGCATGAGAGAGAAGATTTTGTGCTGGTATTTTATAAAGATACAGTTTACAAGTAACAATGATTATTTTAGATTACGATGTCGTACTGTGCGAAAAAGTATAATATTTGCATCTCACTCGCTATTTAGTGACTGTGCTTGTACTTAGATGTTTGTACATTAATATGATATTGTGTTTAATATTCACGATTGAAATATTTGAGGGAAACATTTAACTAATTGGTAAATCATAATGGTAAATAGATATTCAATTTTTAATCTATGCCATAGAATACAAATATAGTTTAGAACCATCATACATAGATAAACGATTTTATTGATCTCTGAGTAAATGATAACGAGATTATACCATCAATTGTTTTCGAGTTGAAAGATCTCGAACTCTGTGTCTTACCCTATCCGGGTGCATGCCTATACCACCAATAAACCACCGCATTAGCAAGAGAGCAATTTCGCAATATTGATGAGGTGTACGAATAGGTAGCCTACGCGTTAAAGAAAGAACTTGCAAAATTCAACAGGCTTGCCAATGTATATAACATGATGTATATAACAGAGCTACTGGAACTTCAAAAAATGTGTAGAACAAAGCTTAAATTAACCGTTTACTGAGACTTGTTTAATCAATAACTTTGGAAGTCAACAGCCAACGTCTTTCTCCTAGGTATTATAGTTCAATAATAATATTGTTATGTCGTGCATAGTTTTTTAAGGTCACTCGACCGGCAATTGTCTCATTATGTTTGATTGTTTTTCTAAATGTAATATTTTGGTTGTTTGATTGTTACTGTGCCTTTAAAAATAAAATAAAATAAAATAAAATAAAATGATATAGACATGCGCCCGGATAGCGTAAGACACAGGGTTCGTTTCCTTGTCTGACAGAGTTGCTTTTTACAAGTGCAATTTATATTATTAAGTCTATATAGTTTCAAAACATTAGAAAAACTAAAAATTAATTATAATACTTCTTTGGATTCATACCAACATTATTCGTTAAAATAACGGACGCATGGCCGAACACGAGTGCACAATACGATTGTGTTGTTTAAGTACATTTTTAATCTGCACTGATTAATCCTGAAACAGTATATTACCTCTATGTATTACCTGTCAGGATGCTTGAATCTGCATCCCGGCCGTGCGCAATGCAAACCATAACGACATGGTTTACCGCTGCCACCCCTTCTTACCACTTCTGGCTAAAAAACATGGGCTATTAATATAAGCTACTGCTTTACTAGTCACTAGTTAGACTAGTTTATAAACAGCCAGTGCCCCTGCAGATCAAACCTAATGGGAAATTGAACTATATTTGTTGTCATACACTTCGATTTTCAACAAACCCAAATAATGGTAATGTAAGAAAGAAAGAAAATACATTTATTTGACTCAATTAATAATCAACATTATTACTGTCAGCCTATCTGCAAATAGGTCAACCAAAAGCGCGGAGATATTTTACGCGTAGTAAGTGCACTCTCTGCTTTTTCACTCTCATATTTAAGTGAGACGGCAATGAGATAGAGAGACAGAGATAGAGAGACATATACTTTGTCAAACATCGACATCAAAAAAACGACTTTCTTTTATTTAAAAAAAATTGATGACAGCAAATATAGTTCATGGCATGTGGGTAAGTATAAAAAGCCTAAATAAAAACATCATTGACTGTAAAAAGGTTATTAAAAAACATCTAGCGAAAATTTTGATAGTGCCATTTTGCCAATTCACTTTGATCAATTTTAAAACAAAACACAAGTACGGTTATCTTCCAACATAGCGTTAAATAAAAAACTTTTAGGATAAACTCATAGTTCCTCATGCTTTCAAGATTTTTAAATAAACGTTCAAATTCACAAATTACAAAATAATTGGTGAGAAAACATCAAATGTATGGGATAGTTGATGATAGTAGTTACCACGTCTTTCTGGTTGCCTTTCATCCAATACGCTTTTTCATGAGGCCCCCCGCAGTTGATTGCTAATATTGGTGGTAATCTGAAACAAATCATTAATTTTGGTTACGGCTACATAGCAATAAGCTCTAAAAAAGCGTTTACACCGTGTTAAAAAACTGGCCAAAGTTGCCAAGGCAGTTCCAGTATCTATGTATAGTTACTATAGTAAATTTATCTTGCATAGGACACTTTACTTCATATATTCTTTTTCATTATATTACTGAAACTAATGCGCACAAAATAGTTTATCACATGCACTCGTATTTTGTGCGATGATCGCTTCTGGTTTTGATACGCTGTCTGCGTTAAGATGTTGAACTTGGTTTAGGTTTAGCAGGTTTAGGAACAGCATTCGGTTTTCGCAACAACCGCGTTCACGGCCAACCGTTTTTCCTTCCCGAGCGTTGCAAGCGCCTAGTGGAACGCACCCTATTGACGACTGAAGAAGAAATCAGCGGGGGAAAGGGATACATTTTTTTTAAACCACGGGCACGTTACGTAAAAGTGTATGTGTGTGTGTTTACACTTGTAGCTGTATGCACGACCCTCGCATCTCATCTTGTCGCGCTTTGAGAGGTGCTCGGGACAAGGGTGCTGTAAATCCACCTTTATTACTAAAAGCTACACAGTCTATTTTATCTTACCTGACGATCCGTCCGCGCTGCGTTGTGGGCGTAAACCGCGAGCAGTGGTCGCACCAAGCGGGCGTGCTGCGTCGCGCTGCTAACGAAGCGCGCACTAGCTCGGCGAAACCGCCTCGGGTCTCGCCGTTTTCGCGAACCCCGCCCAAAGGGTATTGGAGAGCGCAAGCTAGGACTACCGATTCGCGCTCCTCCTGTGATAGATAGAAGGATTATTTTAGTACGATTGCCTGTTTGTTGTGTTACGTTGCGTCCTTAATACAAATTCTAGATAGATAGATTAATGGAACGAAGACACGCTGTCTTCTCAAGGAAATAACAAAAACCTGTCAATGTATTACAATTAACTTGTTATGTACCTGTCTCATTGTTACTTGTACAGTCTCATTTTTTTAAAACCTAAAGTTTCTTCTACTTCTACTTTCTTTTTTACCTATTTTGCGTAGCTTAATAGACAATATCTTTTGAGTATGAATATTTAAAACGTAGAAGGAACTTATTTCATCATACATTGGACTCAGATAACATTTGCTTAATTATCTAATGCTCCGAACATCATTAAAATATAATTATGCAGTTTTAAACCGTATTGCATACGAAATAAAGTAGTTTCGTAAGGTAATAATTACGTTTGGGTACTCCTAATACCCATGGGCGGTTTACGGTTTTTTTTTCATGGGTACTAATAAGTACCCATGGGCGATTGAGCGGCTATGAGAATCATAACAACTAAATATACAAGTTTTGGATAAAATACTTGAAGTGTCAATTCTTACGTAAACACGACGATGATAGTTTATTAGTTCAGTTTAGTTTATTATATTTGTCATAACAAATAATAATGTAATTTCTAAAAGTAGCTAGCGCTCACCGAGCAGATTATTACAGTACCATTTATTAATTTAAGGATAACCTGTTTTTGTCATTTTATCATAAACACACTTTAAGTTAATATATTCTGTAAAGCTGTTGGTTATCTAAATAAATAATAAAGTGAGCTTACCTCTTTATTACACTTCAAACACCTGTTCAGCTGGTTGCGCGCTATCGCAAACAGATGCGATATCTCCGACTCTTCGCGTTCAACGTGTCGATTGTTCGGAAGCTCGTGGTTCTCACTATTCGTCTTTGGTGGCTCTGCTTCACCTGCTCCTGAGAATATAGGTCTTATGTCAATGTGGTAAGGATTAAAGTCGAAATTCGCATAAAGATCGCAATCGATTGTCAAAGTCTTATGTTACTAAGCTCATATTTCCACTAGCTTTTATCCATGCAGTTAAAACGTGACGGCATTCTAGATGATGCTTAAATAAGACACCACGTCATGGCTACATGAAGTAAAACTAAGAAATAACAACAAAAAATATGACAAATTAAAGGTGTAATTTTAAGGAGTCATCAAAACAATATTAGGATACACGCAAGCAATTCTAAGGGGTGAAGAAACTAACAATTCTCTATTGTACGTTTCTAGGGGTATCTAAACATACCTAAAAACTCTGGAAGCCCAAATATTGCTGCAAGAAGACCATAAATTGACTTGAGTATTTACTAGTAAGGTAATTTACTATCAACACGTATAACTAATCGATAGTATATACTTTAAATAGCATGGATAACTGATATTAGTAAACCATACAGGAATCAATACTATATATACTATTAGGAATCAATAACATTGCTTTTAAACTCCTCGCGGATGTGTTTATCAACATTATTTTGTTTACGCAACCACCGCCGGCGTTCTATCAATCCGCGAGTCTCTCGTGAAGTTTATCTACGAGTAACGATACCATTACTTAATCCGTTCAAAACATCCATGATAGCCTTTGGGCGCTCGCGTCACTAATAATAAAGCGTTAATAATGTCTTAAACACAGAACAGAAACTTACCCTCTTCTCTACCTTGCCACCCGTCTTCCCTCAACTCCCTCCCAAAGTCCTCTTGCTCAAATTCAGTCGACGGCCCTAGAAACTCTAACTCAGTATACTGATACTCCTCAGTATATTGCCCGTTCATATTGGGCGTTGCCACACTTCTCACCGGCTTCGCGTTGCCAGCTCGCACTTTTGGCGGACTACTGTTTTGGGTGAGGATAGCAAGCTCCTTCTCTTTCTTTCTCGTTTCTAGTATCTCGTAGTGGATTTGGTGGAGGATGAAGCGGTTCCAGCTCTGCAAAAGTGATGTTAACGGTATAAATAATTACGAAATATTTGTAGTCTGTGCGGAAAGAGAACAGGCGTGGAATTTGAGCGATTTACCTCTTTTTGACATGAATCATGTCACATGATTTAATAACCAACCAACATAAAATAGACATTTAAACTGCGGTGTGGAAGGCGAGAGGGAAGCGACCATATACTATTCATAGACAAGAGCGAATCCATTAAAAAAAACTATCTTCCCTTATTTGGAAAAAGCTACACCGACAAGAGCCTAGTGAGCCCACACTTAATGATAGTGAAAATAGGCATGGAATGCCGTCTTGCATTATTGTGATTGAATTTCAAAAATAGTATGAATGTATGATGATGACACGACAGTATTTTCTTTCCGCAGTCTATAACACAATAATTATAACAATAATTTTGCTGACATGGCAGCCTTCCAGAGTTCACACACATTACAACGTACCTACGTAACGTTAGTAAACATACAGGTAAAAGTACGTACGTTATTTCATCTTTAAGAATATAAATATGACACTGTGAGTGTTTAAAAACATTCTAAACCAAAAGTACGTACGTATTTTTACCTGTATGAGAGCTATCAAGCTATCCTCGAATCTGGCCCTCTATCGGGCAGTATAAGCCCTAACTCCTCAGCTTCAGGTACCGTTCGGAGCGCGAAGGCAGTTGATCTCTAGTTACTAATCTAGTTTAAAATCACAATACGACCTAGTCATTTATTGGCTTAGAATGTTTTTTTTTTTTAACACCCACAGTGTCATATTTGAATTCATAAAAGATGAAACAAAAAACCAAAAATTGCGCACAGGCGGAACTCGAACCAGCATCTTTCTGGCTTACCGGGCCAACTGCTCTTCCAATTAAGCTACCGCGCTGTCGGTCCGACCACGCGAAATTCTTGGTCTCTTATGGATACGTCATTGCGTGACGTTAGCGCCATCTACCCGTCTGTTTAAGCAACAGTGGGCCAAGTAGTTAATCATTATAGAATCAATTCAACTTAGAAATGACAACGCTTCGCTAACGTTTAACGTTTACAGTGTCATGTTAGAATTCTTAAAATTTTAAATAAAAAAAACAAAAACTGCGCTCGGTCTATTTATTACCTGTATGAGAGCTATCAAGTCCACCCTCGAATCTGGCCCTCTATCGGGCAGTATAAGCCCTAACGCCGCCGCTTCAGGTACCGTTCGGAACGCGGGAAGCAGTTGATCTCTAGTTACTAATCTAGTTTAAAATCACAATACGACGTAGTCCATTTATTGGCTTAGAATTTTTTTTTTAACACCCAGTGTCATATTTGAATTCATAAAAGATGAAATAAGCTAACCTAACTAAGCCAACTGGTCTTCCAATTGAGCTACCGCGCTGTCGGTCCGACCCCGCGAAATTCTTGGTCTCTTATGGATACGTCATTGCGTGACGTTAACGCCATCTACCCGTCTGTTTAAGCAACAGTGGGCCAAGTAGTTAATCATTACGGAATCAATTCAACTTAGAAATGACAACGCTTCGCTAACGTTTAACGTTTACAGTGTCATGTTAGAATTCTTAAAATATTAAATAAAAAAACAAAAATTGCGCACGGTCTATTTATTACCTGTATGAGAGCTATCAAGTCCACCCTCGAATCTGGCCCTCTATCGGGCAGTATAAGCCCTAACGCCGCCGCTTCAGGCACCGTTCGGAACGCGCGAAGGAAATTGTTGGCTTGACACGGCGCGCCGCCTGAAGTGTCTAACATTCGGAATAGGAACCCTTGAAAAATTAAAGAAATTGTTAAAATATATTATACCGCTTTGAATAACTGTGAAGACGTATGTTTAAAGGCAAGCACCAATCATTTGCGTAAAAGTATTTATTTATTTTATTCTTTATTTTACAGACAAAAGAAAGTACAAATGGCGGACTTAATGCTAAAAGCATTCTCTACAGTAGAGAATGCTTGAGAGAACGATTGAGGCGGCATAAAAGAACACAAAAAAGCGACAAATTATATTATACTACTAATATACCTACATAAATACTTAAAAATAAACCTACATAAACATAACTTTATCCAAACATAAATTAACAGAGATTAAAGGGGAAACAGAGAGAGAACAAAGTATTCGTATCGTTAACGTAAACTCTTTGTATGAGAATCGCGAGAGCGCCTCTATCGGACGTTATAAAAAATTGCCTGACGCATCGTAACGTAATCGTGCGTTAAACGTATCCTATTAATGATGTTTATACTATAGGCAGACCGCGAAATTGAGACCTCGCCTGCGGTACAAAGGAGTGCGGGGGAGACGAGAGTGCGGTTAGTTAGCGGCGCGGGCGGGTGATTCCGCGCCACCCTCCCCCCACGCCCCGCCGCCCCGCAGGCGAAGTCTCAATGAAATAGTTTATCTATAGCTATACAAGCGTATAGAATCGTGAATGACTTACTATCGTAATCGTGTAGTAAACTTTACGTTACGAATACTTTAAAAGTTCACACTTGGGCTACTGTTATTGAAAGCCTCAAAGATTTTCTTTGACATGAAATTAAGATATAGACCCGATTTAAAAGAGTTTTTGCACAATTTCAACAATACGTTGCATATCATAAAGTAAGATTTAGCATACCTAGTTCACAGCTAAGACAAAATTCTTTAGCACATGTGTGTGCTAGTAGTGTCGACTTCACTGGCGGAGTGTAGTAGAGTACCTAAAATAGTTGTTGAGAATTATGAAAGTGCTTTTAAAACACTTTAAGAAAGTTAGTAAAGACGGCGCGTTAGCAACCGAGTCGTGAGGCCATAATGTCATTAGTGATAGAAATATGCAGCGCGCCGCTTTAACGGTAAGTGCAAGCGAGATGGAAATGACACTGTCACGACTCAGTTGATAACACACCGACTAGGTTATAGTAGGAAGATTTACGTATCAAACTGAATTATAAATAATATCTTACCTGAAGCATAGAATTACAATACGAGTTAGGCAGCGTAGCCTCAATTCCTGGGAAGCCAGTTTTATTACAATTCTCCAAATCTACATCATTCGGTGCGTGTTTGTTGTACCTTAACTCCACCTGTAGGAAAATGATAAGTTTATTAACACTTAACCAAAACATAATCATATGCACGTACTCCTGGCTACCATTCCGGCGGTCGCGGGTTCGAATCCCGCAAGGGGCAAATGTTTATGAGATGAGTATCTAAGTCCTGGATGTTTAGATTCGTATGTATTTAAATATTAATGGGAGACGCCCCTGTCATAAACGTTGTCTGGTATGCGTGACACAAGGAAATTTTCTTACTTCGGAACCGAAAAGCTAAATAACAAATTGGTGTGTTGTCTGTCGCATATTTGTATAATTTAATTGTTATTTTTATGAATTAGTAATGAAAATGATACCTTTTGATAATGCTTTGGAATCGGTTGCGGGCTATATTTACTTTCGTTTAGTTTCGCTGCGGCCAAATCATCGAATGTTTCTTCTACGTATGGCATCTAAAACATAAAGTAGATATTAAGTTACTTGCTTTATTTTTTAAAGGCATTTTTATTATTTAATTTTTATTTTTGCGACCAATATAAGAATGATTTTCTTAGTAAGTGGCTATAAAGGTAAATTTGAATAAGGACGCAAAAGGCTTTAGATTTTTTCTAGGGAGCGTGGCTCACTTGGTAAACCCTCAAAAATTCATTCACAGCTTTTTTATGGCTAAGGAGATTTTGTTATAGAATATTTTATTAATAATAAAGTAATATTATACCTGATAACATATTTAAATGACGCCGCAAAATACCTGATTCCTTTTGAAAGTCTTTGGGTTCGGCGCGTATCCTATAGGTCCTTGCATTTTCATCGTTTTGAGCACTTCGGGATCTACTGGTTTTGGCCTCCTAAAACATTATTTCTTTACATATTACTAAGATTATTTATTTAAAATTTACTTTCAGTTAAAATACAAGTATGTTTGCGCCAAAGAAATTACATGTTACACGGTTCATATGCCCGAAGAAATCCTAGGATCGTATAAATAAGCCAAAGTGGAGTGGACGGGAAACAAGAAGAGATGTGTTTTGAATAAGCAATACAATTTAAATGGTGGATAACAGGTGAGAATACAGATCGGCCAATATACGGTATGTGTATGATGGATCAATATTATAATCCATACCTGAAGGCCTACTACGAAAAACGAAATCCGTATTCGGATCAGAATCATTTTTTGTATGGAATCCTTACCACGAAATGCTTATCCGCATAACGATCACAATGACGTATTTCGTAGTAGACCTTCTGTTACGTGGTGTAAGTATGACAGCATGAGTTATTCACCTGAAACTCCTCTTAAAGAACTCCTCAGGCAGTACATTGAACCATTTCGAGCCGGACGCTAGCTGCGGTAGAGGCACAGTGGAAAACTGGAAGTTTGTATCGTTGAAGTTCGCGAATGGAAGACCCACTACTTGGTCCGCGAATTCTGTTGCTCTGCAAATATTAATGGACTTTATTTATCAATATGAAATTATCAGTAGCTGTGTGCGAAGTATGTAGAATGGACATCAGTCATTATTTCTCTAGCAATTTTAATACAAAATTTACGTATCACGTACGCATTATATTTTATTAATACGTAAAAATAGACACTATAGATTAACGTAATTGAATACAATAAATGAATTCTACAAAAAAACAAGACTGGAGACCCTTTGACCAAAAGCGTAGCATAGGACGTCCACCAACATGATAGACAGACCACCTTGTAAAGATCGCAGCATCACACTGGATGCAGACCGCTTACGACCGGTCTCTGTAGAAAACCGTGAGGGAGGCCTATGTTCAGCAGTGGACGTCCTTTGGCTGATGGTGATGATAATGATGAGTATGTACCTTGAGAAGTTATTGAACACGGGCTCGTGGTTGTGCTGGGGGGAGAACAGATGCAGGTGTCCGGCCTGGTCGCCGAACACGAGCGCCTGGCTGGTGGAGGACACGTCCATCACGCTGCACACCGAGCTGTGGGTGTCTACCTGTAAAAAAGAAGGAAATTATTAGTACCGAATGCTATTTATATTTAAAGTTTTAAGATTAATCCGTGAACGTCGCATGGATTGCTTAGGGCATCAAGTAGTCTAAATTCGTCACTGACTACAACTGACGCTTATCATTTACCTACCTTACCCAACAAAGCAACAAGAAGTCATCAACATACTGCATGCGTCATGGCGTCCTAAATGACGTCACTGCTTCAGTCAAGTCTTTTAGACAGCAGAATATTATGGAGAGTTGTCTATGACAGCAACAAAAAGCCCACCATCGTACTAGGTGTGGGCGTTTACGGTCACGTGACCAATTGTGCTTTGGACCAACTTAAATATTAAAAATATTAATAATCCTTATTGATATTAATAATTAAATTGTTTTTTTTTTTGTAATCTCCATATCATAATTAATCACTAGAAACTAACAAAATTGTCATTTGATCTTAGTTGAAACTAGCCTGTGTTTAGCAAAATCTAGCTAAGGTCCACTTGCGCATGATGATTTAACCCAGGATTACGCTAACCCTCGATTAAACCATCATTCTGTCTCTGTCAGTTTATTCGACGTTGACAGAGACATAATAATAATTTTATACCAGGGTTATCGTAATCTTGGGTTAATTGATCATGCGCAAGTCCAACTAAAACTACTAACCTGGAACACAGACTGGTCCGCGTCGTGCTCCGCGTTCAGATGCAGCAACGCGACGTGCCCGTCCGCGGACAGCGCGACCGCCCGCCCCGAGAACGCCGGCAGGAAGTGCAGCAGCAGCGGCGGCGAGCGCGTCTGCAGCGACCACGCGCGCGCGCCCGCCGCACGCAACCCGCGGAGGCAGCGCACGTCCCACACGACCACGTACGGTTCCGCTACTGCGCCGCCGGACCTGGAATAAACAATAATAAGAGTGAACAGGCTTCTTCTGGGCGATAAATAAAGTGTAAAAATATTGAAAAGAAAGTCCCAGTGGAACATTTTTTATCCCTGATGGCCCATTTACACGAGGCCAGTAGACGAGCCAGTCCAATAAACCAGGCCAGTATTGGCTTCGTGAAAATAGAGCCAGGCCAGTGCATTGGACTGGCCCAAGCCAGTGGACGAAGCCAGTCCAATAGAATAGAACGGTTTCCAATTTGCTGGCGCCAGTGCCACTGGCCTCTTGTAAATGGGCCATAAAATATTTATTATTTTCAATTCATTATCTTTGGGCAATATTAGATATACTCTTACTAATCTGTGGGAAATATCGAGTCAATCTGTCATTGTGTCAAGTTGATCATTTTGAGCCAAATCTGACATAAAATTGAGTGAATGGTTAGAAATTGACATATCTCGTAACCGTTTTGGATAAATTTGTCCAATGTGGTTGGCATGAGGAATATGATAAAATAGCATAGATCGACTAATTTTGTCATGTCGATCGAAAGAAAATAATGTGTCATTCATGTTGAACCTGCTGGAGACGAGAGCGAAAAAAAAATAGAAAATGAGTGGGTTTCTTAGTTTAGCCCTAATAATATTATCGATAGATATTTCCCATAACAGTTTCCCTACATACAAAAAACCGGTTAAGTGCGTGTCGGACCCGCGCACTGAGGGTTCCGCGCCACCCTTAACTGAATTCAGGGTCCACTTACTTTCACTTAACGAAAACATCACAATATATTGTGACAGCAAAAATAACTTTGTTTTTCAGTGTTTGTATGAAAGACAAAGTTATATTTGCGGTTGATAAAAATGTGCAATATCTCAAAAACTACTGGTTCGATCTCCTTCAAACCAATTTTCGTTGCAAGTTTTTGTTGAGATCTACATCATATATTTTTTTCAAAATTTTCACTTTCTTAGTTCAAAAGTTAGATGGGGGGGACGCCCATTTTACCACTTTGGAAGCGTCTATATCTCAAACCTTACACTTGTAGAAAAAATGGTTTTAGAAACCTCAACATCATTTTTAAAGACCTATCCATAGACACCTCACACACATAAGTTTGAGTATAAAAAAAACTTTTGGTTTTAGTTTCATGTATGGGAGCCCCCCCTTAAATATTATTTTTTCTTACTTTTTGTATCTGAATCGGAAAGCAGTAAACAAGATACACCTACCTACTAAGTTTCAGCTATGTGATGCTTATAGTTTCAGAATAAAGTGGCTGTGACATACGGACGGACAGACAGACAGACAGACAGACAGACAGACAGACAGACAGACAGACTTGACGAAACTATAAGGGTTCCGTTTTTTGCCATTCGGCTACGGAACCCTAAAAAAGCCATATTCAACGCCCTAAACACCCTTTGTACACTGCAACTTTTATCAGCGATGCAGTCACGATGCAGTCACAAAATGTCAACCTTTACACACTTGCGGTGAAGGGTTGCGCTACTTTTAGCATCGATACAGTCGCGCGCGATGCTACATGCAGCATCGATGCAGTCGCAAAATGTCAACCTTTACACATTCGCGCTACTTTTAGCATCGATAAAGTCGCAATGCTAACGCGCGTTAGTATCGATGCAGTCGCAATGCAAAAGCTCTCCATTAACAAAGTATGTACTGTATATTGGCACCGCATCGATACTAACGCGCGACTGCATCGATGTTGAAAGTCGTAGTGTGCAAGGGGTCAAAGAGTGAGGATCATGCCTGTACTTGATAGCATATAGTATTAATTAACACACTTTTAGTATTATTCGTTGTTTAGATTTTAATTAAAATATCCCAGTAGCGTACATTAGACACTCTTGTTGTGTTTACTTTTCATGGGCTATGATCCAGTTATGTATTTAAGTTTTAATTTTATTTATGTTAAGCATAGACCATATCCTGTTGTATACCTGAATAAATGAATAAATGAATAATGGGGTATCGAATATGCTTAAAATAAAGGAAGCCCGCGACTAGATCCCTTTGGACATCATAGGGATACAGGAGCATTTTGTGAAAAGCGACAGGTATTTTTCTCGTTATATCTTACGACGTGTGATTGATTGAAATAAAAAAACACAGGATATTGACATGATAACTGCAAGAAGCTTACATTGTGGAGTCCAATCTGTGTTAATTGCATACAAAGGTATGGTGTTTGTAGGTAAGTTTTTACCTAAGGCAATTAAATTATTTCAATATATCATTCAAATCATCTCAGATTTTTTTTAACGAAACCAAAAAAATAGAAAAAAACATACATTTTGGGCCTTCATTTTAAGTTGTGTAGCGTATGAGTTTTAACAAAAAAACATTTTGCATAGCATAATTTATGAATGCAGTGCAAGAAACAAAATAACTCACGATTCCGTAAATCCACAAGTAATCAACAAGTCTCCCTGCATATCCAGGTCGGAAAGGCAAGCCGTATGCGCTCTGAACGTGTGCTCAGAAGCTTTAGGGGTCCGTATGTCTCGGAGAGCCACCATTCCATCCGCACTGCCGCAGGCTACGAGGGAACCACCACCGCTGCGTAGGACGGCGCATCCCTCTTCTTGAATTGGCTGTGTGAATAACCAAAATGGGACTAAATAAAATAGTTTAAGGACATATTGTTTTAAACTTTCATGGTCACTAACATTAGAATAGTTAGATTTAGGATTGCTACCATGTACCTTATTCTTTATGAGCTTCCGATGTTTCGGCACTGTTGCAAGCGCCATGATCACGGAGTAACGGAATATTGGCGGAAGCTAATAAATAATAAGGTACATGGTAGCAATCCCGTATCTCACTATTCTATAGTTTAAAGACTTTCTTATATCCAGACGAGATACAAAAATCTGCAAGTTACTAAGTGCAAGCCTTACATGGCAAACTCTATGTACTTGTTTTGGATAGACTTTAACAGATTTAAATGATATCATAAGTATCAGTTCATATTTATGGCTACTTGAAGTTAACATCAAGCTAATGACACTTAATCTGATGCTTATGGGAGTATAACATAATATGGTGTGATCAGATGAAAATGGTAGATATTTATTTAGTCCCTTGTATATCTCATCATGTATCATTAATTGACTATTGAGAACAAAGATATCTAGACACACGGGGTATTAGAGCGTTTTGCACTAGGTTTTTGGACCGCGGGCGCATTTCTATGAAATGGGTCGATTTAAGATTTATATAGATTTATCTTGAGCGATTTGCACCGCTAAACCACTGGGCAGTGCGAATGGCTCCATTCTGAAACTGCACTTGGGCGATTCGCACCGCGGTCCGAAAATTTTGCGGTACGAAACGCCCCAATACACGGGAGTGTGCCAAAAAGCCAACTAAAAGCTAATTTAAAAAAAACTGGCAAGCAGAAGTGTGTTTACACAAATTAAAACTTACAATGACAATCTCCTTCATCTTTGTGAGATCCAATTCAAGTAATTTATCTTGGTGTCCTCCCATCAACAGTTTCGTTGTGCTTACTTGGTAAATACATTGCATATCTGTCATGTTATCGGACCTGAAAATTCATTTACTTTCATAATTGTTAAAAAAACAATGTACAATATGTCAGGACATAATTATAATGTAATGTGAACAACTAGTATATGATATTTATGACTTTTGCTAGAAAATGAAATGTCATTACCTATAGGTATTTTTCGGGATGCCTCTTCTAATTTGATGACGTAGAGCGGTCTTGGTCAAAGCGTAGATGCCTTGTTCCACAGTGATTATGTCTCTAACTTCTTCTGATTCATGTACTTGGAATGACGTGTATTTTTGCATGCTTGGCCCATAATAGGATGTTACATGTCCCTGTATAAAAAAATAGTTCATAAAATAAACAATATCATATTCTCAGAATGTGGGAAACAAGCAAGTGTTTGATTCTCTTTGTTTAATGTTAAGTAATTTTCATTAATAAAAAAATGGGCCTGAAAATCTAAATAATTTAGTTTATGATAAAGAAAATGCAAACAGTTTCTAAAACACAGACATTTGTTAAAATTAAATTTATGGTCTAATAAAAAAATAAAAACATTACTTTAGCACCATTACAGAGCCAAGGACACACATAATTGCAATGAGCTTATTTATTTAATGTACTTACACCTTGATTTCCCATCCATATCAATTCTTCAAACTTGTCAAAGACCACAGCAGAAACTCCAAATCGATCTCCTCCATCCACTAAGACGCTGCTTCGTACCTCATACTCAGCATCATGGTTTGGCACCATGTATTGTGGTGTGAATTCTGCTGCGTAAGGATCTGTGGAATACATAAATACTTTAGCTACATGCTGCCAGCGGAATTTGGATGCGTAAACAAAAGATTGTTGATAAACAACTTTAGTATTGAGCTCATATACGAAGAGAACATTGGCAGGAACTATCACAGGTATAAACAAGGAGTCAATAAGACTGGCCAGAATTTACCTTATAAACTGTCAAAACACCTGATTTAACATCTATAAATATCTGGATATAGGATAGAAACCTAACACTAATATTGAGTTTTTTTTGTAGTTTTAGATGTAGCAGTTGTTGTTAATATTGAGGTGAAGCAAATTGTAGATTGCATAAACAATTTGAGCAAAATAATTATAAAAGAGACAAGGTTTAAATATTTTAAAACTGCTTTTTTGTCACTTCTTCTTTTTTTATCATTAAATAATACATACTTGTAGAATAACTGTTACAATGCAATACACTCATTTTTCACTTGTATTTTATTGTATATCTTGTATTTGCAAGCTATACACAATCACTTTGACATAACGGTAGGGAACTAAAAAATAGCATGCAACTTTTTTGTATAGCACTGCACTCTTTTATAGAGTGTTCAGTTACTCTTACTAATCTGTGTCAGTGTTCCAGCAGCATCAGAAACGCAGTCTATTTTGAGTAATTTTTAAGAAAATATTATGATGAATCTGAATTAGGGTAAACAGACAGTCATTGGACAATTAAGCGAATAAAATAGTTTGAAGATTTTTTTTCCTTCGACTATTTCAGTATCTCATAAACTGTAGAGATATTTGGAAACTAGATAAAATGAGCTATCATAACAATTAATTAAAAACCTTACTTCTTGTGAACAGTTGAAAAATATTATTATATTTAAAAAAATGAACAAAAAACACAGTTATTGGACAAAAATTATAATTATTGGACGGTCGGAAACAATTATTGGACAGTCAATTAATATAGTAAAATTATAGTTAAACACGTAATAAAACACTATAAGAACATTATGTATAATATTATAAGAACAAAAATAGCTTTTTTAATTCAAAAAATATATACCTAAACTACTAATTTTTTAATTTGAAATGCAGTGTGGACTTTGGAATGTCATATTTTCGGGTAATTTCTCTTATCTTTGGGTTTTCCGTTTCCTGTAATTCCCTGAGTGCTAAAAGCATATTATTAGAGTCATAATTTTTAGGGTTCCGTGGCCGCATGGCAAAAAACGGAACCCTTATAGTTTCGTCAAGTCTGTCTGTCTGTCTGTCTGTCGGTCTGTCTGTCCGTCCGTATGTCACAGCCACTTTATTCTGAAACTATAAGCATCACATAGCTGAAACTTGGTAGGTAGATGTATTTTGTTCACCGCTTTCCGATTCAGATACAAAAAGTAATAAAAAAATAATATTTAAGGGGGGGCTCCCATACATGAAACTAAAACCTAAAAATTTTTTTTTACTCAAACCTATGCGTGTGGGGTGTCTATAGATAGGTCTTTTAAAATGATGTTGAGGTTTCTAAAACCATTTTTTTTCTAAAAGTGTAAGGTTTGAGATATAGTCGCTTCCAAAGTGGTAAAATGAGCGTCCACCCCCATCTATCTTTTGAACTAAGAAAGTGAAAATTTTGAAATAAATATATAATGTAGATCTCAACAAAAACTTGCAACGAAAATTGCTTTGAAGGAGATCGAACCAGTAGTTTTTGAGATATTGCACATTTTTATCAACCGCAAATATAACTTTGTCTTTCATACAAACACTATGAAAAACAAAGTTATTGTTGCTGTCGCAATATATTGTGATGTTTTCGTTAAGTGAAAGTAAGTGGATCCTGAATTCAGTAAGGGTGGCACGGAACCCTCAGTGCGCGGGTCTGACACGCACTTAACCAGTTTTTCTTTTTTTCCCTTAGGCATTTATGAGACTTCAACCTGCAAGCAAACAATTATTGGACACAATAAGTGTCAATTATTGGACAGTGTCCAATAACCGACAGAATAGTCTGTGATACTTGAAATTGAAAGTACGTCATAAGGAATTAAAATGTTTAAAATGAACGCAAAAACCATCATAGAAACTCAAAGCTCTGAAAAAAAAATAGTTATTGGACACTGTCCAATAATAGATTTTTTCAAATTGTACCATACAATTACTGGACAGGTGAAAATAACCTCAAAATATAACATTTATGAGATAAAAGTCCATCTATCATGTAAATTGTATGATATCTTACCAAACTCCGAGGTGCCAAAACAATATCAATCACCACTATGCCAAAATCGTAACAAAACTCTAGACTCAACCTTACAAAAATAATTATTTTGCAAGACAATTATACGTTTCCGTGACAGCCGCCGGGAAATATTTTTTTTGACAGTTTACTACTGCCATCTGTTACAAAATATATCAACTATAACAATGTTAGGAACTTGTAGATTTAAGTAATAGATATAGATGTCGCTTTTTATTTGTTGTTATCTTATTTTTAGCAAATCAAAAGGGACTGTCCAATAACTATTCAGTGTCCAATGACTGTCTGTTTACCCTACCTACAGATATTGTTAAATATTTGAGAAAAAAATTAAACCACATGAAGGTAGGAAACAATTTGGTTTTATTACCTCATACCACTGTTACATAGTTACATTTTTTCAGCTGAAATCACAAGTTATTATTTACTTTTTACCAATTATCTATAGATTTTTCATAAAAACTAGTTAATTTTTTTGGCCACAAATGCATGAGTATCTCTAACATCCAGATTATGTAAGTTTGCTCGAGAGTGTGCCATGATTAATTTATAACGCTACAGTGGCAAATATTTTGCAAATATTACGGGAATATCGATTTTATCCGTAAATGTTTACATACCAGCCAGGAGATGTTCCGTCGGTAGACAGAGATCTGAATAGTGATACTCCATGATAGAGGGCTGATGATTATCACTTTTCACAGCATTTGCAACGTTCTGATAACATTGAACAACAGTAAATAGTACATAAAACAATAATAATTGATAATAAACAAAAATTATACGACTTTGACCAAGCTCGCTCGATTTTAATGACCCCCCCTGTCTATCTGTAACTAACTGTATTATTTATTTCTTTTTGACATCAAATCAGCCAATCAAAAGCTTAGCAACTGTACTCTGCATCAAAATCCCTTCTTCTGATTGGCCTGTATTGTTGTCAAATTGCTGACGTCGACATCGATACCGAATAACGCTAGCCGTTATTTGTAGTTAACGTTGTTGTTGCCATTAGGTATATAATTTATTCAGAAACACTATTGCACAAAGTATGTAAGTGTATAAAAGGCGGACTTAATGCTATAAAACATTATTTACCAGTAAAACTAAAATTTAAAAGTGGAAAATTAAAATCTACAGAACTTTAATCTTAGTAAACTCACTAAATAGCAAATGGCCTTCACCATTGCCACACAGATCCACTTTGCATGTAGATAGACATTCGGCACGCGATCTTTATAGCTCATCATCACATCACTCCTATTTTCGTTTGTGTCAACTATTTAGCAAGGAATCGCCTAAAGGAAATAAAAGATTTCCCATAAGATGTAAGAGAGTCATTCCCAGAAAGTTTGCTCGTCACGCTAAGGAGTTCCACTAAATTTCATTATGTGGTATTGTCGTTTAATTAACTTTAAAAAAAAGAATATATCTTATATTTTATGAAAAATAAAACTTTAATGTACTACAGGGCATCAATTAATCATTAACAAGATTTTAAGTAAGACAAGTACACTTTTTTGTTCCTGAGCGTCACGAACTTTACTTATGATTTAATAAAACAACCAATAGTAAAATAATCAAAAAAATTACTTAGTTTCAAATCAACAATGTCAGGCTTCTAATTAAACAAAAACAATAAACAATCAATGAACAAAAACTAAATAATTTCGGCAAAACATTTCCAAAGCGTCACTTACTGTTTATTTCACATATTTATTTTTTCGAATATACCCAAACAATTACATTTTTTTAAATAAAATAATTATGAAATAGAAGCGCATTATTACGTTTAAAATGTGACAAAAAAATTATATATTTGTTGTTTATTTTCTGTTAATTATTTAATATTTTATTTTTTTCAAAAATGGGACAGTGACGCTATTGAACCCTAAAGTGACGCTAAGAAATAGTTAAGCTAGGTTTACATTTGAACATTTAAATATACCTACAAACGGCCCTACTTCTAATATACAAAATGATACAAAAAAGTGCATAATCCTTTAAGGGGGTCATTCTACTACTCAAATGCAACAACTTCTTCTATGGGACCAACATCGAAATCGTAAAAAAATGGCTTCCCCATACTAAATCGCCGATCAGCTGAGACCAGTTTGTATGGAGAAGTAAAATGTTTCGGATACTCACGAAAAACATAACCCTCCTGGCGCAGTCAGGTAAAATTATTTTTGTTACGGTTTCCTTAACTATAATTTTTCTGCTTTTTTTTAACACATTGTGTAAAAATCAAATTTAATGTCTGATAACATGTAAACCCAGCTTAAGTGTTCCAAAGAGTCACTTAAGTATTCCTTAGCGTCACTTTCGTGAAAACGTGACGCTTAGGATGTGACGCTTTTACACTTTCATATCTGTTAAAAAATATTGCTACTTTATTAGGAATTCTTCGTAAATAATGAGCACATATTCTTGATTTATGTTAGCAATGGATTCTAATTTCATATATTGAGAAATCAATGAACAACTCTAACCTTGTTAAATCCGAAACGCTAGCGGAAGCCTCTTAAATATTCGCCGTGACGCGACCACTCGGCACACACTTTCTTGCGTCAACTGAACGCCCACAGTCCAAAGTGGCGGTTGTAAATAAACATGCAAGTGTTGCCGTATTCCTTTTAAAAATTTACTATAGAAATAATTTAATTCTAAGGCTTGAAAAATGCCCGTGACGCTCTTGGAATTCCGCAATCACCATTTTAGTGGACAAATTAAAATTATAAAATTAAGCGTATTTCATAATAAAAGTGCATTATTTAATGATAAAAGATTAAAGATTATAGTTCAATAAAATAGAGAAATACCATTATAAGTTTCATGAAAATTAGGAACATTAATAATTTCTTGTTCAAACATATTAGAAAGTGCTTGGGACAGTCAAAATTAGTGAGACTCAATGCCTGAATTTAGCTATATTTCAGTATTCAGTTGTAAATTTAGTATGTTTTATTTTTCTGACAAGAAATTATTAGGTTTCCTTCTATTGCCGCAAATATTTTTAACAAAATACTGTGTAGTGAATTTTTTGTACACACTCAAACTGAGCGGACACGTCATTTTTGCCATGAGCAAACTTTTTGAGAATGGCTCAAGAACCTACCTTATGTATACCCTATTTAGCAGTAAGATTTCGAGATGATAATGATTGTTAATTATTTTCTTTTCCTTTACCCATTTAGGGTAAGATATAAATTACTTATACTTACTTTTACTACTTAAGCACATCAATAAATTTTGATTTACAGATGTGGACATATTTGCCTGTCGTCCTCTCAGGCCGTACGTTGGGTGACCGGCATCGGCAGCTGAACACCTTAGTTGAAGAGGCTCATAGAACTGGCGTGGATTTCCTAAGTATTGAAGATGCCCTTGAAACTTCCCCAATAGACAGACTCTTTAAGATAGACCTCGGATCCAAGTACCAACACGTCAACTATATTCTCAAAACGTTAAAAGACGAGGACATGTTATACGTTACCAGAGCCCTAAAGAGCAAATGGCTGTTGGAACCAAAGCATTGTGACATCATCAACCCAGTATACTTAGAACAAGTCCTCTTTCCTGATATGATGACCACATCCGTGAACAAAATGAAGCATTGGCTACATCTGCATTTACGTGATCCTCAAAGATGTCAACTGTTCTATGAATACTTCACCGCAAAAAATGACGATATTGCAATGAGCTTTTTCTGGCATTGTTCCAATGAATTCATTTTGCGGAAAGCTGCAAAAATACTAGTAAAACTGACTCCAAATCAATTAAAATTAATGGTGGAGAAGTGTCCGCAGATTGCGAAAGTGTTCTTCGATTCACTGGGTCACAATAACGATCTTATCTTGAAATATATTGAACACGAATATAAGTATTACAGTAGCTTGAAGTGTGTTCTGAAGTCAGACATAGATCTATTTTTAGATGTAACTGAAAGGTACTTTAACATGCAATTTTCACAGAGACTCAGCTCGAACGTTACAAAATTTATAATGAAACACCGTAAAGACAGAATTATGAAGAAGCCTGAACTTTATACCGCATACGTACTAGATGTTGAGACATTGTCAACATATTTAACCAGTGACGAGATAAAGAGCATAGTAATGAACCTTGCAAGAGCTGAATATATTTCATGGTTTTCTAACAAAAACGTAGAACCCCTCTTGAAACAACTTCAACCAGATGATCGCATTCAATTTAAGAAAAATATATTTGTTGACAAAATTATTGGAGAAAAAGTTAAGCAATGGCCTTACACGATACCTTCTTCACCTGTTTTGAAACCCTCAACTGAGGTGAAGTTATCTCTCGACAAACAACACAATCCCCGAGAATATGAGACGTACAGAGGACGTATAAATTATTTTAATTTGATGAGGAGGAGGAAATATGGAAAATGGTCTGAAAAGGCAGGAAAAAGCCAACTCGACAGGTTGTTCGATCGGTTTAGGTTTCAGAATTTTGAAAAAACTTTTCATGTGCTAAGAAAAGAGATTCTAGCAACGAGCGCGGCTGATAATCGGATGCAGATGTTACTTGTTTTAGTTAGCAAGACTGGCGGCCGAGTAGATGCTGTGCTCAATCTCTTGAAATGGCTTGTGGCCCACCATATCAACGAGGTAATAACCCTTAGAGCTGCTGTTGTTAGGAGTCTAGTTTAACGAGTGGCAGTTTGGCGATTACCAGAGATTGGCTGGCAAATGGTATTACAGTTCGCGAGAGGATTAGGTTTGGATGGCGTTCATCCTGAGGTCGAATGCACAGAAGGACTTCATGCAGTAATTATTCGAAATCTTCTTTCATCAACACAAAACCCAGAGCCGATTTTCGAGGCTTACTTGCGCACATTCTCTTCTTTATCTGAATATCCTCTAAATTCCGAGGAAAAATACTTCGTCAAAGAACGTCTGCCTGCTATTCTACAAGCTGCAGCGGAAGCAAAAATGGAAGATAATACGTATGCTGCATCTGAACTTATTGTTAAAGTTTTAGATGTTTTCCAAGCGTATTCAGTTTCAGCCAACTCATTTGCCTGTGTTCTGCCAGCAGTTAAAGTACTCGCAGAAAAAGATCCCGCTTCTGCCGAACGGCCTTTGCTTCGCTTGTATAATAAACACGTATTACGAAATATTTTAACCACTGAAAATTTTAAACTCATCAAAACCGAGGCATCATATATAAATGCCCTTCGACATGCACCAGAATTAATAACTAGCGAACAAATCCTCCTGATTATCGATAACAAAAATAATCTAGATGGGTTTTTCCGAAAGCTGGCGATATATTTCAATGAAGATGAAGGATTAGCCAAGAGATTTTTGAGAGTTATTGATGAAGAAATTAAAGAAAAGCCAGGAATGAAGCTTGTACGTCCTTTAGCTATTCTAGCAGGTACATCATTTGAGACACATTTAAAATATTACGACGCCAAGCCACGGAAAAGTATTGAGAAACGTATAGCGTTTTGTCTTAAAGCAAACGCTCAGATTGTTCGTCCTAAATTCAATTTAGATGAATTTGGATGGGGTAAAGCTGGTGTTATGGCGGTTGCTAATAAAGTCCTGGTATGCAGTGTAGTAGCTATACCAGCTTTTGTGGAAAAGCTATTGATGTGGCGACGAGCGGCAAGGGTGGCGTTAAAGTTGGCAATGAGAGGAGGCTTAGAAGTTTCTGCGTTTTCTTCTGTTGTCAAGTCCAGACCCATAGTAGCTTTAAAGGTAGGTATATCTTATATCCGCAACAAAAGCAATGGTTTTGACCCTCGTGTGTGGGATCAAATAAAACCATTAATTACCACAGTAGACATGACTTCTCTTGAATATTTACAACATGAAGTATCCAAAGTGGATTTGATGCCGAAGTCTTTGAAAGTTGAGTATGCAATGCTTGTGTATGAAGCATTTTCGAAATTCGCCATGGAAAGAGCAATGCCTATTCTATGTCATATTGAAAATAATCTACCTGATGTAGATGAAGAGTTTTCCATGGCCATTATAAAAGAAAGGTTTTCCAAAGAGTTAAGACCAGAAGCATTAGGATTACGATCTGTAACGAACGACGAGAAATACAGCATATGTTTGTTTATTCGAATTTTTGCTAAGTACCTGCTACTATGCAGATCAGAACAAGAGCAAAATAAGAAGATGAAAGAAGTGTGTGTACCATTTTTGGAAATTTTGGGGTCTCTGAAATCAGATGATACAAAGACGAAGTTGGTCATTCAGTACCTAAACGAATTTATAGCTGCTCTTAGATATGCCAGAGTTTATATGGACAGTTCGTATGTATCATGCCTACCTATCTTAACAGAGGTAGCCGATTGGATGAAAAAGATTTTCCCTCTTGAGTCTTGGTTCGCATTACACATGAAATTAGCTTTTAACATCTTATTATATAAAGCTATCAAAATGGTTGCAAGAGAGGATCCAAAAATATTTGTAGATCCACCAAATATAACCCATGATGCTCTC
Source organism: Pyrausta aurata (assembly GCA_963584085.1). Classification (NCBI taxonomy): domain Eukaryota; kingdom Metazoa; phylum Arthropoda; class Insecta; order Lepidoptera; family Crambidae; genus Pyrausta; species Pyrausta aurata. The sequence continues at coordinate 9,572,997 of OY757264.1, forward strand.
CGAATTATTGGCATATCATTTGGTATGAACATAGCAGAAGCTACAGAAGGTTTCAAGACTGAATCTAATCAATTTTGCTTGATTGTAGATTTGTATTGCAAAGCACTGAAGTCTTTTATAAGATCATTTGAATTCGGTTTTGAAATATTTGCAATAAGTGTTTGCAAAGGTATCATGGAAAATTGCAGGGACAGTTCTTTACATTATGTGGTGTATAGATTGAATGAAGAATTTTATGTGGAGTCAGATAGTCTCAATTATGATGGTATCAAAGAACATCTGCTTGATGACCCAGAAACAAGATTTTTTATAAATAGTGATTTGTTTTAGGAGTATATAAAATATAAAATCAATGTATACCACAGTTTAAAGTGAATAAGAGTAGTTTTATTAACAAAAATAAATAATTGTGAGTACTCTTGCATTTAAACTAGCATTATAGCCGTATTTCAACTTTATAATAATTATTTTATACAATAATACTCATTATGTTGGTGCTTTAATAAAAATATGAATGCTTAAATTATCATGTAACATAACTTACCCATTAATTATACTTGAGTGTTTTTATCACTGGCAATCATCATACACAACATTTTCGCTTTTAAACTTAAATAAATATGTTTAAGTAGTACTACTATGAGGACAATGTTAATTCACTGTAGTTGGTAAAAAATGCTGGTAATAACTCTTTGTGAACTCCGTCATGAGATCTGGCATAGCTTCCGGTAATGTTGTCACAAGTCGAGCAGGACTGCCCGAGAACCTTGCAAATGACGGAACTACTGTCTCAGCAGGAAGGACAGAGTTATCTTCAATCATGCAGCAGTCTTTGAGGACACATCTCCGACCCTGAAAAAAGATGAAATTATTCCTTTACTCAGAGCAGATATAACTATAATATATTAATACGATGACAGGAGAAAACTAATGTTAGAGTTACTAATGTTTGTTTTATAATAATGCTTTTAAATAAAATTTTGTATGACAAAATTAGTTTTTTGAAAATGAAAAATGACAATCATCATTATCAGGCATATGATGACCACTGAAACTAACACCTTGCCAAAGTTTTCCATTCCAACATTTCAATAGTAATGCAAAATAAAATTAGTGAATTTATAAGTGGTCACTATAATTTCATTGTCTATATACTGAGTCTTAATCTCTCACATCGTTGTTTGCCAAGATTCAAATTGTTATCGTGACTCGATTCAACTGATAGTTAGTTAGTTAGTTAGTTAGTTAGTTTTGCTGGGCGTTTTCCGCACTTAGCCGCTTAATTGGGCCATTGTGCGTTCCTCTCCTAATCTATTCCAACCATCCCAGGCTCTCCCAGAAGGCTAGCAGCCTTCCAAAGCTGCCACAGGCCTCTTGGAGTGATGCTGGGGATTTAAGAATGTCTGCCCGTTGTTCTGCCACGCTTGTACACTCTATGAGCACATGCTGTGGTGTTTCCTCTTCCTCCATGCAGCCTCTGCACAGAGGGCTGTCTGTCACACCTATGGTGAACAGGTGCTTGTTTAGGAGACAATGGCCTGTTATAGTTCCTATTACCGTACGCAGTTTGTCTCTCGTCAGTCTAGTGAGCTTGCGGGCGAACTTCTTTGATGCCACCGGAACTGCATTCTTTGTTTGCCTGCATCTTTCACTGCTTATCCATTCTGATAGGTGGATTTTTTCCGTCTTTGCTCGTAGCCATGTTTTTATTTGGGCCGGCGGTATTGGTAGTAATGGTTCCGGGCCATATACTTTTGATGCGGAGCCCCTTTTGGCTAGTTCATCAGCTGCGTCGTTGCCAAGTGAGTTGCTGTGTCCTTTGATCCATTGTAGGGTTACATTGTTTGTCCTTGCTATGGATTGGAGTTCGTTGTGGCATTCCAGTATTAGGACAGAGGTTATTGTGTTGTTTTGTAGAGCTTGAAGTACGGACGCACTGTCTGAAACAATTTTAATATTTATGTCTCTGACATCTCTGACTGCGACCGCCTGTGCTGCCTTGGTGATTCCAATGCATTCCGCTTGGAAGATCGTGTTAAGTTTGTCCAGAGTGGTTGATATTTTAATGTTTAGGTCATTCGAGAACACGCCGGCTCCTGTACCTTGTGAGGTCTTGGATCCGTCGGTGTATATCCTAACTTCGTTTACGCCAGAGCTGTCTTTCGATTCTTCCGTAAGCTGGATACTATAATCTCTATCGAAGACATGGTGACATGGTATTCTGTCCATGGGTGCATCTAGAATAGGTATTTCCTTCAGGGTATCCTGCAAGATTCTAGAGTGTGTAGTTACGGCGTTTTGCTTCCATAGCCCGTTTGCTCTTAATCTTAAGGCAGCTGCCTTGGCTTCTTCTTGTATGACCAGGTCAAGTGGCCTTAGGTTGAGTAGAAACTCAAGGGCGGCTGATGGAGTGGTTCTCATACATCCTGTGGCTGCTACGCTTGCTAGGCGTTGCAGGCTTTGGAGTTTTGATTTGATCGTGGATAGTTGTGTTCTTGGCCACCAAATAACTGATCCGTAGGTAAGGGAAGGCCTGATAACCGATGTGTATAACCAAAGTGTAATCTCAACTGATAGTTATGTAAAGTGTTAAAGGTAGGTACTTACAATGACTACATTTTTGCCTATATAAACATATGAGCCAACTACAGCTGCATTGACAACTGTGTTTTCACCCACAAACACATGGTCTCCCATTTGAAGTGGAAAGAACGCAACACTGAAAAGCAATAAACATTCACATATTAAATTTTTAAATATAATATGAGCATAATATTATTATAATATAGTTCTAAAGCTAAAAATTAATTGGAAGCTTACCCTTTACTGAATTTTTTGAAAGGAGGTCGAATAACTGAACCTTTGCTGATGATGCAAAATCTGCCAGTCTTCACATTGGCCAAATCTCCTCTGATGATAGCATCACTTTGAACTATTACTTTTCCGTGTAAAACTATGTTCTGAGATCCGCACAATACTGTCTGTCTGCTGACTTTGTTTCCGGATGCCTGAAAAATTAATAATTTAAATAATTTGACTGAATAGTAATGTTTTCCAACGAAAAAGATTATGAGGAATGGAATGGCTTACGGTTTCGACATATTCTGATTTGTTGTAGTAAGTATCTTGAAGCTCCATTGTATAAACAGGAATGTATTTGACCTAATATATACTTTTACTAATATGTGATACAACAATACTTTATTTGAAAGAGATTTTCACAAATTAAAATAGCTATTCGTGTTCGTGTTTTTATCAATTTGCATTTTGCATGCAATGAATGAATGAGAGAGACACCTCACTCACACCCACACCAGCGCAGCGATGACACTTTTTTGACAGCAGTAGGGATGAGACGCGCTGCAATCAGATCGGCCAGGCATACGATACGAATTACGAAGCTGCGATACTTTAATCGGATCAAGGCATCACGATTTATTCCCGATGGATAGGTACAACATACAAATTTATAAGGATCAAATCACCACAAATAGGTGGTACCTAAAAAATAAAAACGCAGTTGGCTAACAAAATTGATGGCAACATAAGTTCATTGGTATTTTAAGCTTTTCCTTTGGTTCATCACAAAGTTTTAAACTTAGATTGGAGGCAAGTATTTTTGTTATTAACTTAAGTTATATGGACGATCTTGATTTATGTACAGGATCTGGTGAAATCAATTTATAGACCGCCAACAGGGATATCTATACATCATACTAATTATGATGACAAAATATTGACATAGTTCAGGTATGCTTGTGATTTTCAAAGATTCTAACAAAATTATTCAATTAACCGATTAATTAAAGAACACCAGCCGTATTTTTACTTTCGCACACGCAAGCATCAACACACACCTTACATACTTACACGCACATAATTCAAAGATCGTTGTTGTTATTCATACACACAGAAAAGGAAAGATTGTAGAACCTTAATAAATTTATGTTTCGAGTATTAGCATCGAACATTGATGGCTCAAATCGTTAAATGCGCATCCTTATTTATAACTGTCAATGTGAGTCGATTGTCAAATGTGACGTTAGACATTATATTATTCTCACGTCTATTTTTTGTTGATACACGGCAGGCTAAATTGAGCCTTCCAATTTCTTAAAAGCTTAGAATAGAAGCTATTTAAAAGACTTGAAGAGTTCATGGATTATGATGATGATGTAAGTGAGTTTATTTTTCACAGATTAGTAAGAGTATGTCTATTATTTTTTGCGATATAATAACATACATATTGCTTTAGATAGTCACTCACACAGAAAAAAACCGAACCAATATTGTATTCGATATTGGTATGAATGCATCACTGATCATGTCGATGGCTTAGCGCACACTTGTTCTAATTACAAAAAGTTGATTTTTCAGTAGAGCGTTTTAAAGTTGAAGCACAAATAATACAAAAACCGTCAATGATATGGAAATCAAATCTCATTAAATAATAAGACATATTCTTTGGTTCTACAAATAAGTAAATTTCATAATGAATTAACGTCAAATTGATAACAAAATCTGCGGAATTACTTGCTAGCCCCCCTCACTTAGTACATTTGAACCCTTAAATTTAAAAATTTGAATTCACGAATGTACTAAGTGGAGCGGGGCTAGTATTCTAGTAGAGAAACAGGTACTTATCATAATAAAAATATGTTAAATATTTACTAATACAACAGAAAAAGATAAAATGAGATAAGATAAGAATTTAATTTCCGAATTACATACTTTACAACTTCATTACTTCACAAAATATCCCGTAACTAGGTGTCTTTAGGCACAGACCTCCTCTAACTGTTTCTATTGGACCCTGTCTGATGCCACTCTCGTCCAGTGTGGTCCCAAGGTCAGCCTGAGTTCATCTTGCTATATTCATTCATATCGTCCCGGCTTTCTGGCGCCATCTCTTGGATACTAGAGAGTGACCTGCTTGCTCTATATGTTCATTGTGCAGCGCAGCATGTGGCCCGGTGGCCCCACTTCAGATGATCTATATGAGAGAGCACATCCTTGAGCTTGGTTTTCTTTCTGTTTTTCTAGCTCATTATTTTATCCCTTAATTTTACGCCTAACTAGCTTCTTTCCATTGTTATTTTTCTAAGTCTCGTAGCCGTATGTCATTGATGGAAGAATGCATGTGTTGAAATTTTTGCTTTTATGTGCATATTTAGTTCATTGTTATTCATTATTTCTTTCAGACTCCAGTATATTTTCCAGCTATTAGTTATCCTTTTCCAATGACCAGATGGACAAAGAGATCGCTTTTGTCCATCTGGTCATTGAAAGATATTTTTTGGCAGAGGTACACATATTCCATCCAGGGGCAATCCATTTATGATTATTCGACCTCTTCTCTATTTGTCATAATCTTGGTATTCTTTGGGTTCATTTCTAGTCCGACTTCAGAGCTTTTTTCTGCTATATTATGGATCATTTGATTTAACAAAGAGGGATCTTCTTCTAGTATTACTAGATTGTCCGCAAAGCGGAGGTGATTTAGACGAGATCCATTAATATTCAAGCCAAGATTAACCCAGTAAATTTTCCTGAAAATTTGCTCTAGAACAGCTAAGAAGAGCTTAGGCAATAGCGAACCCTCTTGTCTAACTCTTCTTTTTATTTTGAATGGAGTACCTTTAGAATAGTTTCTAGCTTAATCCGAGCTTGACCTTCTTTGTAGATGTTTTTGTGTGATGAATTTTCTCTTTATTATTTATGTACACTTTGTTTATTCCCTGCTCCTTTAAGTTTTGCCATAAATGTGGTCATTCATTATGACTGTCAGAAAGCTTTGGCATAGCCTATGAATGCCATAAATATAGGCTTGTTATACTGATTAATTGTTTTGTATGTATGTGGTCGAAGGTGCTAGTTTTTTTTCTTAAGTAATAGTAATGTATTTTGTTGTACAAGTATTTGTCTATTGTTAGTAGGTTAGATGTAGCCATCTACAAAAGATCTTGTGAAGTAAGCTTTTCAAATGTCTTTGTTGATGTTGGTCCATAACTAAGGTATGGCAGACTGGAGTATCGACCTGACCATTTTATTGTGGCATTTGGTGAAACAGCTTCTCACCATGCGATGATTTGATTTTAAGTTTAAGTTCCGTATAACACCGGTGTCAAGGCTTGTTTGAAATAATATAGCCAATTTTGTTCTTGACCTTGCCATCGGGTGATAGTCCACACACTAAGTCCACTTTGTAAAAGGATTTTTGTTGAAAACAGAGTTTAGTAATTTAGGATTGTTCTTTAATAGGAACTTTATTACTTTGTGTCCGTTGTTACTTCCATTTCTGTTGCCGTATTTGCCGAGATCGCGATCTTCACCATGTTGCCTTGACTTGAGCGTTTAAGTCCCCTATAACTATTAGGATATTATTGGCATGTGCTATTGTTACTTCATACAGATTCTCATAGAAAGTATCTTCATTGTTCCACCGGTGCGAACACTTGTATAACTGTCCATATTTTCGTGTGTACTGATAAGTTTATATAAAAAAATGCGACTTCTCCTTTATACATAGTACATCATGACGTAGTCGTCTCTTTCTTCTATCTCTTCTCTGAATTTTCTCTTTTCACGTATACTACAAATGCAGATGTGCCATTTGATATCGGTGACTGCCGGTCTGCGGTCCAGTTCTTGTAGGCTTTCTTACATTCTTAGAGTTCTGGTGTTTAGTGCACATTATGTATATTTTTTGTTTTGTTGCAGCTTCTTGTTGTATCGATTTTTTATCTAATCAAGGATTAAAAATACACATTGTACCGACTCAAAATATATTGTGCACGGTTAGAACATAAAATGAGTAAAAAATAATAAGAGAGCGTCAAAATGGCGAGATCACGGCTTGGATAATTAATTTTCCGTAGTTTCATTGTTTTGACCCAACTTTGCTTATTAAATAACTGTACTTATTAGATATGTGATCATCGATAATTTTGTAAGCAAATTTTTTTCTGTATCAAAGCGACTTAGCACATTTGTGCACTTAAAAATAGTTGAAAACGTTAGATTTGTTTTTGTATGAACTGCACTTACAACATTTGGATTGTCGGTAATATGTAAGATAATGTGTCGTAAATGTACTAAATATTCTTGTGCACTAACTTGTACAAAGTGAGGGAATGTTTAAATCACTTATAGATTTTTCGTACTAGATTAGTAAAAATAAAGGATTTTAATACTTTTGGTCATAATCAAATGTTACTTGATACAACAGTGACACTAGGTTTTTGATAGAAAGAGATGGAATATCGACACGTGGGTGAGTGCAAACGGTAGAGCACGTCAATTAATACAGTTTGCAGTAAAAGAGTAAAAATCGCAATTTTTGTAGTTAGTACAAGTGTGCGCTAAGCCATCGATGTAATCTCATCACTGAAATTATTCTCAATATTTTATTCTCGTGTTGACAGTTTTAGAAAAAAAAAACCTTTTTTTAATCCCAACATTTTGGTGATTTTGGCGGCAATTTCTTTTTCGTGGACATTTGTTGATTTTTTTGAACTTCACTACTTACCAAATTGAAACGTGTTGTAAATTAGTATATTTCGTTCCCAACAAATAACCTAATGGATAGATTTGTTGTTCGAGAGCCAAGAGTTGGTGCAGGTGTATAAATTTTCTTTCATTTATTTTTTCTTTGTACGATCAAGTTCTAATCAAATCACTCGTATATTTACAGATTTTCCTGAGGCAAACCAAATCATTGGCTATATCACTAATAGTCTGCCTGGAAATAATACTATGATGTAAGTTTATTTTCATTACATACCTAAACAAACAACTCTATGAAATCAATAAATTAACTTACCATAATATTATTATTCATATTTACGCAGCAGCAGTGGGATGCTTACATGCTTACTTTATTTTTTTTATTATTATTATAAAATTGATTTCTGATTACAGTCCTCAAGAAAGCATGTACCTAGGTGGCTATGGCAGGGAGTATCCAATGCAACACATTGCTACTCCCGGCTACTTTCCTGCGCATCAACAGATGAATTCACCTAACTTCCAGATACAATCAACAAATGTAAATATTTTATTTTTCAAGACCAACTTTAGAAAAATCCTCTAGTAATAGTTGTTATGGGTGGGTGTTGTTATTCCGAACTTTAGAATATTACCAGTGAATAATCTTTTTTTATTATTATTTTTTTACTTTTTATAAGTACCTATTTATTTTAAGCAACCTATGTTATGATTGGTATGGATTGTAGATGCCACCTACTTTCTACTACTACAATTCTAGGCTATAATAAATAAGAGTAATAAAGATAATCAGAATGTTCCTTGTAAACATTTTATTTTACTTTACTTTCTGCTTTTTGTTCATTAGTATCACTCAGGGCAGCCCCAGATGCCTTCTGGGATTGATCCACGATATTTGGCTGGCTATACAGATGGCAATGCAACATTTATAGCTACCGGTAAGCAATACCTAGCATAAATTAAGTATACTACTAATCTACTCTTATTTTTAGGGGTTTATTTTGTAAAATAATAATTTAAAAAATTGCCAGATCCAATTTTGTTAATTAAAAATGTTGAAATAAGATACAATTGAAAAATGTATTCATTTGACCACTTGGTACCTACATAGGTACCTACTTTCTTCCTAATACAGTTTTTCATTTTTTTACCGACTTCAAAAAGGAGGAGGTTAGATAGTTATATAGATTTATTTATTGCAACAAGTACAATGTTTTATAACTATTATTATGTAGGTACCTAAAATGACGTCACATTTTGGGCTATAGGTATATAAAGGAAAATAACCTTAATTTATTTTTCATCAGGTCAACAAAATCTACACACAGAAAGACAGATGGCGGTACACAACTTTGGCTGGGACTACGAGAACCGTAGCTTCGTAGCCCCTGACCGTAGCAAGCCGAAACAGTTTGTAGCACAAATGAACGCACCTCAACTCCAAAATAAAGGTAAATCATACCATTGGTTTGTTATTAATTTGAAAAATTCTTAGGATACAAAACGACTATGAGAACCCCTGCTGAACATAGGCAAACCCCAAGTTTTCCACAGCGACCGATCGCAAGCGGTCTGCATCCAGTGTGATCCTACAATCTTTGCAAGGCTGTCCATCTTATCAGTGGACGTCCTACGCTGCGTCTTTACTCAAAGGGTCTCCAATCTAGAACTTTCCGGCCCCAAAAGCTATCAGTTCGTCGCACTATGTGTCCCTGCCTATGGCCACTTGAGCTAACTGATTCTTAGGCCTATACGGTTAACGGTTAACAAGTCCTACCTACTTTCTTCCTTTGAGCGCAAAACGCGCTTTCGGATTCAACACACTGCTAAAATACTGCTTACTTACACTTACCTACACTTCATACTATTAAATCTTGCATTTGTATTTAATTAGTAGTGTGTGTGAGAAAGTATGTTTTGTGCGATGCATTGAAGTATAAACCTTGTCTACAAATTATGCAATTAGTTACACAAAAATGCGTACCGGAAAACGAGAGAAAAAAGTTTTGTGTACTACACAATGTGGGGTTCGCTACTTTGCCAAATGTAGGCCAGTAGAGTGGCACTACTTCCTAATGATGACGAGCGAGCTGTTACATATCTCTGTGCATTACTCAGGATTAGGTGTTTTTGAATAATTGCATAGTAGCTTAAGCAAGATGCGGAAAGTACCTAACGTAGACACTTTACTGCTAAGTATAGTTTTCCTAAAGCACGTACTAGGATAGGATATAGGATTTAGCCTATATTCATTTATATTAATTTATTAACTTCATAATAACACCAGACAATACATACAGGCAAAATATGGTTAGGTACCTTGTTATGATACCTCCTTCTGATACGTGCATCTAGTATCATAACTGCCTCAGTGGCGCAGCGGTTAGAGGGTCGCATTTTAATGCGACGGTTGCGCCAGAGGTCCCGGGTTCGATTCCCGGGTCGGGTCAAAAAATATGTACCTGGGATTTTCTGTTCTGAAATTCTTAGGGAAGCCCGGAGTTTGGAAGTTGACGGTGTTTCACCCCCGTGCCTCGGAAAGCACGTAAAGCCGTTGGTCCTGCGCCTGATCTATCTCCGGTCGTGTCAGATTGCTTTCCCATCGGGCTATGAGAGTGAAAGGAATATTGCAGCTGTGTTTGCGCACACACTTGTGACAAACCTTTTGTCGCTTTAGTTGCAGAGAAAAAGAAAGAAGAACCACTGAAAGTGATGACATTGAACAACAGTACTGTGCCACGTAACAACTCGGCGAAGAAGTCTGGATTTTCACAGTGGCAATCCGTGCCTCAGGGTAATTAAATCGTTTGTCTTTACGGCCTGTTTCACAATGTCTGAATAAGTTCCCATTAGCGTTTTTGGTCCACTACTTCATATAAATGACGTTCCATTATTTAATTCGTTTGTTTGTGCTTATTCGTTGATGGTGAAAGCATATAAGGTTTTGTCATTTCGTGTGAATTATTAGGGGGCCAGTTTGTATACGAAAAAAGTTCATCAATAGATTTTTTTTTTTTCGAAAAAAAGAGCTGTTTACTTGCCAGGGTCCCGATTTATAAGCTTTTCGATTTCTTCCATGCGATCATGCGATAGTTTTTTAAGTGGATATATTACTTTTTTTTTCGGTTAAACGTTGAAACTCGTACAATTGAATTAGCATACCTACAGAAAACGTTCGCTTGACGCGCGAATCAGGAGCTCTATCCTTGAATCACTCGCGTCAATATTCCGAGTGATTGTAGTTCGAAAACGAGTTATTTTCGTTGACTTTTAATAAAATTCATCTTCTAACAAAAATCACACGCCATATTGTTGCGAGTGATTCAAAAACGCAGGCCCTGGGCCCTGGTACATACAGCTTCGCCTTCTTGAAAGGTCTTTGAAAGAAAAACTTAAAAGTTACATGGGTGGTAAATATCTTATTACTTAGTAGCCAATAGGTTTAAAAAAAATAATCGATTTAGAACTCCATTTTGTACTAGAATAGTGCTCTAAGTTTATTTATTTGAGGTACGAGAAACTGGGGACTTATTTTACTGACCTAACTGACAATACAATGGAAATATCTGTTTGATAAATATTGTCGCCAATATTTCAAAATTACTCGCTACCCGATGGCCGATCGATACCTACCTTTTGTCGAAATCAGGGGAAATAATCCCTTGCCCCGGTACCTCTAGCTGTATTTAACAACCCCTATTAAATAAATTGGCACATAAATTCAAATAAATTTCCGTGCTGTCAAATACGAAAGTATTTTTGCTGCGCCACAGTAAACTTTTGTGCCCAGTAGCCTATCTAAAACACAAGGATACCTATATTCTTTAGTTCCTAATTTTATGAAGGTAAAGTAGGATGTATAATAACATACTCGCTATTTTTACCGACATACAAAAAAGGAGGTAATCAATTCGACCTGTATGTATGTGATATCGTTATAATTGGATAAAATTTGAGTATGTTGATCTATAAAGGCTTCCAAACACGTGTACAAAATTTCGTAAGTTTATGTATGTTTTTGCCAAAACAAAAGCATTTATTTTTATTTTTATACAGTAGAAGGTATATCTAAGTACATATGTAATAAAATAATGATAATGATGTTAATTTTCTGTAGTGGGTTAGTTAGTGGTACCTCTCAGACTCACACATCCATATAATTCCATTTCGATTGAGAAGTGAACTAATAAGTTTACCACCAACACCATGGCCTGCCATAACCAGCTATTTCAGATATATTTTAAGGCTAAATGTATACGTATCTACAATTAACTACTATCCTAAAGTTGACTGTGGCCGAGCACAGCTCATCCCCTTAACTCGCCCTAACAAGATCATTACTCTGTATTTTCGCGGAACTAACTTGTAAAGACAAACTTCACGACACTTTCTGGGTTCTGTGCGTCCTCGATGGGTTATGAACCTTTATGCGTTCAAGGCGTGTCGCTATCTTGATTTCATTAAAACCCATTTACTTGCAACATTTCAACTTTGATACGCGATTGTGTAACGCTAGAACTAACGAAGATGTAGGTACTATCGAGGTCAGAGGCGCCTTACTACGTCTATTGTTTGAAGTGACACCTGTATGTGTAAGCTATGTTTGTCTATTATTGGTAATGCGGCAGAGACCTTAACCGTGCCTATTTGATTTCATTCTTGAGATATTAGGATTTAGAATAATCATGGTACATTTTACGCATCTCAAAAAACAGATTTTGATAGAGTTTATTGCAGTTCAATGTAGGTACGTGAATATCGTAAGACCCTTGTTATCCAAATTATTTTGTATCTTACGCAAAAGACACAAAATCTTGAATTTTTATTTATTACAGTATTTCTATGTAACTGTCGTTATTTTTCAGGGCCCAATAAAAGCCTCGACGAAAGTACTTTAAAAGACGAATCATCTATTAAGATACTGACGCGCTCAGATAAACTCAAGGTAAGACAATTTTGTATTATTTTCTTGGAAACCTGGCTTTGAGACTGAATAAATCGGTTTTTAAGTGCTCTATATAACATACTAGCTTTTGCCCCGACTTCGTTCGCGTGGACTTCAGGTTCGTCCCGTCTAGTAGCGCAAAAAATGTGTTTTTTTACGACCTCACATTAGAAACCTCAAAAATTGTAGCCTATATGTTATTCTGATGTATAAGCTATATTGTGGTAAAGTTTCATTCAAATCCATTCAGTAGTTTTTACGTGAAAGAGTAACAAACATCCATACATCCATACAAACTTTCGCCTTTATAATAGTAGTAGGATTAAGCGTAAAAAATACTGTCGTAGATAATAGTGAGGACACATGTTCGAAGACCCAATTACTTCATCGATAGTACCTAATGGTAAAGTTACGTTACCAGCGGTTGAATATTTACGATTGTGTGTGTTTTGAAGAAAAATCACCTTATCCAAATGACAGAATGGCTATTTTAATGACCATTAGTTAAGGTATTTTTTTACTATCGACGAAGAAATTGGGCCTAAGACAATGTTAAAAAATTAAACCAACTAAATTATTTATTTATTTAATGATTTAGACATGACACTAAGAGGACTCAGTTTAAAACACGCCGATTATAGTAATTTATAAGTACGGTTATCTTACGCACCATTTTTCATTTCCGCGTGACCGTCGCTCGTCACCCAAAGTTGACATGAACCCGCTCATAAAGGGAACTTAAACGGATTGCAAGTGATAAACGTAATAGCGACCTTACCCTCTGTCATCGCGGGGTAATAGCCGAGATTTCGTTTGAGTTAATAAACTGGACCCAACGGGTACAGTTGGCTCTAGAAAAGTTTTCGAGTTTTGGGCTAATATGGATAGATAATTCTAAATCAGATGGTATAACATCTTATTCAACTAAGCTAAACGTGGAAAACAGTCAAGCTCTATTAAAAAAATCTAAGTGTTCTTCAAGCTACCAACTCGACTGAGCTCATTTTATCTTATGTAGCTGTTGCGTTTATTTCTAAATCTATTTTCTATGCAAAAGTTTCTTATTTATTTGTCAAAATCTGCAGGTACTCTCTGCATCCCGTTTACCCTTTTACCCCGAAGTTGACCCGTCAAGCACAGGTTCCGTTTAGTTTTCTTTCTTTTTAATGTTTACTTCTGGCGATCCGAGCGATTAATGTATATCCAAATTACTAAAGGAGCCTTATTTTTGAATCATTCACCTCAGTATGGCGTGTAATTTTCGAATGAAAACCGGACACAATCCACACAAGAAAAAAAGAGCAAAAATAAACTTATTTTGTGACTTCTAGCGTCTATGTTTAGTGTTATTTTTTAATTGATTTTTGAACATCACTCGTAATATGACTCGTGTGATTCTAAAATGGTGGTTTTTCACCAAATTGTAAACTACCACACTATTAAAACCTGCTCTTCACTTTACGTTAACTCAGACTCTCATTTGATATTATCTCTCGGCGTTCTATTATTTCCACTGTCAAACTAAAAATATTTCAAACACGAATATGAATATGACTGTACAAACCCGATCGATGCAATATCCGCCGCTTTGTTTTGCAGTGGCTTTTTTCCTAGCTGAGCAGTTTTCTCAGTCAACTTCTGTAAGGTATTTTATGCCTACTAATCCATGTAAAGCTTTGATGTTATTTCATAGACTAAACGCTAAAAAGTTATCGCTGCTAGTATATTATCTTGTGATCACTTACCAACGATGATAAATTTAGGTATTTTATTGTGGTAACTGGTATATCATCTACTTATTTTTTTTTCAAAAGTAACACTACATTTTTATTTGAGATATATTCTGCCAAACTGCGTAACAGTTGTTCGGCAGAGACTTCTTTATCTTCTTCCAAGTAGTCATGACGGTGTTTTATTGCAATTCTTTTTAACTCCTTTTTTGTTTTTTGTGCTCCAGACTGAGGATCGCTTACAACTTACGGATGAAGTGTATTTAGATCATATGATTATACTTACTATACCATCCCTGTGCATCACTAGAATGACTCTACACTTCCTACCTTAGAATTAATAAACAGCACATCTTATTACTTCAAAGTTTCCCCAACTCATATTAAATCTGTCAACGCGATATTTTTGTTACTCGCAGCTGGATACTGTTTCCGTAGTAATAAAGTGGTCAGGATGCACCGAGCGATGCAATATCCTTCATAGTTTTAGCCTTTTCTTTTAGTATTTGAAGATATGTGGTTTCGGCGACTGACTTTGTTTTGGTGAAACATAAGTAATTCTGAAAATATTGTGTGTATATTATTATACATGTTAAATGATGAAAAAATGTATAACGATAAAAGCCTATCTTTCAAAATTGTAGTTCTTATTTATTGAAGATTGATATCTTCTTTTTAAATTAGCAAAGGTTAAGAAAGCTGAAGATTATAAGTTTTTATTTACATAAGTTAAACTCTACATTTGCTTCTACAGCGGTTACAATCGAAACGTCAAATTTTTAATATCTTGCCTCGATAAATTCAATCACCCTGATTTTCTTCTGCATCAAACATTATCTTAACTTATGAAGTTTATAGTATATGTATTAAAAAAAACATTTTCTTTTCCTATTTTTTTCTTTTAAATCTTTATATATTAGCAAATTCTTATCAATCAATACACGCAAATACGATTTTATCCACTTATCTCAGCGTTTTTCTAGCAACTCCTTGTGTTCTACAGGGAAATTATATCGAGACTTCCACAACTGTACTGATTGATTAGGTGTTAAATCATAGATTTACATAGTTCGTACAAAATAACTTTATTTTATAGGCATTACAAAAGTCCGGGCCACGTGCATTTTCGGGCCCAGTCGAAAAGGTCCTGAAATGGCATAAAGCATTGCAAGAAATTGGCATTCTCATCATGTATGAAATTGTGGGTGAGTTTCATCAGAACCTAAAATAAGAAAATATTGACTGTCTCCATTAATTTCTATGGATAATCTGAATACAGGCCGCTAATAATGATGATGACCATTTGTGAATCAAACCTATGCCTTGTAATGTTATGTACGTTCCAGGCCTCTCGCGCCAAACCACCTTTCGATCCAAAATCGTTTGCACTTCGCGTCGTTTTTTATTTGAAGTGACGCCTGTTTTGTGTTGTGTGTGCAAGTACTTGATACTTACTAAAAAAATACTTGAATTTACGTTCCTTTTTAGCAAAATGCGTAAGTGTGCAGCCAGGAAAGTCGTGTGCCAAGAACTTAGTGGTGAGAGATGATGGTGGCCCGGCCATGCAAGTGGTGTACTACGAGGTTGACTTCTTGCTGCCTGAGTTGAAGCCTCCTTGCACGGTCAGGTAAGGAGTTTACAGGAACCTATGTATTTGGACTATCAAGTTCTATACTATAAAACATTTGACTACTCGTGTTGAACCTTGATAGTCTTCAAACATAAAATATCGCACTTGGTCCAGGGATTCTGACGCTAACGTTTTGTGCAGTGGTTAGCGCTCCTGACTACTGAAACAGCGGTCGTGGGTTCGAATTCCGCAAGGCAGATGTTTGTGTGATGAGCACGAACATTTGTACTTAGTTTGGATGTTAAATGTATTGAAGTATTTAAGGAAGAAACCCCGTCATAATCGTTGTCCGGTACTTCGTAACACAAGGATGAAAATTCATTTCTTCGAAACCAGACAATTGGTATGTTGTCTGCATTATCAGCATACATAGTCGGCTACTCGTCACTCTAGTGATACTGTTGTAGTTGTGAGGCCTGTGAGCAAAGGCGATACACCAGCATATTATAGGCAACGAGATTATTGTCAAAATAATATTTCTAGGAACTACTGCTTTATACTATTAGATTATGTTACCTATGCAAAAGGGCTCGGTCGTAAATAGCCGTTTTTAAACAAAAATCCCATGACTCTAGACTCCCATACACTAGAACCAAATGGTAAATCACGTCATGTATAGTATATAGTAGTAATATTTGAAATTGCTCCCTTAAACATCGCCTCATCTGACAGGGCACCTACAACACTTTAACGCTACTTTCCCCTTATTACCTTATTCAATGAGGTATCTCGTCACTCTTCACTCCTCAGCATCCTTCCAAGGAATACAATAAATATAAAGTGCTCACGTGCAAACCGGTATAAATATTTAGCACACTCGTGATCCGATACGTAGATAATGAAGAATGATGGCGGGAACGTGTAGCTCGCGACAGAGTTTTGTTTCCAATAACAATATTTTGTGTTATCATATGATAATGCTTATGCTATTATTATTTATAGCAAATGAAATTGATAAAAAGAGCCACCATATTAAAATGCTGTGGAACCAGATGGATTTTACGGGCTGTATTTGTGCTGTAATGAGATTTACAGTCAGCAACAAAAGTGTTTAGGTATTTTTATGGGAATTTGTGGTTGTATGTGTTCTTTTTTTGGTAATTAATTCAATTTTACAGCTGTATTTTCTTAAATAATCACAAAGAATTAGAAAACTTGATTTCACTTACAAATATATTTTTGCTCCTTGTTAGAGCGTAGCCAAAATCGCGTTGCGTTGGCACATATCACTCATATCCGTGCAGCGCAACGCAATGCAACGCATAAAGATTCGCTCCGACGGCGCACCATCGAGCAACGCAACGCCAACGTAGCTTTGCTCTTTCTTAATGTGTGCGACAAATATCCAATAATTAACATCAGAAAAATAAAGTCCACCATATATTAAAGTTGCCAAAAATAGCTCTGCCATAAAATAACAATACCTGATCTGGGTTAAATAAAAACGTATTTTTCTATTTTCTATACAGAGTGATGGGCCGTATGATGCCAGGCACGTGCAGGCTGCAAGCGTTCAGCGTGCGTCCCGCGACGGGCGACGATGTAGCTGCGTTGCCGCGTCGCGCCGCCGTCGCAGCCCACCACGTCGCTAAAATATGCAAGGAATATGGGATTAGTGCTTAGAATATGCTATATAACTTTGCGAAAAATAATGAATAAGTTAGTTCTATTATTATACTTCAAGCTAGAATTCAAATAAATTGCCTAAGAAAAAATATGTTAATTGTTACTTGATTGTAGGTGTGTTGTGCTTATGAATATGTTTGCTAGTTTTAATAAAAGTTTTAAAATTAATTAAGGGTTTTATTTAGAGAGTAAAGAAGCATAATATTATCATCCTACGATTACTAATTTTATTATAATAAATGGATGTTTGTTTGTTACCTACTCCTTCACGCAAAAACAACTACAAAAACCTTTATAAAATATAGCTAATACATTGGAATAGCAACGTATTATCGCCCTGTAATACAATACTACGGATACGTTCACATACCGGGCCTAGATTCGAATGAGTCGAATTAAGATATGATCGCGGCTCCCGCAAATCCGACAATCGACTGGGGAAATCAGCTCACTGTTTCATTCAGACCGGGGTTTTACTCTTCACAACATTTCATCCATCCCTTTCTCTCTAGTTAGGTTTATAGAAGAGTGACAATGTCAGAGCATCCAGGAAATGCAGGTAAGGTCTTGTGAAATAGAACGTCTGGCTCACGTTTCTGTGCGATACATTCTTGTCGTGCAACATTAATTCGGTTACTCTTGGAACTCTTGGTAATATAGTTCGAATCGCACAAAGTTGCTACCTACCTATGTAGAGAATTAAAATAATTCACCACTTTAAGTCTAGACAAAAAATGAGGATTGTTGACGACTGCAGTCTGTCTACTAGTTTAGACTTCATTTTACATAACACTAATATTCCGAATTACATTTTTGTTGTGTTGGGAAATAAATAATTTTGTTCTTCACTGTACAGCTCAAAGTATTTACAATAAAGACGTTGTATTTCAATTTGATTGATGGAACAAGCAATTTTCTACTTGCATTCCCGAATCATATTTGCTCAAAATGTGTTCCGAAAGATTTCTGCATTTTCCGTCTTGGCAGATTTTCAACATCTGCCCTCCAGGCTCGAATTCTTCCTAATGTTGTTCGGAAACGCTCGCTTGCTTTTTCGGGCATTCCGAGATAATATAGGACAATAAACAGTCCTATCGAAACTTGGGTAGGAGCCAAACGATCCCTTCATTACCATATCAAATAATAAGTACCTCGATGATTTTTGGTGATGGCAAATTAATTTACACAAATGATATAACTATATACGAGTACTTAGGCACCAGGTAATCAATATATTAAAAAAGGTAAAGTTATTCTGTAATGTCTCACTGCTGGGCAAAGGCCTTACCTCAACTTGAGGGCTGTTTGCAAGGCAAGCGACTAACCTTGCTGTCAGGATGTTATCAAGCCTTATGGGTGGCCTCTGACTAGGCTTAACGACTAATAACCGATATTAGCCGAGACAAACGGCTTAATGTGATTTACGAAACACGGAAATGCTCGTGATATACTACACTTAAATGGTCGGAATGGTCACCCATCCAAACACGAACGCGCCGTAGGTTGTTTAGCTTCAGTAATTACTACCCAAGCGCTTCCACCACTGCGCTACGAGCACCTCAATATATTTTAGCTGTAAATATTCCATTACTGGGCAAATGTCTCACCAAAAAAGTAAAAAGTATGAGGTGGTATGTTGAGCAATATTTACTTACTCTACCACGCGTGCCAAGTGGCTAGGGATAGAGGGTGTTACAATATGTAAAGCAAGTGACAGACCATCTTATCAAGCCGCCCTTGAAATTCTGACTTTGACTAGGCTCAACAAGTGACTATCAATATTGCTGTCTACTGTGTGCTTTCCGAAGCACTTACGTAAATTGTTTTATTTATTTATTTATGACTGACCAGATATTTGACTTCTATCGTACGTGATGTAGGTAAAAGACGTCACTTACATAGGAATAGTCACATTGGTCACCCGTCCAATGACAACTGCATCGTGGATCTCATCTTCGGTAATTAGAACCAAAGCTCTTTCGACCTAACGATGCTAACAAATAAACATAAAATATAACATTACACGTACGTCTTGGCAAAATTATACAAGGAAATTTATAAACCAAAGACAAATCTTTCCGGAAGGTTTATAAATCTAACTCCTTACACAAAGATGTCTTACGCCATTACAAAGTTTGGAAAGTCGTGAAATGAATTTCAAACAATGTGCGGGGTAATGTAGTACTTAAAAGTTTAAAAGGAGTAAACAGTTCTTTCTCACTTTATGCAGTTTACATTAAACCTTTTACCTTACTTCATTAGATACCTTATGAGTTAGTTGAATAGATAATGATTTAGTTAAATGTGATATTGAGAATAAATAGATACTTACTTAGTTAAATAAGTTATCACATAATTATTTTCATTCCATTTCATCCAACCAATTTACGTACTCAAAAATGCATGTATTAAAAAAAAAAAAGGGATTCTTAGGGCATCAGTTACTCTATTAACTATTCAAAAAATAAAAAGTAGATTTTTTTTCCAAAAAATGCATTACTTTCGATTTCTAGGTGAGTACTTGTTATACTTACTTTCTGTTAATACGTTCGAATTATCGTATTTCAGACTTAATTTCAAGGTTCGAAGCTCAGGTAGAAATATGGCGGTAAAAGTAATACTTTGGATTAATTTCCAACTTTAGAGAGTTACCGAAGAAGTCAATCTAAGTTACAGAGTTCACAAAGATGATAATTTTATGGCGGCCGTGAGTTCAAAACGGCAAGTTTTCTTACTACTCGTAGGGCCGTGTTATATTTTTCATTTACGAGTACTCATTATAATTTTATGTTTGTAAGCATGATCTGAACTGTTCATACAAAAAGTCAGCATGAATCATTGAACTGCTTTATTCTATTATAGCGTATCGATATGACACCACGAACAAAACTCGAGCGCCATGAATGGCGCCACTTGTCATCAACTCATCTACATGGTTTCATATTTGAAATTAAAATTTCAAGGAATACTTTATTATCTTGCTGTCGTGAACTCACAGGTTTAAAGCTTTTTTTACGTTACAGTTTTTTAAACACTTGCTTTCTTTCTACTACTGTACTTTCTTTTGAAAAGATAGCTCGGTGTGTTGAAGATGATTAATATTCTTATCCCATGACATAATAATTACAAAATATCCAATGCAGTAAAATATAAGCGGGACAATACAATCAATATCGATCTTATGTCAAACACGATCAGCCTGACAGCTCTAGTGCTGTCTATACGAGTGTTGTCTACTGTGGTGATAGAACGTAATGATTACTACTTAATGGTAGTAATTTCATAATTGATTATCCGTGTAACAGTTGGAAGTAAAAACTTCTAATCTTCTAGGCACAAGTAAAAGTTTTGAGTTAAGCCTAAAAAAATAGAAATCTTGGTATTTTAAAACTTCTTTTAAGTACCTAGATAGTTAGCAGTGCGCTTCAAATAGATAAATCATCGAATCATTTTTCTTTCTGTTACAAATTGACTCGTATTCTTTCGGACAGTCTCTTAATTGGTCCGAAAACTATTTGCGTCAAGAACTCGAATTACCCTTTCAGACCTTTTAATTGGGAACAATTTAAGCGCGCTGAAAATTTCATTAACGACCTAAGAAAGTTCATCTTGACGAAAATTACGATTTTCCTTCCAATGGACGATTAACATGCAAATTGCATATTAATTCCCTCAAAACGGCCGGCCATTAAAAGTTAATATAAAGGATCAAAGGATCGTTTCTTACTGCAGAACAGGTTCTCACAACGATTAACAAGGGATTTAATAGATTCAGTTTAATCCCAGCAAGATATTTCCCTAACTTTGATACCGAACTTCAATGGTCGCAACAGATCGGCTGCAAAGTAATAGAGGTCTTTATCATCATCAAATTAAGGAGTTAGGCTCTTGTCGGTGGAGTTAATAAAAAAAACAAATTAGAAAACATCGTGTGTGCGATGTCGAAAGCAAGAAGGAAACCTCCACACTATCTTCCGTAATTTAGCATTTTTGTTTTAATATTCACGAAATTTAAACAAAAAATGAAATCGGATAACAAATGTCTTTGAAATATCTTTTAAAATTATACAGTTCATTCTTTTCTCTTGGTTTGCTTTTGTCGTTTTAAAGTGAAGTAGAAATCCTTTTTCCGTTTTCAATTACTTTAAAATTTGATTCACTTTACACAATAGACGACTGTTCTTGCTTAAGAAGATTGCGTTACATTTTTGCTATTTGTAGTTCCATAACGAGACAAGTTGCTTCGCAACAGAAATATATAAAAGGCTTTTTTTAAAAGCCGGGAAATCCGACGTAAGGTAAGACTGTTTCAGAAATTCGCGGAATGCAAGTAAAATTGTGCACTTTCTATTCTACGCTGCTTCGAGTTGGCTGTGAAAATATTAGCTTTCTCCATGGCAGATATACGTTTTGTATGCCGAAGACTAATGTTGTGTCAAAGCCTTTGTTATTGTTGAAATTTTATACTCATGTAGTGCAGTATATTTATTTTATCTGTTCTCTTTGATGCATTTACACTTTTGTTGACTAATGGAAAATGGGTTTTAACGTCCTGCTATACAGGAAACAGATTGTGTAACACTTATGTAACACAATATGAATACGGAGTTTATTTAATAAAACAAAATTTATGGATATTTTCGCGATAATCTATACTATCTATACTAATATTTAATATTATAAAGCTGAAGAGTTTGTTTGTTTGTTTGTTTGTTTGTTTGAACGCGCTAATCTCCGAAACTACTGGTTTGAATTGAATAATTCTTTTTGTGTTGGATAGTCCAGTTATCGAGGAAGGCTATAGGCTATATAACATCACGCTACGACCAATAGGAGCAAAGATATAGTGGTAAATGTGTAAAAAACGGGAGAAAGAAGTCACTATTCCACGCGGGCGAAGTCGCGGGCAAAAGCTAGTTTATTAGATTTTTCATCCTGACGTTTTACACTTAAAGCGTTCGTGGTCACGGGGTAGACTAAGATGTTATTTGTCATTTACATAGTTTTGAAAAATAATAAATACCATTACTCATTAAATATTAATTTACGGTCCTATCCACGCAGAAAGAGCTAACCATGTCTTGAGATCTTGCAGTAAAATATCCGTAAATTTTGTTTTTTAAATGTGTAGTATTCGCGTAAAATTCAGAAACAAATAAGTATGACTAAGGAGTTTAATTATTTTATTTAATCTGAAAGATATAATATAATATTAACCACTAGCCGCGGTCCCCCACGACTGTGTCCGTACGTTTTGAGTTTGCTCCCTCCCCTATCATCGCAGCGTGATGTTAAAAAGCCTAAAGACTTCCAACACAAAAATTAACAAACATACTCTTCTGTTTAATAATATTAGTATATTGGGACCCAAATTTATACCCACGAAAGAGTAGCTAACTAAAAATCTTAACCCTTAATAAAACCTGTCAAGAGCACAAGGACGCGCATTTGCAAAGCCCACAATTTGAACAGGTAGTCGGTACATAGTGTCCTGTGTCGTGGCCTGCGGCACAAGTGGTCTTGTTTACAGCCCACTGTGTTTCGTGTCAACAAAACGTCGGACCACTTCACGGGTTAATCGGTTTAGGACATTCGCAATAGGTACAAACATTTTCAGTAACTTTAGGCTTGCTACAGAGGCCTAGTGGTCATCCTTTTCTGGGAATCTGACTAATACTAATAAAATAAATATAGAACGATGACGTTAGGGTTACAATGAAACTTACTACACATATTTGCACAAAGGGGTCATTTACTATACTGAAACAGATCGATCAGTTAACGATGTTTTAAGTAGCGTAAATCATACTTGTTCTCATAATACGAAGCACAAAATAATTAAGTATTTTAACAACGTTTTTTATGAGGCCTGACAGTTTTAATGTGCTTGGTTAGACCTCCACCAAACCAACACAACACATCACCAAACTTACATCGCTTACAAAAGTGGACGATTCATCAAAACCTCCTGTAGGTTCCGTCAGTTAATGGTCAAACTTTGCGGACGGAGGCTCAAGTGCACCGCACGTAACGGGAGCGGGCGCAGAACGCAATTAAAGTGGACCGGCCTGACCGCTGCGGTCGCCCTTCGCGCGGATAATCAGTGTTAAACCGTGTCTGACTGTGGCAAAGTCACAGTCAAAGTGGCGACAGTAGATTGGCATAATCTTTTTGATCTCCATAACGGATATTTTTGAAGGAGAGTAGAGAGAGAGAGAGAGAAGATTTTTTAATTACTCCGATCGAGTAGATTATGCTCACGCGCTGCTCTGGAGCCATTAAAATACGAAAAAAGAATGTATGTATCTCATCAAAAATAACCCTATTTTTTCTCCCTCTTCATTGCCAGGATTGTAACATAACGGTGCTAAATAGCTAATTTTCCAGTTCAGTTAGAAAACAAGAATGCACTCAAAAACGTTAAAAAAACTTTTTCATAACTTGATGTTTAACTTTAACTTTTGAGTTTTATAGTATGATTTTATTTAACCTTTAATGTATTAAAGGGCCACTTTTTGTGACACTTACTTAAACTTAATTAAAAAAAGTCGGTACATGATTATCTACTATGTATCGCTTAGACACATAAAATAAGCAGTACAGCCTTTGCGTAAACCCTGTCGCGGTTCCGTCTGTTCCATTCCAGAAACACAAGTGGCTGTTAAAATTAAATATCGTTGGATAAAGTATTTTCTGAAACACTCATCATACTAAGCAGACAGGTAAACAGTCGCGTGGTGATCACACATCTAACCTATCCGCGATACATAAGAGTCCCAATTTGAACCGTTGTTGTTGATTTGATAGTAGGTGCCAACCACATTGTACATACACACAGCACTTTTACGGCTCGGGCAAGTAACCAGTCACCTTAACTTTTATTAGGTAGGAGAGGTAACAGTCTCAATAGGTAGGAGATGCAACATAAGTATTTCTGTTTAGTTTTGTACCTTAAAATTAAAGTTTTTATTGACTACTAGCTACCTAAGAACTTTACTGATGTTACAACAAATGAAAGCTCTTTATTGAGCACTAAAACGAGGAGTTAAGATACTGTGTACAAACCTGCACTGTGACTATGTTGCAATGATCACTTGTTCAAACTGTCGGCATATTGTTAGCACTAATTCCGCTCCTAAAAGTTCAGTAAGACAAAGTAAGGGCACCTCTAAACTTTTCGTAGCATCGTCATATCGGTACAATTGCCTACTTGAGTTTGCCGGGTGTATTTGTACCCACCTAGAGAAATAGGAAGGTCGTTTCATTATAAAAGTTAAATAAGAAAGATTTACTTTGTGTAATGATTGTTCACAGGTTGAAATGAGCCAAATAGTCACAAAGTTATGTAGGTATGAGTTTATTTTCCGTAGTTATTAGTTAGCCCCATCGAAAATATAGCTTATTTTCTACTATACCACTTGGACTGACTAATATTACACCCTTGATTAGTTCAACGAACCTTCCTCTCCTTTCTGCTGATTACAGAATTAATTTAGATTATCATTGACTAATTCATTATATCGGCTAATAAGTACGAGTAGACTAATTAGATTACTAATGCAATCGAAACTAATCGCATGAAACGATCATGATATAAGTACTATTTGGTAATAGTCTAAATCCGTTGGAGGGCTATATTTGTAATATATTTTGTAATTAAAAGATTATCGAGATTTTGGCGTTATAATTTCCATGAAACCACTTAACTCTTGACTATCCATATTAATTTTCACTTTAATTAATTGAGAAATAATAACCACGTTTCCGTCTGAGGTTTCCGTATGAACTATCTGTTCCTGAGCTTTTAAATAAATTCGATTTTCGTGTGTTATTTCGGAACGGTAATGGAAAACGTGATGTGGTCGGCATAATGTGACGGACTGGACATATTAATCCACTGAATAGATAAATAAGGTTAGAAATGCCCCGGTCAGTGCAGCAGAGGTGACCTAGTTGTGAGCATATGCACGAGCAGTACTTCAGTCGCGTGACAAGAGCGTTGCACTAATATT
This sequence comes from Pyrausta aurata, assembly GCA_963584085.1. Lineage (NCBI taxonomy): Eukaryota > Metazoa > Arthropoda > Insecta > Lepidoptera > Crambidae > Pyrausta > Pyrausta aurata. The sequence goes on from OY757264.1 coordinate 9,598,446, forward strand.
CTGCAAGAACAGCGATTTTGTTGCACCAAGTATTTAAAAAAATACTCATTGATGACTGTGCACGCACATTACTAACAAAATTGCTACCTTAGCACGCAATGTATCGCATCCAATTTGCTTGGTTCGCTTGCGTACACAACGATAGGGATGTAGCTCACGGCACAGTAAAAATATCGATAAATGGTAATTTCCCTACTGATGTTTTAGGAGATTAAAACATTATTAATTAGTTAAAATAAATATTGTTTAGTATTTATTTATAACAAACTAGCACCCTCCCGCGACTTTGTTCGCGCGTCTAAGTTTTACCGTTCCTAAAAATCGTAGAATTTTTTATAAGCCCATACGCATTACTACTTCAAATTCAAATTCAAATTCAAAATGTTTATTTGCATATAAATAGGGTACAATACATGGTCATAATATAATAAATAGAGCTTTGACCTATTTAGCCATATGTAATAGCATGCAAATATTTAAATACTTATTACTAGTCATAATATTTTAAAAGATTTAATTTTATTTTATATAACTAATTAATAAAAAAGAATTTCAGTATGTCAATTAATATAATTATTGTTTGTCATTAAAAAACTCCCTGACAGTATAATAAGCCTTATTCACCAACCACATAAACAGTTTATTTTTAAATTTATTAAGCGGCAATGATTTCATGTCCGTAGGAAGTTTGTTAAATACCTTTATAGCCATTGAATAACAGCCCTTGTTAGAGGTTGCCTTCTTGTGTAATGGAAGAACCAATTTATCTCTGTATCTTGTATTGAATTTTACAACTTCGCTATTTTTCGTAAAGAAATGTGAGTGCTTTTTGACAAACATACATAACTCAAATATATAGATGCTTGGCAATGTTAAAATTTTAAGTTTTGGAAACAGTTCTCTACAAGAAAATAATGGGCCAACTCCGCAGATCGCCCTTACACATTTTTTTTGTGCGATAAATGCCTTGTTAACTGCAGAGCCGCTTCCCCAGAGTATGACACCGTATCTTAAAACGGAAGCTACATAGCCATGATAGGCGAGTAGAGCAGATTTTTGTGATGATGTCCTTGTCAATCTGCGTAGTGGGTAAATAAATTTGTTAATTTTTGTGCACACTTCTTTAATATGTTTATGCCAATTACAACTGTCTTCAATATGTATTCCTAAAAACTTTGTATTTTGTACCTCTTCTAGTTTTTGTCCATTTAATTTTATGTCAAGAGCTTCTTTTCGTTTTTTTAGATTAAATTGTATTATTTTTGTCTTGCTTATATTTACTTTTAGTCTATTCCTGGTAAGCCATTCAGTCACACTTAAAACAGAATCCATAATTTTATCATTATAAGTTGATTTAGTGTCAGTACTTATTATAATTGAAATGTCATCCGCAAAAAGTACAGATTTGCATTTAATGAAATCAGGAAGGTCATTCACGTATAATAAAAAGAGAAGTGGGCCTAGGACACTCCCTTGTGGGACACCACTACAGTTTAGTTTGTAATTTGACCTGTATGATGTCATCATATGATTTTCATCAATATCATTTATTTCAACGCATTGTTTCCTATCACTTAGGTACGATTTTATCCATTGCAATGCCGGGCCGCGAATGCCATAACAATAGAGTTTATCAATTAATATATTATGACACACAACGTCAAAAGCCTTACTCATGTCAAAAAATACTGCAGATACCAGATGGCCTTTGTCAACACAATTTGTTATTTCAGTAACTAGTGTGTAAGCTGCTAATGTTGTAGATTTATTCCTTTGAAACCCATTTTGTTGAACCTTAAGAATATCAAATTTAATTAAATACTCATATATTCTAGAATGCATAATTTTTTCAAGGATTTTGGACAATATGGGTACCAGCGTAATTGGTCTATAATTATTTAGATCATTTCTATCACCCTTTTTATGTAACGGTTTTACTATAGAAAACTTAAGAGCCGTTGGAAAGGATCCTTGTATAAACGATAGATTAACAAGATGTGATAACACAGGGGATAACTCATCAGCACATGTCTTTAGAATTTTAGTCGATATATCATCGTAGCCAACTGACAGTGTGTTTTTCAATTGCATAATAACCCGTTTTATTTCAACTTTATTTGTAGGACGCAAAAAGATACTTGTCACGTTACTTTTGGTTAATGTTTTGTCAGTTTGGTTCAGTTCATTTGGAGTATGGATGAAATGGTCATTAAGGCTTTCCGCCATTACGATTTTGTCACGGATAGTTTCATTTTTAATGTTTAATTCTTTAATACATTTTGGCACAGTATTAGCTTCTGTTTTGTTCTGGATAATATCCCACGCGGCCTTGCATTTATTTTTGCTGTTGAGAACATACTTATGATTTATGATTTTTTGGGATTTACTTATAGCCTTCTTCAAAATTTTAGTATAGAGAAGATATTTTGTCTTGTTTGTTTCTTTTTCATTAAGTCTAGACGTATAGTAATTGTACCTCAATTTCCTCTTTGTTTTACAAGACTTTTTAAGCCCAGTGGTAATCCACTTAGGGCCAAAAGTTTTCATATGTCTTTTCGTTTTAATTATTGGAAAGCATAAGTCATAATATAATTTAATTGTGTCATGGAAATTGCTAAAAGCTATGTCAAAATCCAGTTCATCGTATATATCATTAAATGTCAATTGTGCCATTATGTCTTTAAATTTCATTATATTGTCAGCATCATAGTCTCGTCTAAGTATCCAGTAATGTTTGGTGTGATTTTGTTTTTTATTTGCGAATTTTATTGTTAAAGTTTGACCCGTGTTATGGTCAGATAACCCTAATTCATGTGTTTCACCAATAGCTTCTTGATCATTGCTTATTATGTGATCTAAACAAGTTTTTTGTCTCGTAGGTTTTTGTATATGAAGAGTAAGGTTATTGTTAAGGAGAATGTCTCTATAGAATTCTGAAGCTGGTGTGCACTTTAGTGTATCTATATTGAAATCACCAGCTATAATGATTTTATAGTCATGGTATTAGTTAGTAACGTTATAAAGCATATCTTGAAGTTTGTTCAAAAAGACCGTAACATCTGAATTAGGTATCCTATAAATGCATATAACGCAAAAACGAGTTTCTGGCACAACGATACCACATACTTCAAAAGTGCTTTCCTCCTGATATTTATTTATTATTGTGAGATTAGAGAAGTTTAAATTACCTCTACACAGTATGCATACACCTCCTCGCCTAATTTCTTTCCTTGAATAACTACTTGCAACAGTATAGCCATCCAAGTGCACAAATACATCTTCTCCCGGTTTAAGGAAAGTTTCACTTAGGCATATAATATCTATTTCATGCCCTATTTTTTGGGGAAAGTCAGTTATGTATATTTGCAATAAGTCAGCTTTATTAAGTAGTCCAGCTATGTTTTGGTGAAAAATTGTAAGAATTTGGTGTTTAGGGACGAAAAAAGTTGACACTCTTTGATACCTTATATGACGTCATTTGACTAGTTCTAATTTGTGAGGTATAATTTTCTTTTTTTGATTGTTTATGCACGCAACTGAAATAATCTAAAATAGTTTTCTGGGTGGTCTTTCTGGCTTTGGCTTTATTTATACTTTCATGGATAAAACTGTGTTTGTTGTTATAACTTAAAAATTTTTCACTGTAGTCAAGACAGTCTATAATATAATTTAATTTAGTACAAATGTCAATGTGTCGCTTTGCGTCGTCAAATTCAATGAAATTACAATTTTTAAAATTATTACATATAAGACGAATATTATTATTTAACAACTTCTCATTTAAGAATTTATTTTTTACTACATTAATTACAATAACGGTAGAGTCCTTATTTTTTTTCAAAAATGCAGATAATTCTGAAATTATCCTTGTAGGATTACAGTCATTTTCGCCAACACTAACTACTATTTTATCCTTAGGGTTAAATACAATATTTTCACAACCGCTGAGAATTTCTTCTGTAGACGCGTTTGGTTTTGTCATTGCTGTAACGCAATATTTCTCATGTCTGCTGCTTAGTCTGGATCGTATTAGTGCAGAAGCTAGCCCTACGCATTGCTGTCCTCCAAAGATATGTATTTTCTTGACGTCATTAGTTATTGAATTTATTTTAGGTGACATATTTTGTTTCAGTGATATTTCTTCAGTTTTTGCTTTGTTTTTTTGTTTAGGATTTTCTTGAAAATGTCCTGTTTGCATTATGGATTCGTCGAGTGATTTATTTTGGCGTCTCAATGAGTTTTCATTCAATTTTGATTTCCGATTTTTGGTACTCGGAAGCGGCGAACATATTTTAGTAAGTTGCTGGAACCGATTTTCTTGCTCGTGAATTTTTTTTTGTAAAATATTGTTCTCCATGTGCAAATTTTCTATTTCTGTGTGTGCACTATCTAGTTTACTTGTCAGTTCCGCAATTTTACTTTTTAATTTGTCATATTCGTCGTCATGATCCCAAGTAGAAAGGTCAGGAAGGCTCCTTCTGGGAGACATTGATAGATCCCCTAGAGGACTCTCCAGGCCCTCCAATAAAGATTGACATTTATCGTCGTTTTGTTTGGAGTCAGAATAGGTTTCTTTATTTAATGATTTATTTAAAGTTGTGTTCTCTGGCGTTTTATTAACATTATCTTGTATTATACTCGTACTTGCATCTAATGGACTTGTTTTCGATGTACTTGCTTTCGGAGTACTTACATAAGCGGGATTAATTTTGCACGACTTTGTTGCTTCCATCATCTGGTTTGCCAAGCAGTTCTCACATATCCATTGCTTTATGCATTCTATTGTCATCAACTTATATTTTTTCAATGTAATGTTTCCACATTTTAGATCATAATTTTTCTTACACGTACAACATTTAATAACTTCCTTTGTGATATTTTTTTTACATTTGGTGCATTTTTTTGCTGTCGTTTTCTTATTTGTTGACGCCATTTTTCAATGTAAATAAAAGAAAAAAAAAAAACAAAAAATAAATTTCTTTGCCGGGATTTGAACTCAGGACCTCACGGCATGCACCGCTTAGAATCTGACGCAGTATCCACAAGGCTACCGGTACGATGTTAACTAGTGACGAAAAGTCGGTACTGTTTGCTCTAATAGAGTTTCTGTGTGATGTTACCATGACCATATATGGTAATGTTTGGGTCGAACGTGAACACTCGATGAGTCACACGAAACACTGCACAAGATGACCGTTTGTTTTGATGAATTGCAAACACTTTTGTATTGTTTTATGCACTTAAAACACTTTAGTTGATTGAGAAAGTTAGCACAGTGTTTACTGTTGTTCACAACGAATTGATTTGTATAATTTTTTGTCCAAATAGTTCACTTTTAACCACTAAAACTAATAAAATTAGACAGAGCCGAATGAAGTACGTGTGTTCGCGCTCTTCGCTCGTCGCGTTTCTCTTCTATAGTCTTCCCCTATAAATATGCTATCTAAAAATGTATCTGACATAATTTATAACCAGACAAATAGTTTCTGATATTAGCGCGTTCAAACAAACAAACAAAAACATCCAGCTTTTTAATTAGTATATTTATATATTATAGATATTTGTTATATGTATTTTACGTACTTTGACACAACACGTATACCGGGTCTGATTATTATTCTTATTTTTTATGTTGCATTTAGTTTTAATTTTTCTTGTTTGCTATTAATAAAATAAAGTTTTTAAACTTATACGGGGATATTATCTTTTTATTAAATAACAAAATGGAAATACTATGTACGCCTATTGTCAATTATATGTAATTCTTTCGGATGCTAGAAAGAGTAGGCTATTGCTATTGAGCCATGTAGATATCTACCCTATCATAATCAACAACACCTAAAGGCCGTTCCCACGAAAAGTTTGCAGAAAAGTTTCACATTGAACACCCTTCGACAACATCAGAGCGTGGATGTCCACCGGCAATATGACCTTCTGAATAGGTAGGATTGCATGTTGAAACAAAAAAATATATTAATAAACTCTCTTCTTGAGAGCAACATCAATCACAAACATGTGTCAAAACATTGCGTCATCAGACATGTCAAATTATTGTCAAAAATAAAATAAAAAATATGTTAATATTAATTTATTTTAATATTATTTAAATCAAATTATTAATGTTAAGCAATACGTAAAAGTATTAATTTTCTCTATTTCAAGTAAAGTATAGCAATACAATTTTTTTTCTTATTGTTTTCTATCGGAAGGTAATTGTACAACCCTTTGATGCGATCAAATGTGCCGTAAAATAATATACGCAAAACTAAAATCTTATGGTTTTTTTTTCAAAAAAAAATACATTACACCGGTAATTGAAGTTATCGATATCGATCGACCTAAAATATCGACTTTTACCACAACGTAGTATTTTGACATTAAAGAATGAACGTAGCGGAATGATGATTGATGGTTCCACAGCTAGCAGCTCTGTGATTGGTAGTTGGTTTTACGTACTAATCACACCAATCACAGAGCTCCCAGCGGAAAGTGTGATTGGTTTGTGATATTGATGCGTTGATTCATTGATTGGTGCTTTTGGCACTGCAGCAACAACGCCGTACCGCCCACCGGCGACACAGGTTCTCATACAAACGAACTGTCAGAACGTTTCTAACCTTATTTATCTATTCAGTGTATTAATCGCACAACAATTTTAGAAGTCTGTAGCGTTTAATAATGTCCATTCTGATCAATTTTGCTGCCAATGCGCTTTGTATTCGTCAGAATATACAACTATTATACATCTATGATACCGTAAAAGTATGTGCATCATCAAATAATAATAGTAATGTGACGATGATTAAATAATTTAATTAAAGACTATCAGAAATAGCTGATGATTGGATAAAAATCCCTATAACTATATCTTGCATTTTATGCGTATTTAGGTAAGTTCTGACAGATGTAACGTTTCCCCCCTTACGAAGTCCCTTATAGATAGAAACCCTCTATCAAATGAAATAAACACAATGATTTGAAGAATCATAATAGATTGAATATGACGTGATTTGGCTGTGTGATCGTCTAGTTTAATGGTAGGACCGTACGCTGTGTATTTATGTAGTAACCAAATTCTTTTAGAGGTACGTGGATGTTTAAATAAATATGTTTCTCAAGATAGTCTCTGGGGTGTTTGCGCACTTAAAGGAAAAGGAAAATTGAAACCCGCAAAACCTCAAGTCTTTATAACTAATAATAATTCATACAAATTGAAACAAAATCCAACCACTCTCCAACTATCAATACTTCTTGTTTATTAAGTTTTTTTTTATGTATAAAATATTATTAATTAAGACCTTGTGGGTTTTTTAAGGCTTGGGGAGCTCCTCCACCGCCCCCCAACATGATGGCCTCCAATTTAATATATTGCCTTTCCCCGGAATGGATCCTACTCGAATTACGTATTTCTACGTGAAATATGCGCTAAAAGAAGACCTGAGCCTAAAGACATTTAATATAAATATCTTCCTAACCTTTTCCCTACCTAAGTGACTTCATGTAAAGTCAACCAAAGGATCCCTAAGAAAATGCAACCTGAAACTAACATTCAAATACAACAACGTATTATGTAATGCTGCACCATTGACTATCTACAGCTGTGGCAATTGTTATGGATTCCAAGCTCGCCATGATTGTGTGTGCTATTGCCCCCCGAGGCCAAGGTTTTACTGCGTCCACCCTATAGCTTACTGGAGAAAGGGTGGTCGTCCCCTAACAATAACACACACAGGAATCATAAGAAAAGCACAGTGATCTTGGACCATCAAATGTTACAGCAGCACCAATACGGGCGCATTCGAAGTAGCAGAACATATTTTTAAATGTTATACTTCCGAAAGATTCCCTGCTACAAGGGAATTTCACAGAAGCATGTTGTCTATTATCTTTTAATAATACAGAGCTAATCCAAAAATACCAATGACTCCTTTAAAGAGCGGTTTGAAATCTGCATGAGCTCTTTGAAACCATTGATATGCCCACATCAGCCCATATTATTTATATTTGAAATAACAATACTAAGTTGATCCTTGATTTGGCAAACTATTCATGAAGATCTTAATTATGTAATATTATTGAAAATGTGATATCATGTGTAATACTGTTAAATACAGCAATCAAAATTTACATTAAATCTTTGGCTCAGATCTAAAGGATAAGGTGAATGTAAAGGATTTCCTACCTACCAGTACCTCTTAAAAAACATAAATTTAATTATTCTTTTCAGTAATGCGAGCCTGGTCTTGACTCTTAGATTTGCATTCTGAACCTTATTTGAATATCTTAACTACAGTAAATATCAAATAATAATAAAAGAATTGGATCCATTCGCTCTTTTTTTTATATTAGAATATGACATCTGACTGTCATTAGTCCCCAAACCCTACCACTGCTTCGGGACGAGAAAGTGATGTGTAGTATAGTGTTGAGAAAAGAAGCAGCGAAAGAAACTCAACACAATTATAATATTTAGTAGATACCTATAAATAAAGATTAAGAGAAATAATCGATTCGATTAAAAGAGTAATTATTTGGTTCATAATTATATGGTGATGATGTATATAAAAGTAAAATATTAGTAAATTCAATTTAGTGTTTAGAAGATTAGTTAATTTGTAAATAAAGTGATGATATTTTAAATAGAGTAAGTAACTTTTATTTGAAGTTAAATTATTTGAGTATTTATTTTATTTTGAATTAAGCATTGATTAACGTTTTGTCGGCTAAATCTCAATAATAAATAATTATGTTGTGCAACAAATTTTAAAGAAGTGATTAATTTTAGTACTCGGTTAAATAAAAGATTTTTGTTCATAAATAAATCCGTAAATAAGTCGTAAATTGATACCCGTATTTGGCAGCAAACATAAGAGCTAGAACGTGGAAAATACATATAAAATCAATAAAATCCCAATTAAACAATAATGAAAATATTCACAAGAAAATGGAAAGGATTTTATGATAGTCTAAAGTTCGTCTTTAACTACTTTATTTGACATCACAAAGTTATTTAATAAATAAATGACTATTTATCGAGACCAATATAGATTTTAAATACTTTAATCTTGCTAATAGACTTTTCCATTTCCTAGTAACAACATAAAATAAAATGCTAAGAAATCTGTTGAACTCTCAAATAATATTGATTTTAATAATAACAATAACCCAGGGATCGAACCTGAGTATTATAAACGTCGTAATAAAATTTATAAGTTACTTAATTTAATGGAAAGACTCGCCTAATTTTGGGAATGGAACCCCTTATTAGTATTCACATTATTTGTCACGTTTCAACTAAATCGTTTACAGCAACTGGGAATCGAACCCAGAGCCCTTAAACAACACACTATCCAATAATGAATAGTTAGGTATATAAAATGTTCACTTACTTGGATAAAAATCAATTAACTCTTCAACAGATACCTTAACTAGATAAAAATCACTCACCAGGAATTACGCCTTACTCTTTTTACCGGTATACCTAAGCTGAAACCCTTAACTAGGCTATCGTAAGCCCTAAAATACCCGGAAACGCGGAATAAATAGTTTTAAAGCTGTTCGTCAATGATGCCGCGCCATCTCTTCCTCTCATCTCCTTCTTCCAGCAGCTCCTCCTAATAACACTCGCGTGCGCATCTTTTGAGCGCTCCCTAATCCTGTCCGAAATCGACGACCCGACTGTCTCTGAACTAACTTGCCAATCAGTTTTGTTTCTTTCAGCCCCTCCCGCGCCCTTACACATGACTTTACACGGTTCTAAGCAACTCTCCTCATTAGCAGAGGTTCTCAACATTCGATGAATGATTACCTATTTTTATTAAAAATATTTTAAGGTTTTCCACGTTTCTAATAAAATACATTACTCAACATGGTCTTGTAAACTACCGTTATTTTATGATTAATAATATCAAAACTATTCATCAATAAATTTAATTGGTATGTGCAACGCAACTGATTATAGTAACATAAATTCTTGTATTCGTCTATTAACCAAATGTTGACTACCACTGGTCATTTCAAAACTAAGTACTTGAAAAGGGACGCCTGCGCAACACATTTATTTCTTGGAATTTGAGACAAAGCCTATGCGGTCTTTGTGCTATTGTAATGATAGGTAAAATATTTGAAGCTAATTGAGATCCAAATAATAACCGACATAATATGAAATTGAACAATATTTAAAACTTTAATTTGCCAGGGTTGGGTTGTTACATTCGCCCCCAAAATTTTAATGGAATTCACTGGAATGAAAATTTTAAAACCTCTAAACAAACCAAATCCTCAAATTAAAGTTAACTTGTAATGATTGAAAACTAATTAGTATATTATTAGTACTTTATTTATCCCTTTATAAATCTGATTTTCTAATTGGAATCAAATAATGAATGAGAATTTGAACATAGAAAATAGCGTTAGGTATCCTTTTTAGCATCAACATACATTAAAAAGGACAGTAGATAGGCTTATCATCATCATAAAATAATCTTATTAGTGGCAAATACAAAGGATAATCAGATGGATACATCCCTAACATTTGACATGCATCTACTCAAGCATTAATCAAATGCCTGTGTAGTGCACATCACCTAGTATAAATATTTAATTTATTAACACTTGTACCCAAAATAGTGTATTGCGAATGTTTAAACCAGGAACAAATAATTGAAGCACGAATACAGAAAATCTGAGCCTTCAAATAACCTATGTAAAATTAAGACTATAGCCAGGTAATCCACTTTCGGCAGGAAAGCGTGGTTGTGAGGCACACCTAGCCCTAGTGGCACTATGTTAATACTATCAGCCCAATCGTGCCATACGTTTGCAACTGATACCATCAACAAAGTCCTACAAGAAAATGAACCACGTTTAGCAGCTATAATCGTCACCGTACACAAATTAATCTTCCAACTCAGACACTGCATCAGCGTACAACCACTTTATACCTGGAGCATGTATAGTGTGGGGAAAACATTGGCTGATAGCCGCATGTAGAGTATGAATTAGTTGAGAACCAGTACAAAACTGACTATGTGCATTTTCTTATGAGAAAACAGCAACATTTTAACCTAACACCTATTTCTCATCCAATTCATTGTTGTGAGTGCTTTGGGTTAAAATGTCCATAAATTGTCACCTCATACGCAAATCTGTTGAATTATTAAAGCCCACATTAATATCACAATATACACACGCTTCTTCAAACTCATTTTCATACTTTACTTTAACAATCCACCAGACTACTTTAGAGGTGAAGAAATAAAGATATCGCTACAATAATACAATCTACTCTTTAAATAAATTAAAAATACCCATCTATTCATCCCTTGAATATGAATTTACTTCTACTTGACCGTTGTTAATTTACGCCAATTGCAAAAATATTTACAATTACTATAAAACGCCAATTGCTTAAACTTTACGCCAAAAGCATTTTACGCAAATATTGCCTTCCCTATACTACTTATTAACTATCATGCAGCAGCCCTAGTACTGTACGCTTTTGCAAATAATTACGCCAAAGTCTATACAAATCCTAATCTTAATATAACAAAAGTCAATCAAAGAAAATTCATTACATTAAATTATCACTCAAAATGATGACAGCCAAACACCATCCTAAAGTTTCCCCAAATAAATATCTATTTTGTTCATAAATTCAAGTTTTAAAATTTAAATCAATTGACTTTAATTTATTTTTTAATTTTTCATTGCCTAAAATTTTAATAAAAAAATCTATAAAGTTATAATAATGATTTGATTTCTATTAAAATCACTGCATAATAATTGAATGGCTTGATTGGTCAACAACAAAAGTAAGAACCTACCACTGCCAGATTGGACTCTTTTGTAAAAATTACCCTAAACTTACTACTTATCTATTAACCAATAACCCAGTTTTTTTTTCCCGCATTTGTCAATCATCTGAACTATTCTATTAAAGACAGAAAGTAATAAATCGTAAATGCGTTTAGCAAAACAATGTCCCTTTCTTGTTTTTTCTCAAACAATGGACACCTACAAAAACTACCTAAGTTATTTTCTCACACTATTACTAACATAATTATCCCCCATTTGGTGACACTTAAAGACTCATAAATCCTGTGCATTATTGCGTAAAATCCTTTAAATTTGACCCAAGCTAAACATTTGGCCCTACAAGTGGCCACTTCTGGGTTATCATGTGTTAAAACAAAAGACCTATTGAAATATCTGTCAACTTTTGTAACAAAATTCCTTATTTATTGCTCTAGTGTTAACAGTTGTGTTTTTGTGAGTCCAAATTTCTCAGATATCATTTAAAATTTCAAGTGATCCCTAATCTCAAGTAGAAACTTGTTAACCAAACCGCAATCGAATCTAAAGTTTCACACGCTAGCTAACTCCACAAATGGTAATTAATTTTAAATGCTTACGAACGAACTTAACTAATTGTGTGCTTAATAAAACAGTACGAATTATCCATAACACACACATGACACCTTTCATTAAATTATTGTTTATCTTAGCGCTATTAAAATTTCCTGTAGGTGACCAAAGTTTAGTGTTACATTTCAAACGAACGCCGCATCAAAGCTTAGGCTTTGTTTATTAAGATCAGCATTTAAACAAAATGATTTAATTGTTATGCTAACATGACTAAGTCATTGTGCTCAGTTAAACCAAACACCTATGCCTATAGTTCATGTGCCGAATCTCTAATGAAGAATATCAAATAACAGATGTAATAAAAGTTTAACTATAACTAAACTGATTTGGCAGATTTTTAAGCAAAGAACTTAACGCATGATATGGATTAATATCAAATGTCATTATTTGAGAACAAAGCTTGTGTTATTAAATATCCTAAAACACAACTCGGCATTTATCTGAGTTTTAACTAGCCTAATAAATGAATCGCTTTATCTACGAACACACGCTGGATTAAATCCCGTCACTGTAAGCTATGTGTAAAACTTGACACGAAATAACTTTACACTTTATTACTTTCGTCGCATCACTTATATCCTCCCTATCTAGACCTATCATTGACCTATGATATGTAGAGAATGCCCTCGGCATCAAGTCCGCCATATGCTTCATTTATTCGTGCATGAAGCCTAAAATAAATAAATCGACGGTTCCCGGGCTATTTGTATGAAGCGACATTTTGGGCGAAATTGACTTATATACATATTTGGAATCAGCGAATTTTTCCGCGTCGTTTGAGCTGGGTTTGGTGACGATCTGGGCACTTTTTTGTCGCTCAATACAATCGCATTTTCGGGGCCTATTTTGCACTGCGATGTATGTACCGACCCAAAATTTTGACAAATTTAGGAACTGTGTACTTAAGCTCACTATGAAATACCAGAGAGTTATTTAAACCCTCTTTCCTGGATCAACAATTTACAGACAATGTACGTTAAACCAATTAGCCTCACCTTATAAATATTTTGAAATGTCGCTTCATACATTTAGCTTTACTTTATGAATACATAAGATTGTCGCATAATACAATTAGCTTAACCCTACAAATACATAGTAAAGTCGCTTCATACAATGAGCTTTACCTTATAAATATTATCTGCTTATTTCAGAAAACTTAATTACTCAGGCACGATTAGGAACAAATAAGTAAAAATGAAATCGGCGCTTAAACAAAATAGGCTATACACCACGAAAATGTATGGTATATGACAGGAGCTATTATTTTCAGTACTAGGCGGTTAAGTCATTTAGCCTGGAGCAAGAATTAATAAACCTAGGCGGATAAGTCATATAGCCAGGAACAACAAATACTTATCCTAGGCGGTTAAATCATTTGGCCTGGAATAAAAAAAAATAAAAAAAGGATCACTTTGTATTAAACGACATGTATCTTTGTTAATAATAGGAATATCAGAAAAAAACCTAATCAGATTATGCAGAGTATGTAACGTAATCAATAAATATCTTTTTTTTTTTCAAAATTTAACAAATTGCGGAAGTTATGTTTTTTTTTCAAAAATCAAAACTTTAAACAGCTCTGGTGTAAAGTTTACAAAATGTCGCTTAATACAAATAGCCCGGGAACCGTCGAAATGATTACAGTTTCCTAGTATCCGAAGTCAACCTCAAAATGAATCTCACTTTTGTCACAATAACGTGAACGGAAATCGTCCTTTCTTGCAAGCAAAATCCAAATTTCTTAAATCCAGCCTATTTTTAGAAAAGATCATAAGAATATTTTCCTTCATTAACACCTTACGTCATATTTTTAAGAAATTACGCCCCACTATTTCCTTCATTGAAAAAAAAAACAACTAACTATCCTATATCCGTATAGAAAATTTCCTTCCTATTATTCCTTAGTCAATAATTAAACTTAAATGACAAACCGCATACCTAAATCTTGGCAACTAAGTTACCTACTGTTACACGTTGACCATGAGACAACGGCGATCTTTGTTCTGCACCGGACCTTTTTTTATGAGTAGGTACTTTGAACGATAACAAAGGTGTCGAGTTCCTAGATGTCGCATCATGACTATTGTAGACCGCTTTGTAATTTAGTTTTGCTTATACTAATATTTACTTGACTCTATGCGGGAGGTCTAATTTTTCCGTTGCTGAATAATGGTTTAATAGATCATGAGAAATACGAAGTTATGTTAATCAAAGTGAAACAACTAAGATGTTTAACTAAAAATAGTGGTAAATCTTATAGTATTGAATTTGATGATTATCATAATGAGCTTATCATAATGAAAGACAATTTATCATAATGTAACTTTTGCTAAAGTATTGATGATATCCGTTTGCCTATGCTTCTCGCCCCCACTATTTTCCAATTCCTAAAATACGCACACCCACAGATTTCCCTACGATAAACATCCACGTTTTCAACCTCTTTCCATTTCACAAGCAACAATTGTAGGCTGAAAAGCCCACTTATTAAAAGGAATAAAGTTTATTAGCCGTAACTCAGGTTTTGGTATCGTTTATATCCTGGTCACGGCACCAATTGCAACGTTTCCCCCCTTACGAAGTCCCTTATAGATAGAAACCCTCTATCAAATGAAATAAACACAATGATTTGAAGAATCATAATAGATTGAATATGACGTGATTTGGCTGTGTGATCGTCTAGTTTAATGGTAGGACCGTACGCTGTGTATTTATGTAGTAACCAAATTCTTTTAGAGGTACGTGGATGTTTAAATAAATATGTTTCTCAAGATAGTCTCTGGGGTGTTTGCGCACTTAAAGGAAAAGGAAAATTGAAACCCGCAAAACCTCAAGTCTTTATAACTAATAATAATTCATACAAATTGAAACAAAATCCAACCACTCTCCAACTATCAATACTTCTTGTTTATTAAGTTTTTTTTTATGTATAAAATATTATTAATTAAGACCTTGTGGGTTTTTTAAGGCTTGGGGAGCTCCTCCACCGCCCCCCAACATGATGGCCTCCAATTTAATATATTGCCTTTCCCCGGAATGGATCCTACTCGAATTACGTATTTCTACGTGAAATATGCGCTAAAAGAAGACCTGAGCCTAAAGACATTTAATATAAATATCTTCCTAACCTTTTCCCTACCTAAGTGACTTCATGTAAAGTCAACCAAAGGATCCCTAAGAAAATGCAACCTGAAACTAACATTCAAATACAACAACGTATTATGTAATGCTGCACCATTGACTATCTACAGCTGTGGCAATTGTTATGGATTCCAAGCTCGCCATGATTGTGTGTGCTATTGCCCCCCGAGGCCAAGGTTTTACTGCGTCCACCCTATAGCTTACTGGAGAAAGGGTGGTCGTCCCCTAACAATAACACACACAGGAATCATAAGAAAAGCACAGTGATCTTGGACCATCAAATGTTACAGCAGCACCAATACGGGCGCATTCGAAGTAGCAGAACATATTTTTAAATGTTATACTTCCGAAAGATTCCCTGCTACAAGGGAATTTCACAGAAGCATGTTGTCTATTATCTTTTAATAATACAGA
Organism: Pyrausta aurata; assembly: GCA_963584085.1. NCBI lineage: Eukaryota > Metazoa > Arthropoda > Insecta > Lepidoptera > Crambidae > Pyrausta > Pyrausta aurata. Next base: position 9,614,427 of record OY757264.1, read on the forward strand.
GCTAATCCAAAAATACCAATGACTCCTTTAAAGAGCGGTTTGAAATCTGCATGAGCTCTTTGAAACCATTGATATGCCCACATCAGCCCATATTATTTATATTTGAAATAACAATACTAAGTTGATCCTTGATTTGGCAAACTATTCATGAAGATCTTAATTATGTAATATTATTGAAAATGTGATATCATGTGTAATACTGTTAAATACAGCAATCAAAATTTACATTAAATCTTTGGCTCAGATCTAAAGGATAAGGTGAATGTAAAGGATTTCCTACCTACCAGTACCTCTTAAAAAACATAAATTTAATTATTCTTTTCAGTAATGCGAGCCTGGTCTTGACTCTTAGATTTGCATTCTGAACCTTATTTGAATATCTTAACTACAGTAAATATCAAATAATAATAAAAGAATTGGATCCATTCGCTCTTTTTTTTATATTAGAATATGACATCTGACTGTCATTAGTCCCCAAACCCTACCACTGCTTCGGGACGAGAAAGTGATGTGTAGTATAGTGTTGAGAAAAGAAGCAGCGAAAGAAACTCAACACAATTATAATATTTAGTAGATACCTATAAATAAAGATTAAGAGAAATAATCGATTCGATTAAAAGAGTAATTATTTGGTTCATAATTATATGGTGATGATGTATATAAAAGTAAAATATTAGTAAATTCAATTTAGTGTTTAGAAGATTAGTTAATTTGTAAATAAAGTGATGATATTTTAAATAGAGTAAGTAACTTTTATTTGAAGTTAAATTATTTGAGTATTTATTTTATTTTGAATTAAGCATTGATTAACGTTTTGTCGGCTAAATCTCAATAATAAATAATTATGTTGTGCAACAAATTTTAAAGAAGTGATTAATTTTAGTACTCGGTTAAATAAAAGATTTTTGTTCATAAATAAATCCGTAAATAAGTCGTAAATTGATACCCGTATTTGGCAGCAAACATAAGAGCTAGAACGTGGAAAATACATATAAAATCAATAAAATCCCAATTAAACAATAATGAAAATATTCACAAGAAAATGGAAAGGATTTTATGATAGTCTAAAGTTCGTCTTTAACTACTTTATTTGACATCACAAAGTTATTTAATAAATAAATGACTATTTATCGAGACCAATATAGATTTTAAATACTTTAATCTTGCTAATAGACTTTTCCATTTCCTAGTAACAACATAAAATAAAATGCTAAGAAATCTGTTGAACTCTCAAATAATATTGATTTTAATAATAACAATAACCCAGGGATCGAACCTGAGTATTATAAACGTCGTAATAAAATTTATAAGTTACTTAATTTAATGGAAAGACTCGCCTAATTTTGGGAATGGAACCCCTTATTAGTATTCACATTATTTGTCACGTTTCAACTAAATCGTTTACAGCAACTGGGAATCGAACCCAGAGCCCTTAAACAACACACTATCCAATAATGAATAGTTAGGTATATAAAATGTTCACTTACTTGGATAAAAATCAATTAACTCTTCAACAGATACCTTAACTAGATAAAAATCACTCACCAGGAATTACGCCTTACTCTTTTTACCGGTATACCTAAGCTGAAACCCTAACTAGGCTATCGTAAGCCCTAAAATACCCGGAAACGCGGAATAAATAGTTTTAAAGCTGTTCGTCAATGATGCCGCGCCATCTCTTCCTCTCATCTCCTTCTTCCAGCAGCTCCTCCTAATAACACTCGCGTGCGCATCTTTTGAGCGCTCCCTAATCCTGTCCGAAATCGACGACCCGACTGTCTCTGAACTAACTTGCCAATCAGTTTTGTTTCTTTCAGCCCCTCCCGCGCCCTTACACATGACTTTACACGGTTCTAAGCAACTCTCCTCATTAGCAGAGGTTCTCAACATTCGATGAATGATTACCTATTTTTATTAAAAATATTTTAAGGTTTTCCACATTTCTAATAAAATACATTACTCAACATGGTCTTGTAAACTACCGTTATTTTATGATTAATAATATCAAAACTATTCATCAATAAATTTAATTGGTATGTGCAACGCAACTGATTATAGTAACATAAATTCTTGTATTCGTCTATTAACCAAATGTTGACTACCACTGGTCATTTCAAAACTAAGTACTTGAAAAGGGACGCCTGCGCAACACATTTATTTCTTGGAATTTGAGACAAAGCCTATGCGGTCTTTGTGCTATTGTAATGATAGGTAAAATATTTGAAGCTAATTGAGATCCAAATAATAACCGACATAATATGAAATTGAACAATATTTAAAACTTTAATTTGCCAGGGTTGGGTTGTTACACAGACCATACCTATATTTCCCTTTCTACTATGGTTCGAGTATCTAAATCGTAAGACACTTAAGTATGTTGTGATGTTCTTCGACCGTTGCAGTATAATGTCCGCCACCGAACAGAGCTTAGGCAAATGACACACTGAGCTCCCAGATCTTGAGTAGTCTCAGGCAAGCTTCATGGAGAATACCACTACTGCAGTTTCTAGGCTGTATTTGGTAACCTTTTAATTCGACTTGTTTACTCGGTTCCTAAATAAATGATTTTACTCGTAAGTACTGTACCGGAAGTCTATTGTAAGAGAAAATTTTGAGATTTTGAACGTCGTTCTTTCAATCAATATTGCGAAGAGAGTAATGAGTATCATTATAAAACAAGAATCGTTCACAAAGAGAGACGTCAGTACCTTCTCGATTGTGAATTCCATGTTCCGCATACAATGGAAAATTTTGCACAGATAAAATCCAATAACAAAGATAAGTATACAGATTTATGCGTAAATCCCACTTATGAGTTCATTGATAAGAAATGCTTTCCGTCCTCCAATATAAGGGAATATTTTCTCCTGATTCAGTAATCTCCAATTCCATGGTCTCTTAAGGGCTGTACCAAATTATTATTGTATTCCCATTGTAATAAAGCAAATGCTTCCTTTATATCTATTTCTATTTATAAACATTAAGGTCGCTTGTGAATAAAAAGGGATATCGTATCGGCAGCTATGCGGAATGGAGGTTGGAGGTTTGATTTATGTTGCATGTTTGAATAAGAACTATAATATTTTCTTGCCATTTTCAAAGGAGTATTTGAATTCAAATTGACTAAACTAATGTCTTGGTTTAAAACTTTCTATTGTCGTTATTTCATTATCATAAGTGCTACCTATTTTGAATGTGACCATCGACTTCTTCATTTGAATATTCATACGGCCGTTACATTATCATAAAGAGGAATTAGCCATTCGTTTCGCACTGGCCTTACGCCCCGCAATAACACTGGACGTAGCTTCATAAAAGTAATAGTAGTATTTGCCGCAAATGTAATGAAATGTAGCCGCAATATGAGGGTGACTCTAGTCCCAACTGACCGGAGTTAAATTGGTCAGCTTTATGCAGACTTTCGTGCCATCATAGACTTAGTAATGACTTTCTTTGGCGAATGGTGAAGTTGGGATTAATTGGATGGTCCAGTGTGTAACTGGCCGTGTAAATCTAAAGTGCTGCAGTATCTACTTTTGCGTTTCTACTGCAATCTACCGAGGAATAGGATTTTATGTGACTTAGGAATTATTTTCGTAATATTTTGTTGTTAGGTTGTTATATTGCCTCAAAGCTTCACCGAATGTCAAGATTCGTAAAGGATACGGAAAGTATTCGCCAGAATAACAAGACCACTCAAGGAGTGCTTAAATCATATCCGTAAGCGTACCGGAGGCGCGGGCATATTTCACGATTCCTCCATAACTCGCGAGCAATCAGCCGTGAGAGATCGAGCTATTTGCCCAAGTGCAACCATTCAGCTCGTAATACGTTCGCGCGCCCTATTACCCATATGACATAATGGCGTTCGACTGATTGGACGAACTTCTATAGTGCAAAAAAATCTCGATAAATCGCGCACAATTTATTTTATGCCGATCCCCCGATTTTGAAGAGCTTTTGTCGCATGAACAGTGATGGTAGGGCGCTTAATTTTTGATGACAGATCATATGTGCCGATTTAAATATTGTGGCGGGCCGTAAAATGGAATATCGTGAGGATCGGCTTATCGTTTTAGTATCCATTTTTGTGGCGTTAGCTATTTTCATTTTAAAGGGTATGTACTTAAAGCTACAATATGAATAAGTTACGATGTTGGCAGGTATTCGAACTAGTGATGTTTTTAAAGCAAAGTTTCAATGGCATCAAACATGTATGAACATTGCCTGTTAAACAGAGTACTTGAGTCTAGATAATATACCCACTTCGATAAATAATAGACCGTTATTTGCACATAAATACGGTAGTACAATATCGAAACAAAATGATAGTCGGAATCGATAGATTAGATCCAATAACCTGGGAGAGAGTGGGCTATTTCCCGCTCTTCTATCGAATGGGCAAATAGATTCATGCTCGTTCCATTACACTCGATGAGAAATTATCTACGCCTAAACATAGATACAATACAGCGAATGAAAGATGTACCTACAAACTATATCTTTCAGACTATTTACTGACACATTTATCGTGTGTATTTGCTGGGACCGTTTCCGTGGACATAAGGGTCTTATTACGATTTAGATAGCTGTCTCATAAGCCATGGCCTTCTGCAGTTACGTAAACAGGAAACAAACAAAGACATTGTAAGTATTAATGGCCAATTATTGTGGTCAAACATCAATACAGCTAGTCGATTTGGATGCACGCGAATCCTCAATTTATGTTCCATCAAAACCGCTTTGCAGACATTATTATTGTCATAATAAATCCGTTCTACCAGTTATATAAGAGCCGTTGGTTATTGCATTCCTATCATAAATTATTTACAACTGAACAACAGAATGGATTTTTGGAAAAATAAAGTGGCTGTAGTCACCGGGGCCTGTCATGGAATTGGCGCTCAAATAACGGAAGATTTAGTCAGAGTTGGCATGACTGTTATCGGTTTTGAGCCAAATTTTGAAAGAGTGGATCAAATGTTCGATAAACTAGAAAGTTGGGGCAAAGTTGAGGGACAGTTGATTCCGTGCAAATGTGACGTATCGAAGAATGAAGATTTGAAAAATGCATTCGAAGGTATAGTTGCTGCGTATGGGGGAGTGGATGTTCTGATTAACAATGCTGCCATTGGTAAAGAAGGATTGATTAGCACTGGAAATATTGAAGATCTAAAAGAAGTCGTCGATGTTAATATTTACGGACTAATTGCTTGCACGAAATTTGCCGTGGAATCCATGACCAAAAAAGATATACCTGGTCAGATAATTAACATCAACAGTATTTGTGGTCATTATATGCCACCATTTGCTGAACCTAAAATAAACATGTATATTGCTTCAAAGAGAACAATGACTGTTTTAAACACTCTTCTTAAAAACGAATTCAAACATCTCAATCGAAGAATAAAAGTGACTAGTGTTTCGCCAGGGATTGTGCGGACTGGAATATTCAAAACGGCTGGCATTGGGTTTTTGAATGAGGAGTTTTTCAATAGAAATCCGCATTTGACGACTAAAGATGTATCTAATGTGGTTTTGATGATTCTGTCCGCACCTCGAAGTATTCAGGTCAACGAAGTCATCTTTCACGCTTTGCATGAGATCTATTAAGTGGCAACTTATTTTGTACTATCATGATTGTGTTCAGTGACTTGAATAGTAGTATGATTAAACTGTTATTAACGGGACTTTCAGGATGATGTTAATTTATGTTTCCAAAGAATATAATATACGATGTAACAAGTCACAACGTGTAATTGTCAGAAATACATTGAGTGATTTTTCAGATTGGATGTTTCAAATCAATTCATTTTTACTGGCTCATATTCTACATCCTGAAACTAAATTGCAAGATGTTTTATTTGATTGGAAGCTATAAAACGTTTTATCCACTGGTATCTATAAATCTTGAGATCAAAATTCTACGCGATCATAAAACGAGTCAGGTAACTGCTACGTTTTACGATATTGATGATTGTTGTTATTACAATGTAAGTACATAGGTAGTGTCTAGTCACTTCCTTAATTTCCTTTTTTCTTCATAAACTTCATACATTTTATAGATTATATTATTTGTAAGTGGAATCATTAAGAGCCTTAGTTTTTAAGTGTTTTTAAAATTTTCATAGTATAATTTATTTACATCGGACACTTCTAAAACGAGAGATAAAGTAGCCATTAACATTGTCACAGACTTTGCCCAGCAGTGGGACGTTACAGGCTAATTTTACTTTATATCTTTCCGATTATCTTGATAAGCTAACGACATGACAACCGCTTCGTTGAAAGACTTTATAACAGAGAGCACAGGCAGGCAAATGATCAGTTTAACAATACTCTTCAAGCAAGATACAATCTGTTAGCAAAATGAAGTGCTGGCTCGGCAAGGTAGCTTTAGTCACCGATTGTAACGATGAAGTGGGGGCGAACGTTTTAGAACAACTAGTTAAAGCTGGAATGATAGCTATTGGGTTCGCACAAACCGAAGAAATAGTACAGAAGATGACCGAAAAACTAAATAATTTATCGAATAAATCCATCAATGGAAAACTAGTGTTATGCAAGTGTGATATAACTGATACACAAGAGTTAAGATCAATCTTTGACAATATAATTAACACTTATGATGGAGTTGATGTTTTAGTCAACAATGCGTATTGTAACACGGATTGTTTAGTGAGTACAGGAGATTTGGATGACTTCAAGAAGGTGGTTGACATTAACATAAGTGCCCTAATAGCTTGTACAAGATTGGCTGCAGGATCTATGAATGAGAGAAACTCCAGAGGTCATATCATTAACATCAATGATTTGTGTGCTTACCAGATTCCAGAAGATTCTAAGAAAAATGTGTTTATAGCGACTAAGGCTGCGATTACTTCTGTCAATGAGATTTTGAGGCATGAGTTTAGATTTTTAAAGGCTAATATCAAAGTGACGAATATTGCATGCGGTAGTATTGAGAGTGATGTGGAATATGCACCGAATGAGCCAAAGTTGAGAATACGAGATGTTGCAAAGTTAGTCAAGCTTATTTTAAACACACCGGAGCATCTACAAGTTCACGAAGTGCTCTTGGACTCTACTTTAAAATAGAAAAAATATATAATTGGCTTATTTACTTTATAAATGTCACTTAGCTGTAGTGGAGTTGGGTTTTAAAGAGTTCAAAAAGGGTGTAAATATGTTCAAAAAAGCTACAAAGAGAAAATAGGCAAGAAAAATAGAAAAATCGCATCCCGCGCCGCATACCACAGCATCCCTTTCTGCGCAAGGCTCAAAAGAGCGCATTATCTTAATTAAATGGGTGGAGCATTAGAGCTCATTACGCGTTCGCGTTTAGCAAATCACGCTTCACCCGGATCCCTTTGTCAAGAATGCACAACCCCGTTTTCAAATAGTTTCGCGAGGTTTCAGGGGTCCTGTTTTTGAAACCACACTCATATAATGTGTTGGCGTATACGACATATGCTACGATCGTTCATCTTGGATTTTAGTTGGGCAGTTCAAATAAAACAAATATTGGGACAAATGATAAAACATTGTTTTTGTTAGACGTTTATGTATCTCTCGCCAATAATAGGTAGCTTTTGTTGCGGTCCATTGTGGTCGTGGAACATGCTTGTAATTTGTCTATTTTAATATTGGTTTTTAAATATAATACGAGTACTTAAATAAATATCGTTTTATTTATATGTATTAAGAGATCTAAACTAAAATATTACAGTCAATTGCTGCGAATGGTAATCAATTTTTAATATTTAAGCTGATTCGGTCGGTAAAAAACGGTCCCCTTCAAATTTAAGAGCTAGGCTTTTGTCGGTGGCGTATCCAGTGGATATATACCTTTTAACCAAATGCAATTTGATGGCGGCGCCTTCTCTCCATGTCACAGGAGAGACACTGAATATTGTAGCTTTTAATAGAGAAGCCTCTAGACTTTCTGGTAATCCTGCCGCTGTTTGGTCGGGGACTGCTTATTCAACATATTCGCAGCTAACCGCCATATATCTGGTGGCCGTTCGCTATCCGCCACCCGTGACCCCACTAATATGCCTACAGACGAAATAAACTCAAAAAATATAAATAACCGTCTTTGAAGAAATTTTAATGGTGTTTTATTATTCTCAAATCTTAATTGGTTTCAGGAACAAAAGGTGAAAACAGCGCCTTTCACACTAAAAGAATTTAATTAATTTTTTTCTTTGCTCTTTAAATGTATATTATGAATAGGAATGATCAATTGGCATTTAAATAAAGCTTTTCAAGTTAGATAACAAGTTGTACAAAACTAATCGAGTAGGTATTTGCATAGTTTTGAGCCAAAGCAGTATTATTTCACATCATGAAAAATTAAACTGACTGCAACATAATATGCATCATAAAAGTTAAGAAACTTTTTTCATCCATCACAGAGCACAGAGTGCATATTACAGAAGAATAACACAACTGTCAAATATATTGTTATTTCAAGTGATCGTTGCTACAGTTTTGATTTGATTTCTAGATTTTAATTCACAGCCGTATAATACTGATATAGATATTAATCTAGTTTTTGTACGGATAACTTTGCGTTTGAGTGCAATACAGTTATGAAGTCTTCACCAAGTACTTTAAATTTTGACAACAACAATGATGATGATGATGACGATGAAGAGGAATCATACATTCGTTGGAGCAACATCATCTTCCTGCCTTTTAATCGCGTCTTTCAAATGTTTGTGTTGATCAGCGTCATTCTCAAGAGTATTTTGGTAAGTATTTTTGGCTATTATTTAATGATGTAAGCTCTATAATTACAACATGATTGAAAATCAATTATTTCCGAAGTACCTACTTATAAGCGTTGCTGGATCAAAATAGCAATAAATTTTCAATATCAAGGGACCTTGCCATGCAAACACCCCACCGCCAATCCGCACTGAGCCCGCGTGGTGGAGTATGGCTCATACTACCTCATATTTGAAATAAGGCGTTTGCCCAGCAGTGGGATGCTTACAGCACAGCCCGGACACTCAGAAGAAACTTTTCATTTTGGCCATACATTGACAGATGGCGTGTTGCATAGACGCTGCGTTTGTGTGCGTAATATAAGGGTTGACAAAGCCCGTTACACCGCACCGGTCATAGCTATTTTCACATAACAATTTAATATAAACAGATACATAAACAACGTAAATAATTTACATTATTTTAGTAAACAACGTAACGAGTACTAATTTTCGTAATGTCATATTCACGTGGTATCGTAGAAAAATAAAAAGATAAAATCTACCTTAGCAACACCTGATTTCACCGATCACATAAATGATACAATTATAATTTCCTAACTACACATAATTCTATGGAATGTTACCTTAACTAACGTTTTTAAAGTTGTTCACTGTAACTGAATAGTTAGAATAGGTTATATGTAGTTGCATATTTTGTATGAAGTTACTTTTCACCTCTCATCTTTTGGGAAACGAAAAAAGCTCCTATCGGAGTCATTTCTCGAGAAAGAAAGACACCCGTACACTGCACAGTACTTAGGCATCTCTCGTACACAAAACTTTGTACTTCCGCTAACGTCGCAAACATGCGTGTGCCATGCCCGCTAGGCGGTCCCCTAATGAGATCCCTAATTCCGGCGCGATAGTGAGGTAAGTCAGACTAGGGAGGGGAGGTGAGTGTCCGTTCTGTATGTAGTACTATTATATATTCTGTGCTTACAGGCTAACTTTACTTTTTATCAAGAGACTTGGTAGATCATATTACATAGGGTTTTGTATACTTATAAATCAAGGGTAACATTTATTCCCACATTTCTCACCACTTAGAAGTCAAATATTTGAATACGGACAAGACGTTGATACTTAGAAAGTCTATTTAGTACTACTTCTATTAATTATTAAATAAAATGTATACAAAGTTTAAATCTAGTTATCGTTGGTTTCAGGGCCCGGTAAAGTCGATCTTTTCGATAGTTCATTGTTCTGAAGTTATGGATAGATACCTCGTTTTGACTTTTGTAAAGTACTATTATTGGTATTTATGTGATTTGATCTACTTTGCCGATACTTTCCTCCACATTGTGCATAGGTGCGTAAAAAATATTATAACAGATTCAATTTGTACGGATTAGTATTTTTTTAATTATTTAGTATGAGTTTGCTCTTGACTCCAGACCAAGTAAAGTTTTTAAAAAAAACATTTTAGTTACTGTTAAAACATCTGCATCTGTTTTCAGACAAGTAACTGACAAAGCTATGAGAAGAGAGTTTCTTCCGAAATCAGCATTTTTGTTGTTGATTGATGTGATATCTTTAGTTCCATTTTACACCCTATCAACTTCGGAACTATGTCCGCCAGTTCAGCTGTGGCCAAATATACTGGCTTTTTCTGAGTTTTTTGTGTAAGTTACCGTTTTGTAATTCCTTGATGTCCTGCCTGTAGAAGGATACCCTAAAGGCGAGTATTTCTATTATATGAAACCCATCAAAACATTTTTTTAAAGTGTAAAACCGCAAACCCTCTCTATTGCTCAAAAGAGTTCGATATCAAGTATCTTTAAGTATAGGTCGACCGCAAAACTGAGACGTTACTGACGTCACTTTTGAAACCATTTTTAATGACTTCAAAAAAGGAGGTAATCAATTCGACCTGTATGTATGTGATATTGAGAGAAATAGAAAAAAAAATGATTCTGTTGATCTATAAAGACTTCCAAACACGTGTGCAACATTTTTCCCCTCCCAATTATTAAAATATCGTTCAATTTATAAGAATTATACCGTTCTTGGTTAACGATATTTCTTATTCTACAGGTAAAGGGAAAGCAATCAATTTGTAATAATAATAATAATATAATGTACATAAATTGGTTGCGGAAGAGAAAGTAAGAAGCGTCAAAAAGAAAACAGTTTTGCGGTTTACCGATAGAAGTAATATTTTTATGATTGTCCAAATGGAAGTCAATTCCCAAAAATGTAAATTATAACTTTGAATATCAATCACAATGACCAATTGTTATTAAAAACATGGTCTCTTTAATTTCCAAAAATTATCAATAATTTATTTTGTTTAAAGGATATATCGGATCGTGGAACATTTTTCAATGGTTTCGACACACTCTATTTTGAAGTTGTTAATAGGATTCACCTTGTTAGTGATGATTTGCATCAATTGTATCGGATGCTTTATAATTTTACTGACTGTTCACGGACTCTGTGAAAAGTGTCACGAAAAGAGATTCTACGACTGGCGAAAATATGTCATGCATAAAGTAAGATCTTTATTGATTTTATTTTAATTGACTCTTTTTTGCACTAAAGAAAACTGTTCATATCATTTCTGTTTTCAATATTTGCAGCTGAACGAAACTGACGAAAGCTTTACAACATACGTTTATGGAACATCACTGGTCGTAAGCTTCATTTTCAATACTTTACACGATGAAACTAAGCCGTCCACTATCATAGAGTATGTATTATCCTGTTTGTTAATGCTCACTGGTTTCTTCTTGAATATTTATATTGTAATGCCAAAAATATTCGCTGAATCTGTACTAAACTTACGGCGAATTTGCAACTATCAGCCAACTGTACGAAAAATCACAGATGAAACCAAAAGAAGAAACCCATCGCCTACTGCTTATATCAGTGTGAGAAACTTTTACCATCTGATATGGAGAAAAAGAAAAGGTATTACACACATGCCGGCTGTCATCGGAGATTTTCCTAGGTACTTACGACTTGATGTCAAACAGGATTTAATTTGGCCAGTCTTCTATCATAGTCCTACTTTAAGAAATACATCTGCATCCTTCAAACGGTGGCTCTGCGAGTTCATAACCCTAGACTACAAACTACCTGGAGAAAAATTCTACGCTGGACCGCATTGCCACACTAATTTGTATTATTTGCAATCAGGTATTATAGAAATTTTATCAGCCGATGACGGAATAACACCCTTGCTCTCCCTGAGTGGCGGAACATTATTAGGGGATGTCAGCTGTTTGGTGCCTCCTCTTAAAAGGAATTTAGTTGTTCGCTGTGTAACATACTGTGAAGTTTATATTGTGTCTCGATATGATATACTGAAGGCCATGCAAAAGTATCCAGCAGATCGAAAAGATATTATGACTTCAGTCAATGAAAGAATGAAACATGCACGTACACTTTATAACTGTAAACAACACGTAAGAGGACTCGATAGAGCTGAAGATGAGGGTATAGCTTGGATTAAAAGACGATGGTGGGAAATATCGGAAGCGGTATCAAATTGGAAAAATACATCGAAGGTTCCTACAAATTTTGTTTTGCCTCCAGAAGAAGCAGTATATCACTGTGCGAAGTACATTGGGCAGCTTGTTTTATGTAGCGATGTTCAGCTACATCAGAAATCATTATTCACCAAAACAAATTTTCCATGGATATTAGCACCTGACTCTCCCTTCATTAGAATCTGGAAATACATAGTGTTTTACACTGTACTTCTGGCTTTCATCATATATCCACCGAATATAATTCGAAAAAATATCAAAAGTTCTTTCAAAATTGTTCAAATTTGGGTTGACTTCGTTTATGTTGCTGATATCTGCATTACATTATCTACTTCAACAAAAAGAGACAATTTTTCTGAAAATTTCGCGACCGTTATGTTTACACGATGCAAAAGTGTGCAATTTGTTATAGATCTCTTTGCTACTATTTGGATTGAAAAATTAGCTTTATTGGCAGGTAGACCTGAATTGTATTATGTATTCCAATTCAATAGACTCCTGAAAGTATATATTTTGTTCACCAGTGACATCGTTAATGAATGGAACTTAAACAGAGGACTGCTTTACAATGTTTGCTACAAAGTGATGTTGGCAAATTTTTGTTACTTCTATATATTTGCACATGTGATATATGTCATAAAAAAATACGTGCCAACTTTGACTACCGCAACCTTTTTTGGGGAAAAGTATTGCACGCAGGGGAATCAAACCGTGCTCTGCGATGTTGAAGATGATTTTATGGGCGTGGCTATTGCCCATGTTTATGAACTTCTCTTTTTTGAGTTCCCTCCAAGAACTTTGGCTGATAATTACTTCTGTGGCATCATCCTCTACGTCGGATATATTATAAATAAGATAACCCGGGGGAGATTTATTTCTTATCTATACTTGAAACAGAGACTGACTACAAATTATCAATCGTTTGTAACGAATTTAAAAAGTTATTATAATAGATACAAAATACATGAAGACTTAATGAGGCGTTTGGATAGATACTTGATATGCCAGTGGAAATATTATAACGGAAGAGACGTCATGCAGCAAAATGTACTGCAAAATGAGCCCTTTGATATTTATTGGAAGGTCCATGGTGAGGTGGCTGAAAAGGTTATAAGGAACTCTCAGGCCTTTGCTGGGTCAGATCCTATGTTAATCCGGGAGCTAGCTTACGTAGCGAAATTTATGATTTTGCCAAGAAACGCTACTATATTTCTTTTTGGAGTGCAATGCCGAAATGTCACTTGGATTGTGCAGGTAAGAAATAGTATTAGACTACGTTTCATTCAGTACCGTCTTATTTTTTACGAATTGTCAAATGTAAAACATGATGCAAAACCAGAATTGCTGTAAAGTAAATAAATAAAAGAACTAATCTTCGTCTTAACGAGATAAAAATATTTTTAGGGACATGTACTAGGCGAATATCACAACGAGGAAGGAAAACTGGTAAAGTCATATCATGACCCTGGTCAAATGTTATCCGTAAATTCAGTTCTGCTACGAAAACCATCTTTCAGGACATACTCTTCTTATACTGAATGCGAGGTAAGTGTGTAGCTCGAAATAATATTGTCTTAAAACGGATCACAAGAAATTGAGGGGTATGGGCGGCGCGGATACACCCTCCCGCACTTCTCACGCAGCCCACTCTCGCCTCCCCGCACGCCCCGCACACCCTCGTGCCCCGCAGGCGAAGTCTCAATAAAGCGGTTTACCTATAGTTCAAAAGTGCAATACATTGTCTAAGAAAAGAATAACAGTAAAGAAAAGTCAGTAAGTTTGTTGTATTAATTCAGCTTAAAATATTAATGTCGAACTTTCTGCTATGTCGCTGAAGAGTTACAATAAATGTTTAATATTAATTTCAGTTGCTATACATACAAATACAAGATTTCTATAATATTATCAAACGATATCCATGCGAATGGAGTTACTTTGAAAACTGCATAAATGAATTTGGACCAGTTATTGGAGATATGTTTGAAGAGTATTTGAAGAAACATCAAGATGTGAGTAATAGAATCTGTGTTTTTCTTTTGGGACAACTCAAATAAAAAACTTACTTATCTGAATTTGATTTCACAGTAAGTAAGTACGACTGTGATAGATTGATTGGTTGATTATAAACTCCAAAATGCCAATTATCTCTTATGATAACTAAAGGGTGATTATTGTTTTAAATATAACTTCATGTAAATGTTGTCCGCGGCTCCTTTTCAAATGGTCCTTTCGAAAGGTCCAATTTTGCGTCACTTTTTCGAGCATTTCGACCTGTATTCCACGAATTACGCATGCTATGTTATCCTGTAGGCCTTCAATTGTGTTCGGTTTATCCACATAGCCTAACAACTTTACATAAATTGAATGATAAAGGATACCGGGCCTATATCTATTAAAAATAGTTACTTGTTTGCAGTATCACAAAACGCTCTGGAAGAGAGTATTTCACGCCAGCCAATCAACTATGTCATCCAAAGGGGAGCGCAGAGTACCAGTAAGAAATGTTGATTCAACTCCCACCACGGCAAGGACTTCAGACAATTGGTTTGAGCCGGATTCAGAGTTAGTCTTCTATTGTGTTCCGTATTTCTTCACTTGCACATGGCACTCAATACCGCCCCAAGACCACAAATGGCAATAGCCTACGTGTTATGTCCAGACATCTAGGCTTATGCCACTGGCGTAGCACCCCATGTAGCCTGCCTTTAGATGCTGTATGTCTATTGACTCTAAATACCACTGCAAAAACTACATCTATACTAATATTATCTATACTAATATTATAAAGCTGAAGAGTTTGTTTGTTTGTTTGTTTGTTTGAACGCGCTAATCTCCGAAACTACTGGTTCGAATTGAATAATTATTTTTGTGTTGGATAGTCCAGTTATCGAGGAAGGCTATAGACTATATAACATCACGCTACGACCAATAGGAGCAAAGATATAGTGGTAAATGTGTAAAAAACGGGAGAAAGAAGTCACTATTCCACGCGGACGAAGTCGCGGGCAAAAGCTATCCTCAATAAAATTTTCAAACAAAGTGCGTAAATTATACCTTAAGCGAGTTTGAAACTACTAGTGTTTATCAGTTAGACAACCTCAATATTGGCTGGCAGTCTCTTTAAGTATAAGGTAGTGTGCAAAATGTCCGTTTCAAATTCATTTACCAGCACCTGCGAGCAATGAAATTGGTTGTTGTATTCTTATGCCATGCTGACAGTTAGCAGATAATTATGTTTATTGCGAACCAAAAAACCCTCGAAACTTGGCAATGACCATTTCTGAGCTCCCAGTATCACGTCAAGATATAATGACAACGTAACGTGCGACTATAATTTTCCAACACATAATCATGGCTCATTGTTGTTCCTGCTTGAATGTTCACAAAATATGGAAATGGACTAAAAGTGTTTTTTTATGTTTTTTTTTTCATAAAATTGATATTTTTATATTATTATTATTTTTCAGTTGGATGTACTACTGGATGTTGTTTAGAGTGATTGTGGTTATAGTCTCTATTGTTAGCACTTCTTTACAAGGTTGGTCAATTTTTTTTTCAAGGCGCATTTTTTATTTATTTAATGCGATTTAAATCTAAATGGTATGATAAACTTTTAAGGGAGCATTGGAGCTCCGTTTAGAAGAAGTATGATGATCACCAGCGCTTTTTGTGACGGTATCGCTTGGATGGATATCGTTTTGAAGTGTTTTGTGAGTACTTCCAGCCAGCCATCTTATTACGTACTTTATATACTTACGTACTATAATTAGAATAGTTCTACGGGACTGCTACGGGATGACAACCGTTCTCATAAGAATGAAAAATGACAAATTCCTCTACCCGTGTTCTTCCTTTTCGTGTTAATACAGTTTAATTTTACACACTTTTTACACCGCGTAGTGACAGTGACAGGTCCATTCTTATACAATACTCAGGTAGTGTTTTTAAGCTATCCATATTTAGGTCAAACGGTGTAATGGTTGACTACATGGTTGAACGGTACATTTTAGCAATCCCGTATCTTACTTTTTTGATGTTAATGACCATATTTTTCATTCACATTTTCACATTTTGAATTTAAATGATAAACTTGTAAAATGACAATCCTTTATTGGCTGTAGGTAATATTAATAATTTTGTTTGTTTTATAAATTTTAAGAGCTGTGGATTGATGTACATTAAATAAAAATAAAAAAAATATATACTTCGTACTCGCCGCCATTCAACCATCTGGTTTCTTACTCCTCCTGTGTCAGGCAAAATACATAGTTAACATTCTTGAATGCAGTTACCCTTGAGTACCTAGCAAAACTTCTGATAGTTCAGTGTAATCCAAACGCTAATTTTATCAAGTACTATCTGTATTGAAGTTGCAACTCAGTTTGGAGGACACCGTCTGAATACTTGAACTCGATAACTTTGTCTAGTGAGGAGTACATTGAAGATTGGCGATCGGTATACTCTACTATCTATTCGTGAAACCAATCGCTACTTTAAGGCTAATCATCCCTTTGAAAGATTGTTTTCGGAATTTTTTGCAGTATTTTTATGTAGCTAGGTCTCCGGCGTTTAAAATAACTTTTTAGCGAAAATCACTTGCACTTGCAAAAAAAGTGTTACTTTAGCCAAAAGACGATAAGAGGTGCATTCAATTTTGACTCTTAATGTAATTTAGGCGTGAAAGACTGTCATCGTGTGTGTGCGTGGACCTTTATAAATTGTATTGTCTAGCAAATCAAATCATGCTTTTAAAACATATTTCTTCGTTTCCAGGTATCCTACTACAACGATAACGGTATCATTATATACGACACTAAGATGTGTATGGCGCATTATCTCACTAGAGGCTTTTTTCTGGACATCGTTGGAGCCGTTCCTTGGTCGATGGTTTTCAGCCTGATAATCACTAGCTCCATTAACGAGCCGCAAGCCATGCTTATGAACACATTCTGCAAGTTTGCTCACTTGTACATCATTATGGCGTTTTTCAACCATATTGCAGATAGGCCCTCTATCAACAGCATTTACATTTTGGTAAGTCATACAAAAATGAGTGTAGTATAGATAGTAGAGTAATAAGTATTGGAAAACGCTCAATAAAACTGCCTTTGACTACAAAACCATAAACTTTGCATGTATGTACATTCAGATTGAAAAATATAAATGGTGTTTTTAAACTTTCATGGTCACTAACATTAGAATAGTTAGATTAGATTACAACGGTGCCGAAATATCGGAAGCTCATTAATAAGGTGCATGGAGCAATCCCGTATCTAACTATTCTAATAATAAATGATGATGATGGTTATAGATAGTGCCATCCACGAAGGCGCACCCCTTTCAATTTTGCTTGAGGAAAGCGCGGGGTGTGGGGGTGGTGGCAAATTTTTAATAATATATCTTATACGAATAGGTTACGCTCACCTACCCTTCTTCATCTAAATATTTCAAGATTAACGTTACGGTAATTTATCAAAACTAACATATCCCCAGATAGTAAAATGGCAGCTTGTGATAGTCTTGGTGATGATCGGGGCTAGTCACTTTCTGATGACTCATTGCATTGACTTCAAGTTCATGCCAGACGGGCACCTTATAAGCATGCATCTGCGGAATGATTGCTGGATGCCAAGTTACGTTGCGTTGAACAAAAATCTATCGATTGACGAGTTAAAATTAGTAAGTATTCCTGGAATCACTATTGCAGAATGATATTTCTTTCGGCAGAAAGATGACAAAAAGCTACGCTACAGGTTAAGAAAGCACTTCAAAATTTCAACAGGCTTGCCCCCTTACTTTGGACACCAATACCGATCCAATGAAGATAGCCATCCCTGTCACATGCATGCACGGCCTGGTATGAGTGACAGGGATGGCGATAATAATTGGATCGGGTTTTGTGTCCAGAGTAAGGGGGCTGGTCATGTGTCGGTGGCCGAGTGGTATAGACATGCGCCTGTAAAATGTAAGACACAGGGTTCGATTCCTTGTCTGACACAGTTGCTGTTTATAAATTCAATTTGTAAGATAGAAATATTTTAATTTTATTATATGCGTAAACATCTATCAAGATTATGAAATACATAGATAATTTCTGTTTATGGTTTATTTCGTAATAAAAAATTTCCCTCCCTTGGTACTCGGAAACCTACAAAGAATCATGCTTTTTAACTGTTTTAGTGGCCTGAGTGCCAAACGCGAATCTGCATTATTTATTAAATTTTGTAACAGATGACTTAAACTTTTAAAGTAACTTTGATTTAACTTAATATTTAATGCATTCAATTAAGATATTCGCGCAAAGTCTGAACCTGGCACAGAGCGCCCTCATGAGAATGAACCTTGGAAAGTTTCACATTGATCGCGACAACCTCGGCGTTGGTTTCATTCTTGTTTTCCTTGGAGTGACTTTTTGGTAACTCAATTCAGATTTTAATAATATAATAAATATGTAGTTTGTACAGGTAGACTAGTGTTATAACTTGATCTAGAAGGCTACTACGAAGAACAAAACCGGTCAATACGATCATAAGTAGACCTCCTAAAATTTTAAATTCAATCTATTGAATTAATTGTTATTAATAAATAAAACGATTGACTTATCTCTGAGACCCTAGCGTCTTGGGTGAGACAACCTCGGTGACAATCTCCGTGGTGTAGTGGCTGAACACGCTGGGTTTCAGGGCATTGCCACTCTGGAGGTCCCGGGTTCGATTCTGGTCGGTTCAACATAGAAGTCATTATTTTCTATATTGTTTCGGGTCTGGGTATTTTGGTATCACCGTTGTTTCCGATTTCCATTGCAAGTACATAAGCTACTTACTTTGGGATCAGAACAAAGTGTGTGATTGGTGTCCAATCTTTATTTGTTCATAGTGATATAATCATGAGCCTTATTTATTCAATACTTTTTCTGCAGGTGTGTTATGTGTTACTCACTGACACTCTTAGTTCTATCAGCCAGAGGCGATACGCTTTATCAGCATGGCGTCAATCAGTTGCAAAAGTTCCTGAGCGCTGAGAGAGTCGACCAAAAGCTTATCAATGATGCGACAGCTACTTTTGCTTATTGGTGGAAAAGGTTAATATCTATATTTAAAAAATTGCAATACCATATATTTTTCTTGCTGAATTTCTTTATATGTTTTTACTTAGGATTAAAATGTTGTCTTTTATTATGTTTCATGTTCCAGGAATAAAGGTTTTAATATGCGTCATCTCATGAAAGAACGACTTGGTGTGGTATTCAAACAAGATTTGAGTTACTACTTTTTCAAGAGGTAAATATCGTAATTTGCACTCTTTTAGAGCGCTTTCAAATTTCGGCGACTTTAGCAGCGCAACTGTCGCACGACCTACGCGCGACAGTAGCGCTGCTGATAATTTCATACTATAAACGGCAGCAGCGCACGCTCTCGTGTGCAAAGCAAAGCTATCCGCGTAGCTAATTACTGGCCACAACAAATTTATGTGGCTTTACCATCGACTCGCTAAGAAGAAGAAGAAGTAACGTAAGTGCATGCGCTGTTACCGCGCTGTGAACGCCGTAATGTGAAGGCGCACTTACTATTGCACTATTCTTCTTAGAGTTGTTTGATACGGGATTATATCATATACCTCATTTATAAGACATAGAAGAAATCAAAATTGCTGAAATTGCGTACTGTAATCTTGTATCATCTATTCTAATGTTTGATCCTCATGTAAGCTTAAGGCAAATATTCTATTCTCTTTTAGAACTTTTCGGGCTCTAGACACTCTGCTCAAGGGTGGAAGATCATTAAAAAGACAGCTGGCCAGTATTAGTCAGCTGCAGTATTTTAGACCTGGCGAGGAAGTGATGAGAGAGATGGATTTGACCCCCTTTGTCTTTGCTGTGCACAGAGGACAAGTTGTTATCAAACAGAACGGGGAGAAGTTGATGGAACTTACTAAAGTAAGATAATCTCGTATATATTTCTGATCTGAATGGATACTTAACAGCCGATTTCAGCCGTGACCTTGGCTAGCGAATTTGATCTTTATTTGTATAACGTAATGACTTGTTTTGCCGGTAGCGGACGCACGACCTTTTTTGTTGATGTATTAAGTTAGGTTGCTCTAGCAGTGCAGACGCTTTGCATTTTCTTTAGTTTCATGATTATTTAAAATTTTGATTGTAATTTATTTATGACAATCAATAAACGAGTGCTGCCTCAGATTAATAAATATTGTATTATTCTTCGCTATAGTAAAATTGGGAGTCGGTGCATTCAGGTTTATCTATTCGGTGTACATAGGATATCCATTCCTTTTTTGTACTTTGGATCTAGTACAAAAAAAAATTGTCGAAAACTTTTTTGCATACAATTGTAAAAAAAAGTGCATAGTTTCACAATTAAAATACCTCATAAACTTCCAGGGAAGTATTTTTGGTCAGCTGAATGGGACCAAACCACGACCGGTCAGGGTGTCAGCAATCGCTGACGGGTACGCGGATGTGTTGCAGATGTCAGTCGGGCAGTTTCAGGATATGATCAGTGATGACGTAAGAATTTATTTGATTAACTGCTTCAATCCAACATAAAACCATTTTTTTATTCAGATGTTTACTTGAACGTGCTGTAAATTACATCGGTCTAAAGCAGGGATGCACAGACCGCGGCCCGCGGGCCGCTTGCGGCCCGCCGGTCGAATACTGGTGGCCCGCCGACAGCAAAAATAATACTCTCGTACATTCGAAAAATATTGAATTCTATTCCAGAATAAAACCAAAAAAAATATGTTCGAAAAGTAATTTGAATCTCGCGCGCGCGCTCTTAAGTGCACGAATTCCCGATTGCTCGCGTAGGTAGATACACGAAGCTTCCAGAGTCGGTTTCGAGATTTCTCCAGACAGTTTTCGACTCTATACGCGCGGTATAAAAGCCACGCTAACCGCAGCGACCGATAGTTCGGTTTTAATTTGAGTGAAGTGTCAATAGTTCTAGTGTAGATTTTAACTCGACTAGCCGGTGTCATATATTTTGATCCACATTCAACGTAGATTTCCCGTCAAGTGCCGTGTATAATTGTGTTGTGAAATCGTAAGTAAAACTCTGTTATTAATAAGTGTTTCCCTACCTATTTAAATCAATCTACCTAAATAAAAAAGGATGGGTAATTTAAGTAGGTACTGTAATTGTTTTTAGGTGCTGTGTTAATCCTAGCCAGGATTAGAACGCAACATGGACAAGCCAGGACCTAGTAAAAAACGTAAGGTTAAAGATGAAAATCGGCAGTTTCAAGAAATTTGGACTGAGAAATACTTTTTTGTATGGTCGCATAATAAAGTCGTTTGTTTAATTTGCAAGAATTCTGTTGCGATTGCAAAGGAATATAATGTAAAAAGGCACTATGAAACGCAGCATCCTACTTTTACCAAGTTTACAGGCGAATTAAGAAAGCAAAAAATGTTGTCTTTAAAACGGGAGCTTATTGGTCAGCAAGCTATGTTTACAAAACCCATCCAAGATTCAGAAACAGCTACAGAAGTTAGTTATGAAATTTCTCGAATGATAGCAAAGCGCAGTCGCCCCTTCAATGATGGGGATTTTGTAAAAGAATGCATAGAAATTGCCGCTAAGAAAATGTGTCCAGAAGCAGCAAAAAAGTTTGAGAAAATTCAACTGAATCGTATGACTATCCAAAGACGTATTATGTCTTTGTCAGGTAATATTGCGGAACAATTAAATGAAAAAACTAAGATCATTGAATTTTTTTCATTAGCACTCGACGAATCCACTGATATTACTTCCACAGCTCAACTTCTCATATTCATACGAGGTGTTACTCAAGATTTTGAAGTCTTAGAAGAGTTGTTAGGAATGTGTTCATTGAAAGGTCAAACCAGAGGAGTTGATATACTCAATGTACTTTTGGATGAGTGTTCAAAAACTGATTTGGACTTATCAAAATTATCGGGAGTTGCCACTGACGGTGCTCCTTCGATGATTGGTGTCAATTCTGGGCTAGTTACTTTGCTGAAAAAGCATATGCAAGAAAAAAACATAAACGCTGAAGATCTCATGCAGTTTCACTGCATTATACACCAAGAAGCCCTCTGTTCTAAAAAAATTGAATTTCAAAATGTCATGAAAGTGGTAGTTTCGACTGTAAATTTCATAAAATCACGAGGACTCAATCACAGGCAATTCAAACAATTCCTTGATGACATCGAAAGCGAATATGGAGATTTACTGTATTATACAGAAGTAAGGTGGCTAAGTCGTGGATTGACCCTGGAACGATTTCTAAATTTAATAGAAGAAATTGGAATATTTCTGGCGGAAAAGCAAAAGGATGTCCCGGAACTTAAAAATCCTGATTGGTTGTGTGATTTGGCTTTTTTAGTTGACATTACAAATCATTTGAATGTCTTGAACACACGGCTTCAAGGCAAAAATCAACTGATATCCCAGCTCTACGCTCACGTATCATCCTTTCAATGCAAGCTGACACTTTTCAGATCGCAATTGAATTCTGGAAATTACAATCATTTTCCGAATTATAAGAAAATGGCTGAAAAATTCAACAAAACTGCGATTAATTTCAGTTATGTAGAAAAGCTAGATATTTTGATTCAATCTTTTCAAGAAAGATTTTCGGAGTTTAAAAAAGTGAAACCTCTGTTGGACATATTCAGCAATCCTTTCACGATTTCAGTTGAAAATGCGCCAGAGTCAATGCAGTTAGAAATTATCGACATTCAAAACGACCAAGATTTACACAACAAATTCAACGAAGGAGACTTGCTGAACTTTTACCGCTGCATTGATAAAAATACGTACAAAGAGTTGCGCATAAACGCTCTGAAATGTGCCAGCTTATTTGGTTCTACCTATATATGTGAACAAACCTTTTCAATACTAAATAATAATAAAACAAAAAATCGAAACCGCCTTGCAAATGAAAGTTTGGAAGCAGTTTTACGTGTTGCTACAAGTAAATTTGAGCCAAATATAAAAAAGATTGTAAGCACTATGCAGTGCCACGCTTCAAATTAATAAATTCTTTTTCAATTTTAATACATAATTATCAATTCTTTATTGTCTTTAATTACCTATACTTCTGGCGGCCCGCCATCAGTTCATAATTTGCCCGAGTGGCCCCTAGTCTTAATAAGTCTGTGCATCCCTGGTCTAAAGTAATGCATGATACAATGATTCAATATTTTTATTAAAATACTTTTTGCATCAAGGTGAGGCGTAACATAGCAGAAAATCAGCAATCAAAACACGATTTTATGGCGGTCAAGGAAAAAGTGAAGGAGGATCCATATAATACCATAGAGTACATTTTAAGAGGACGCAAAACGCTACAATTGCCGGTAAGCGAGTGACGATAAAAATATAAAGTGCCGTGTGCGAACGTAAAGACTCGCTAAAATCTATACAAATATTTTGAAGCTTAAGAGTTCGTCTGTAGGTTTATCGATCTTTGAAAATGGTCGCTCGTATTGTTTTTTGGGCTGGATAATATCAACATGTCATATAGAGAAAGTATAAAGGCTAAATAAAATCACGCTTTGACCAATGGCAGCAAATGACCTTTTTAGCAACATCTTTCATTGATGTTTCAATGAAAAATGGGTGAAGACGCGGGGAACGACTAGTATGTCAATATAACTTAATGGTTCGATCGCTTCGTTTTCATTTTCATGGTTTGTTTTGCAAGATGTTTCCTCGTAAATCATTCTGTTTCATGTTATTTAGATCCCTATTTAATGTTTCAGTTTTATTTTCTTCATTTATCGGTTCTAGAATACCAACAGTAATATTTTATGTCATGCTTTCAATTTTCTTGCTAGATATGACATACTAAATTGATCCAGAGTGTGCATAGCGGGAAAATGTTATTTAATCTTAATGAATGATGTATAACCTGGTTATCATAAGAATTGACCTATTACCACAGCCCGGACACTCGGAAGAAACTTTTCATTTTGGCCATACATTGACAGACAGCGTGTTGCACAGACGCTGCGTTTGTGTGCGTGCTATAAGGGTTGACAAAGTCCGTTACACCGCACCGGTCATAGCTATTTTCACTTAAATAAACAGATACCTAAACAACGTAAATAATTTACTTAAATTTAGTAAACGACGTAACGAGTACTAATTTTCGTAATGTCATATTCACGTGGTATCGTGGAGAAATAAAAAGATAGTATCTACCTTAGCAACACCTGATTTCACTGATCACATTAATAATACAATTATAATTTCCTAACTACACATCATTATGTAGAATGTTACCTTTACCTAACGTTTTTAAAGTTGTTCACTGAATAGTTAGAATAGGTTATAGTTGCATATTTAGTATGAAGTTACTTCCCATCTCTCATCTTTTGGGAAAAGAAAAAAGCTTCTATCGGAGTCATTTCTCGAGAAAGATAGACACCCGTACACTGCACAGTACTCAGGCATCTCTCGTACACAAAACTTTGTACTTCCGCTAACGTCGCAAACATGCGCGTGCCATGCCCGCTAGGCGGTCACCTAATGAGATCCCTAATTCCGGCGTGATAGTGAAGTAAGTCAGACTAGGGAGGGGAGGTGAGTGTCCGTTCTGTATGTAGTACTATTATATATTCTGTGCTATTACTGTAAATGCAATGTGAGAAAAGTGTTATTTACTCGAAATTAATAGCTGTAACGGACGAACGCAGGTAAGTGAGCGGGGAAACGGGATAGGCGTGAATGACAGGTTCAGGTACAGGAAAATAAAGGTATCCAATCATATCTTTTCCAACACAAATCTAAACAAAAAACAGCTAAAATACGGTTTTTTCATTCATATTATTTCGATTCAAAACTGCACAATAACTCGGTAAACGTCGGATTTCGTCCGTTATTATGAACTTTGTGTGGGAAATTGAAGCGGCGCGTGTACGCCCTTAACGTGAATTTATATGGGATTGAAGAAGCACCATCTAGTGGTTTACGTAGTGTACACGTTAGCCACTAGATGGCGCTTCTTCAATCCCATATAAATTCACGTTAACGCGCTCGATGCGTTTGATCGAGTAAGTCTCGCTCTGACTCGCACTTTGACCTCTGGTGTTATATGTATCATTACTGACATTCTTATCTTGTTCTAGTGGATGAAACAGCCGGTCGAAGCTCGGAACCAGTCCTGGTACTCCCGGTGGTTGTTCCTCAACTGGGTGGCCATGCCATTCGTCTGTGCAGTATTGGTATTGCTTCTTGGCTTCGTTCCCGAGGAAATAAAGGATATTATCTCATGGGCTCTACTTGGGATGGATGTTATTTTCTTTGCCCATTTCATTTCGGAATTTTTCACGGTATGTTATATTGTTAAGTGTTCTGACTCACGAACGGCAGTTAGCCAACGGTTGTGGTTGACGGTACGGCGACGGCAAGTTGACGATATGTTGACGGCGCGTCAACTGTAGACGCTGCTCTTGTCAACAGCTTCCGTTACTTATGCCGTCCGTATGTAAGATACTTTACAGTAGCATAATCTCAGACACAGGCTGGGCTATCAAGCAGTACATATCACTAATAGTTCAATATTTTCTAGTATAAGTTACTGCCTTTAAATGTCCCACTGTTGGACAAAGCCTCACCTCAAGTATGAGGTGGTACTATACTTCACCACGCAGGTTCAGTGCGGATTTATGTATTTTTTTTTCTGAAAGCATGCGACCAAACTTGCTGTCAGATGCTATCAAGTCGGGCCTCTGACTGGCTTAACGCAAATGTCAACAGATATTAGCCAGGACCAATGGCTTAACGTGCCTTCCGAAGCACGGTTAAATGCTCGTGATATACGTCATTTATATGGCCAGAATAATCATCATAAATTTTAAGAGATAGGCTTACGTCGGTTGTTTTTTTTTTCATCTTCATAATAACTCCAAATGAGGGAAGATTTACTTTGATAAACTCCACATTAGGTGGTTTTTATTTTAAAATTATTAAAAAAATATTTACAGATAGAACTGGCTGTTGTCGACGGCGAGGTAGTTAAAAGACGCCTCGCACATCGTTTGTTTCTCTACTGGGGATTTTATTTTGACTTCCTGTCTTTGTTTATGCCTTTCGTGGCAGTGATATACAATGACGTGACCTACCAACTGCCAAGGCTGTTGAGATTACGACTGCTCTACGAGTTCTACGTCCATTTCTGCAGTAGTTTCCAGGTATTAAATTGATTATATTAAAATAAATTAAATACGTCAAATTCCTCTCTTTTCGTGACAGGTTCGTTCTTGCACACTTTTCTCACCGCGCAGTGACAGTAGTGACAAGTCCGTTCTTACGATGACTAGGTAGAGAAGCAAATAATGAAAGGCGCACACGATTTCATTATTAGGTACTTCACCTGTTGTTTAGTTGAGCTAGCTGACAGTAACTCATTACCACTGATAAACCATAACTTGTGTTATCTTTTGATACCACAGGATAAAATATAACAAAGAATGTAACGAGAACAATTCTCAAAACAAAGTTAAAAATTCGTGTCGACCTATAAAGACGCCTTATATTTAATTCGTATGCAATGACCGCCGACTCTAGATTAAATATGCAAGCATCTCTCAAAATGAGTTGCTATTATAAAAATACTTCTCTAAAAAATGGAGCTAATGGAGCGCTTTCGCAATTTAATTTATTAAGAACTTCGTGCTGCAAAAATAAACAAAGTATAGTTGTTAACATTCCTTTAGCAATCGTTTTGATATTTATCATTATTAAGTTATACTACATTCAGATCAGTGTACGAACTATGAAGTTTACAGGGTCAGCTAGGAAATAGATATGTAGGTAACAGAGTAGGTTTTAAGTTAATAGTTTTTGCATGTATTTTCTTTCACCTTTTTAGTTAGTTACTGTATTGATATAAATGTATTACGTATCAAGTGACAAAAATATTCATGATATTTTATTCAAATAATTTCAGAGTAAAATGACGTTAATTCTTATGAAGATTTTGATAGTACTTCTTTTGATACACGCTATGGTTTGCGGATGGATTTACGTGGCTTGTCGTAGACGTAAGTTCTGTTTTTTTTTCTGTGGCTATCTTGCCGATGATTGATTTGTAACTAGCATCCGCTGTGGCTATTCAGCCCCACTGAAAAATGCTATGATGATCGCATAAGCTTTGACAGAGCTACTTGTGTACGTCCAAAAAGATTCTATACGTCAAAGTTGGCCCGTAATACTCAATCGGTAGGAGGATTTGATAAAAAATAATAAGATAAGATAAGAGAGAAAACAGTGATTGAAAAAGCTTAATAATCGAACTTTCAGCTCCAGGCGAAAGTTTTCCAGTACCACTGTGGGAAATTTCACCTGAAGATAGTGCTAGTAAACTTGATGACAATGAATGGGTTTCGCCGAAAGATAGAGATGGAGGTAAAAATCAAATATATAAAGGATATCACTAATAGTGAGTAAGATCGTATTTGTCTCAGGAACAACTGGTCCGATTTAAAAAAAAACATTTATCGAGAAACGCTGTAAAAAATATCGCTACGAGAGGTGAAATCAAAACGTATGGACACAGTCGCGGACAACCACTAGAATTTAATAGAAAACATAGTATGTTATATGAGGATTTAAGGTTTAGATTTTCAAAAAGTGAAAGAAAGAAATAAAATTTTTTTTCGCAGAAGTAAAAGGAGATCTAGATCTTATATTTTATCCCTCTTTACCTCTGCCCGTAGATCCCCATCTACAATATTGTATTTAACTTATCAACAGGTTGTGCGCGCTTGACCATGTTTTTCAAATCGAACAAAACATATGGGAATCACGTGTCGTTTCTCGTGCCTCGGAACTGGCAACACGACTATCTCGTGGGTTTGCTGTATATTTTGCTTTTGCTAACTCACACTGATATGGATGTGGTTAGTTGCCATTTTATTCACTTTCAAATAAGATATTGTTACATTGTTAGATAGAACAGTTATTCCATTATGTTTGAGACCAAAACGTAATGTGCATTTTGAAAGCAATCTTATCAATCAGGTTTTATATACCTTCATAACTCCTCCCTTTCCTCTTATTTCGTATGTAACATAATTCATTCGTTGGCCAGGAATAAAATAACGCAGTTTCCAAATTTGTAACTTCCGACCATCGCGGGTTCGAATCCCGCGGGAGGCAAATGTTTGTGTGATGAGCACGAACATTTGTACCTTTATCATGGATGTTATATGTATTTAAGTATTTATGGGAGACGCCCCCGTCATAATCGTTGTCTGGTACTTCGTAACACAAGAAAGAAAATTCCTTACCACGAAACCAGATAATTGGTGTGTTGTTTGGCGCATATTTATATAAAAAATGTAAATTAAATTTATTTATTTATAAAAAAAATATTTTTAAGGTGGTCACGTTAAGGTTACAAGAGGTTTATTACAAAGTGTTCATCAACGCGTTCATACTTCTGATGTTCATGTGGATTGCGAGCTGGGCCATCGATGCGGTTTACACGATGTACCGAGAGCTTTATAAGTACGAGTATAACGTGTCCATTCTGACCACATACCTGCATCGTAGTGGGCTGGCACCAACGTTGCTGACGAGCATTAAGGAGTATACTAGGCAGCTGTGGCAGCGGCAAAGAGGTTATTGCTGTTTTTATTCTGGCTTCAACGAGTTAACGATGGTTCATCGTTAGGAGTTAGGAAGAACCTACCAACCTACGAGTATTAGCTTCAGTTAAAAATCACTTAAATAGTATAGCTTTGACCTAAAAAGAATCAAGGTATAACCAACGATTTGACGACGTGCTCGGTCAAAGAACCTCTCTCTTATCTGTCTATCTCTTTATTCTACAAATCTAGAATCAATTCTTGAGCCTGGCGAACTTGAGACCTTTTTCTAACCATAGACTCAAAAGTCAGTCATCGTTGAAATGAAGTTTACCAGAGTAAACATTTGTAAACTTAAATCGTTTCATCATCATCACAGGTAATTGGCTCCCCGAGCTAGCTCAACAAGCGCCTCAGTGTCTTCGTGAGGATTTGCTTGGGGCATTATACATACATCACCTAAACAGACCAGTTATCTTTAGGAACCTGCCGCCGTACTTCACGAGACAGCTCGTTGCTAGGTTTCAGAGAATTGTCATATTTCCTGGTAAGTTACATAGCTTCATTTGTCATGTATGTAAGTACTTAGTAACTATAACTCTTAGCATGGTAGGCAAACCCTGGCGTCAGACCTCATGACCAGCATATGATAGGTCTCTGATATACACCGTGTTCCTAAGGTAATACATTAACAATAACATGTTAATCAGACCATTAAACTGATCTTATTTTTTTCTTTTTATAGCATTTTTATGGAATTGTTCTTTTGGTGGCAATAAGAAAAAAAAGGTCGTGTTCATAATAGATTAGAAACTCATTTTATCACATCACAACACAAAATGCCTCTAACATAGGTTATTTTATTCACAAGTGTACGTACATTGCGATATGAAATTCAGTTTGATAGTTTTGGTTGTACAAAGTGGCAACATCTCACAGATAAAGACTAAAACAAAATTAAATTGGTTAAACTTAAATTAGCAATAACTTAAAAACCTTTGTACGAAATGTTTAACAAGAGCTATAATAATAATAATAATAAAACCTCTTTATTTCCTATAATTTTTTACAAATGTTACAAATGTTTGTACTTATAATATATAATTTTCACTTAAACATACATATATATTATCATTTCTTTGTTTTCTTTTTTAGTTCTCGTTTTCTTGGATAGGAACCCCTATTTGGGTATAGGTCTCCTCCAGTTTTTTCCATGTTTCTCTGTCTTGAGCTTTGTTGGTCCACTCCTTGCCGGCTGCAGCTACAATATCGTCACTCCACCGCGTCGTAGGTCTTCCTTTCCGTCTTGTTCCGATAGGCCCTTTCCATCTTGTTATTTGTTCTGTCCATCTATTGTCGTTGTAACGTGCTACATGGCCAGCCCATCGCCATTTTAAACTCAGACAGTATTGTAGGACGTCTATGAGTTTTGTCTTCTTCCGTATGGATACGCTTCTAATTTTTTGTATTTTTCTAATTTTTAGGAGGCTTCTTTCCATCGCTTTCTAGCAATTAACTAGTTTTGTTTTTATTTTAGCATTGTAGGTCCTCACCTGGCAGCCATATGTAAGCGTCGGCAGGATGCATGTGTCCATAACTGTTCTCTTCAGGTGCAGTGGATAGTCTCCCTTTGTTATTTCTTTGAGGGACCAGTATTTTTTCCAACTCATGTTTATTCGGCGTTCTACTTCGTCTTCTTCGTTTCTGTCTTGGAACGATATTTCTTTCCCGAGATATATGTATTTGTTAACATACTCTAATTTGTCTCCTTCGAGTGTTATTGAATACATGTCGCTGTTTGTCATGATTTTAGTTTTTTCTTTATTCATCTGAAGACCCACTCTAGCACTGTGTTCGTTTAACTGGTTTATCATTTTTTCTAAGTTTTTACCATTTTCAGCGAAGAGGACTATGTCGTCTGCGAACCTGAGGTGACTTAGACTTCGGTTGCCGATTTTAATTCCTTCATTTTCCCATTTCAGGTCTTCAAAGATGTTTTGCAGTACTGCTATGAAAATTTTGGGAGAAAGAGGATCTCCTTGTCTTACTCCACGAAGAATAGGTATTTCTGGCCCTCGTTTTTCCAGTTTCACACAGCTTGTACTACTATCGTAAATATTTCTTATAATATTGTGATACTTTTCGTGGACTTGACATTTGTTCAGAGCCTGCCATATTGCGTCGTGTGAAATTGTGTCGAATGCTTTAGCGTAGTCGACGAATGCCAAATATAATGGTCTGTGGAGTTCTTTGTATTTTTCAATTGTTTGTTGCATGACGTGTAGATGGTCTATAGTGGAGAACCCCGATCGGAACCCTGCCTGTTCTATGGGTTGATGATTTTCAATATTAGTGCTGATTCTGTTTAGTAATATGGAGGTGAATAGTTTATATATGCTCGGAAGAAGGCTTATTGGCCGATAGTTACTAATATCTTGCGGGTCGCCTTTTTTATACAGCAAGATTATATTTGACTAACTAACAAGAGCTATAGATGTATTATTCAAAGTTAATGTATATGTATATCAGAAAACACGGTATTTATGTATGGCTCAATTTATAATTCTAGACAGTCAGGACATCAGCAATGTTTCAAACCATACTTGAAATAGGAAAATTATTTTTAAAGTAATGGAATTGTTTTAGAAAATGTTTGACTAAGTTAAAGAGATCATTTAATGCGTTTACATTGCAGGAAAATGCATCGTCCAAGAAGGAGACATTTTTCCATGTATTTATTTCATACATGAAGGGGAGATAGAGAAATGGTATACTGATGTGAGGTGGGTTCCTGAACCAGAATTATTGTTAATGAACCTTAAGGATATTAGTTAGTCAACCATCTTTTAAATACAAATTTATAAAATGTACTTTAAAATTTCAGTGGAGAAAAGAAATTCATGTCACTTCTTACAACCAATGGATACTTTGGGCTTATTCCTGGATTGTTCCCGAGTGTCGCATTCCAGTTTAGCTATTATTCCCGAACAGTAAGTACCTATATTTGAAATAACTGTAATTTTTGATAATAAAATACGAGGGCTCTTCCCTCGTATTTTATTATCAGTAAAGAGTGGTATTATGACTAAAATTTTATCTTTTTTTGAGGTTTGAAAAGGGTATAGGTAAAACTTTTGACTCACTTTTCGGTCCGTCATTTATATTTTGCTCAACATCAATTATACCTTAAAAAATCGATTTCTAACATTATTTTAAAAATCAATGTTATTTTGTCAAAATCTTTTAAACCGTCATGCTTAGCCATAAACAGGCTATGAAGGACCCTCGAATTGTTTTAAAATTTTAGCGGCCTATAGTTCGGTAACTTGACACTTACGAAGTTCTTTGGAATATTTTCGATAGTTGATGAGATCCATAATTTTTTTACGGTTTTAGCCGCGGCCGTCATTTCGACAATATCATCCTTTATAGTAAACAAATCTAAAGCCTTTGTTTCATGCCTACTTAACTACCTGATGCTCTGCTTATCAAATCATTTTTGTAGGTTGTGGATTTGGTCTATCTCCGATTGCACAGCTGGCAAGACTTGTTGACTGCATACCCGGATGTGAGGCAAGATCTGTACGCTAGAGCTAAGCAAGTCAAAGAGAAAAATAAATAGTTACTATTGACAATTGATCTTTTAATCAGAAATTCCATTCTTCTTTGTTTTTATATTGCTATTTATCACAAATGTTGCTTTAGTCTAGAGTTATGCCAAAGTAAAGAAGTGTTTTTTTAAAGTGACCAACAAAAAATTCCAAAATACTTTTCAAACATGATTGTATTATCAGATTTAGCCCTTAGTGCTGTTAAATTAAACGGTAGCTTAACTGTACCAACGCCTTGTCTGTTGTTTTGGAATCTTTGCAATTCTCGCCGTTTTCGCGAGGTAAAAAACAATTTAGTATAATTTGCCTTTGAATGTCTTACCCAAATAATATCCAGCTATTATCGCCTTTTTATACGCTCCAGAGATGAGAATCCTTCTTTATAGGTCCGTTTACATCGGCAATTTGGGTGGAAATAATACTTTTTTTGCTTAAAGAAATTAAGGTGGATAAATATTCGCTGGGGCATTTCAACAATTGGTTATGGTCTCGAAACCTTTCCAATTTAGATAATAATGCTTTATAATGCGGAGGAATGGTCCCGAAAAGTGCTAGTTAGCAGTTAACCTTAACGTACAATGCGTAGTGGAATTTCGGATTTGAATTGAGTAACCGAAATAATAAAATTCAGGGCCCACTTTTGCCTTATCGCAATATGATAAAATTGAAAAAAATATGTTATAACGGTTCGCTGCAGTTTTACTCGCGTCAATCTCTGTTCTCGAAAAATATCACAATTAATTGCAACAACAAGCTTTTGTGCTATTCCCATAATGAGCTAGCTATATTATTGTAAAGTTCCATCAAAATCCATCCATTAGTTCATCCATAAAAACTTTAAAATTTTTATATTAGTAGTAGTATATTATGGACCGATACTGATAATAAAGTTGACATTTAGATAAAACAAACAATTCTAAAATGATAGTCTAATATATAAGATAAGATAGATACTGATAGATGAACAATTCTGAAGTGATAGATAGATAGATACCAACCAATAAATTATAAATAAAGAAGTTTCAAAAATCTCGAGAAATCAGAATCAGTATCATAAATTCTCAGTGTTATATCAAGTTCCAGAGATCTAATCAAGTGGTTAATCGTGTTTCCCGATATTTGAAGTGTCGAGTCGTGGAGTGCAATCTTCTTATTAATTTGCCGGCAATGGCGCCCAAATTGAGCTCAATGGTGTAGCAGACGAAGTGTTGATTGAGCACAAGTCATGAGTTTTGATAAGATAGGATAAGATTAAAATATGATGAAAAGTTAGATACGGGATTGCTACCATGTACCTTATTATTTATGAGCTTCCGATATTTCGGCACTGATGCAAGCTAAACTATTCTAATGTTACTGACCATGAAAGTTTAAAACAATATGAAGTTAATGAGGTTGTTACTTGCGAGTTACACTTAAATTGTACTGCATTCTGTTGAGAATCTTCGGGGTCTTAGTATTTGTAATATTTGTCATAGGGTTAAATATGAGTCGTTACCATGGGCGCAGTAAATATTAAATCTTGTAAAGTATACAACGACCTCTTTGTTGCACTAGACCAGCTGTTCAGAACAAACTTTATTGTACAAAAAATTAAACCAGAAGAAGCATCTTTTAAAGCGTTGTCATAATAAATACTATAAATGCTATTTTGTGCATACTTAATCGTTTCAGAAAATGTGACACAAAATGTGTTCTGGATAACGTGTCTAGTATAAAATACATAAAGTACATGGAAGTAGTTTTTTTTCTAAATGAAAACATAGATTAAGTAGCATTCATTGTTTATTTAAAAATACCTTTTACACGAGTACGATATGTAATGCCAACCTGAATATCTTCACACACCCTCAATCTTATTCATTTTTGTGCTACACAGACTTGAACATAAATAAATGAAAGTGTACATACATGCTTTTGTTTGTCGCTAGTGTTACTTAACTTGTACCATACGCTAGTAATTCCTTATTTGGCATTAGATATTTTCTGTTTAATTAAACAGTGAGTTAATTTGGTTATAAGTGCCTTCTCTTAGATTAGACGAATCTTGGAGTTTGAATGAAGATTTAATGAGTTCTTACTGTGTAGTCAATTTGTAAGATATTTTACAAGTCTGAGAAGATTAACAGAAAAGTATACTAATTTCCGTACTTACCCAGTGTGATTATAGGTTTTTCTAAGGTTCGTTAAACGCCACTCGTACTGATTAAATCCGGTTGAAAGTTATTTCGTGTTGCGGATTTTGCTAAACCGAAAATAACTACGTTAGCTGTCATACAATCTGCTTGGTAAAGCTCTAGTACGAAATCTAAACAATAGAACAAATAATAATATTTGTACCGTTTTGGAAAACACGACGAAAATGCTGTGAAATGCACTCTGTTTTGGGTCATTCGCGTACACAGTGATGTAATTGTTAACTAAGTTAGAATTAGTCGTACTGTGTAACACTTTACTATAGGTACAGAATTAGGGAAAATCATCCTGTTTGAAACACCATTTTGAATAACTAAAACAGTTCCAATTTTTATTTTTTATACCTTTCACAATTCTTTTGTACCGTTTTGGCAAACACGGCGAAAATGCTGTGAAATGTACTGTGTTTTGGGTCATTCGCGTACACAGTGATGTAATAGTTAACTAAGTTAGAATTAGTCGTACTGTGTAACACTTTACTATAGGTACAGAATTAAGGAAAATCATCCTGTTTGAAACACCATTTTGAATAACTAAAACAGATCCAAAAATTTTTTTTGAATTTTTCGAAATATAGGTATAATCAATAAAAAACGAAAACAATTGTGTCGAGACTTCCAACACAGGAATCAATTAATACTAAGATAATATTTAAAAACAAACAGTACTACGAATGACGATGTCCGACAACGACTACTATGCGTGACTACTAGTTTTCGTAGTTCTTAGCTTTTCGTAAGGTTTCAGTGTTACAAACAGTGTGCATAGTTTCTCCTAGTAATTATTATAAGTGTAATTACACAACAGTTAGCGGTATGACTTGATTGTATAGCTTCTGCTATGAATGCCCTGATAGTCTCGCTGTTAGGTAGACCGCGAACTTAAGACATTTCCTGCGAGGCGCAGGGGCGGGGGGAGGCAAGGACGGGTTGCGTAAGGGGTGCGGGCGGTGTGGATACACCCATCGCGTCTCCCCTCCCTCCGCACTCTTGTGCCCCGCAGGCAAAGTCTCAATGAAGCGGTTTACCTATAGGTAGTTTTCAATCAAATTAAATGCAAAATCATTATAATAATTAAATTAACTCCACCTTTGGTGTAGTGATTAGCGCTTCTGACTACGATTATTGAAGTATTTATTGAAGAAACCCAGTCATAATCATTGTCTGTTATTTCGTAACACATAGAAGAAAATACTTTACTTCATAAAAAAGACGATTGGTATGTCGTCTGGTGCATTAATTACTTCTTTATTTAATCATGTTTTTAGAATTCCATAAATACGAGTAACACAACAGTGTAACAAAATCCCGCAGTTTAGTTACTTGAAACAGTCGTGAAGTGCACTCCACTGAACAAATCGTGTTGGTTCTCATTTATTCCGTGTTTCAGTATACGGTTTACTGTTACAATCGTGTTTTACTTACCTGCTAGTCCCGGTATTTTTACGCTTTTGACGGTTAATTGTTTTTAGGGTTCCGTACCCAAAGTATAAAAACGGGACCCTATTACTAAAACTTCGCTGTCTCTCCGTCCGTCTGTCTGTCACCTAGCTGTATCCTAAGAACCGCGATAGCTAGTTTGTTCAAATTTTCACAAATTATATATTTCTGTTGCCGCTATAACAACAAATACTAATATTTCAATTAACACAAAATGAATATTTCAAGGGGGCTCCCATATGACAAACGCGATAATTTATGCCCAATTTTTCTCGATATCAATAATGGCAACTGGTAGGCACTTGAAATATTCATCTTTGTTGTTTACCTGTTCAATAGTACAAAACTCTTTTTTTAACTAGTACACAACACAACACTATGTTAATCAACTTTTATTTTTGCATTTTCCAAGTAGCAACACACAATTCTTAAGTTTACCACGACCTGGGGCCGTACTCTCGAGACTTTGCCAAGATTTTTGAATACCGCCATCTCCTTCCCTCGCAAGGCCATGCTAGTATGAGCGACAAGGACGGCTAGATTGGAAAACACAATATTGTATTGCAGAGTAAGGCCACTGCTCGGTTAATTCCAAAATATCTTGTTTACAAGTTGGACTAAGAAAACATTGTTATTTCTCGCACGAGCGTCGTTGACTGTTCATCTTATTAACCATGTAAATACTCGTTCTGCGAGATTAGAGTGCACCATGCTAACGAATGAGTTAGGGTAGGCACTCACAATTTTAGTAAAATAATCATACTATCGTAAAATATCACTGGTATCTGAAAAAAAAAAAGATGTTTTAGATTTAAATGGTGCTTCGGTCAAGAGCAAACTACCAAATTGAGAAAAAAAACTGCTTTTCGTATTTGTCACAAACTGATTAATTGGCGAATCAGTAAGCTCAAGTGGCAGTGGGCAGGGCACATAGCGCGTAGAACTGACGGCCGTTGGGGCAGAAAAGTTCTAGATTGGACACCCTTCGACCAAAGGCGCAGCGTAGGACGTCCACCGACAAGACGACCTTGTAAAGATTGCAAGATCACACTGGATGCAGACCGCCTAACCTAACCTAACCTAACCTTCCCTATAGATTTCCACAGCGACCGGTTGTGAAACCGGTCGCTGTGGAAATCCATAGGGGAGGCCTATGTTCAGCAGTGGACGTCTTTTGGCTGATGGTGATGATTAATTGGCACAGTCGAGTAAGATAACTGATTAAGTCACCATTGTGACTTAGTTTAAGAGTTTTGTCCACTACCCGTAGCCCTTGCAAGGGAGTCAAATATTTTTTGTCATCTTGCCCACTAGACCGTTCTGTCACCGACAAACACCATCGCGTGCCATGCACAAAGCGCGTCAGCACCGGCACAATACATTCTAACTCGCTCTCGCTCAATATAACAGTGAGAAAAAAAATTGTCAATCCGTTCAGTGGGCAAGGTAGAGGGTATCGTGCTGCTTTTCGTGCCTGACACGTTCCTATCACGGTTATGGTATGGTTTGGTGCATTGGGAAAAAACCTTTTTGTTGATAGAAATAGAAATGCCAACACATTTTAACCTCGGATTCGCTTATTCTGACTTGCTCAAGTGGGTTTTTCATCAAAATCGAATATCTTTTAAGTGTGCACGCCTCTTTCACGAAAATAGTTGTAACCCCGCCGCTGTCACAGATGTTTGCGATGTGTTGCACTCAATTCAGAGTGCGGGATGTAATGAGAATCTTGCATTCATTTCACACATCTGTAACGGGAGAAAGTTTTTAAACTCATTATAACTTGAGTTTAGCGCAGTTTTAATTGATGTAGCATTTATAGATATAATCATTGACTGGTGGCTACTTAAATTAATAAACACTAGAATAAGAGTTTTATTAATATTCAAGAAACTGACTGACTGACTGTGTATATTGTGTAGAACAGTGAATAATAGTAAGAGTTCCGCACTTTCACCATCGACGAATAAGCTTAAACCGAAGACTAAAGGTCTGGGCCCACTACAGCGTATCATACCATGACCGGTGCTAGAAGCGTATCAGACACGATACGCTCTACCACAGATAATATAATACTACTAGTACAGATACCTCATCTCATACAAGAAAACGGTTCCGCCGTAACTGGCCAATATTTGCGGGCACCCGAAATTTTCATTTGGAATACTACAACACGGATTAGATGGCGCTACGTAGACTGTTGCATTTCACGAAATAAAGCATGTCGATTGCTCGCAATTAGTTCATGTGTTCAGCACGTCAATAAATGGCGCTACGTAGACTGGATTCACGGATAAGCATTTCGATTGCTCGCAACTAGTCTACGTGTTTAGTATTTCAATAGATGGCGCTAAACTCATTGCTGTAGTGGCTGACAGTGGCTGTAGCACTAAAATAGGGTTAAAATAATGTAACTAAAATACAAAGGTAAATTTCGCTACTATTGTTAATGACATGGTGGCGCAGCGGATTAGTAAGGCGGCCTCGGATTTAAAACACGCGGGTTCGAATCCCAGTGTGTGTTATATGTTCTTTTTTTTTAATGTTGTTTTTGTTTTTATCAGTGTTTTGAACTTTTTTCTCTTTTCTTTTCAACAAATTCCAGAAATTATAAAATAATATGTGACAAGATGTCCTAAAACTACTATAATAAATAATTTAAAATGTTTTATATTTTATGACAGTAATTTGTTGTGTGTAATTTGTAAATGAAAAAATTAAAACGTCGCGTTTCGTCATCTACACTAATATTATAAAGAGGAAAACTTTGTTTGTTTGTTTGTTTGTTTGTTTGTTTGATTGTAATGAATAGGCTCATAAACTACTGGACCGATTTTAAAAATTCTTTCACCATTCGAAAGCTACATTATCCACGAGTAATATAGGCTATATTTATCTACACTAATATTATAAAGAGGAAAACTTTGTTTGTTTGTTTGTTTGTTTGATTGTAATGAATAGGCTCATAAACTACTGGACCGATTTTAAAAATTCTTTCACCATTCGAAAGCTACATTATCCACGAGTAATATAGGCTATATTTAATTTTGAACAAAAATAGGGTTCCGTAAGATATTAGGGTTTTCTATCCTAAAACAACGGGTTGCACTCCGGGACTTAACAACTAACATCCACAGAAAGAAAATCTGTTCAGCCTGCGGATAGTGACTGCTTCGTCGATGTTAGTGTCGGTGTCTGTGAATTGACCTGGGAATCATTTTGTTTGCTGACCGTGTCTTTCCTGGGTAGGCTTTTTGCAGCGGTAACCGACATCCACGCGGGCGGAGCCGCGGGCGACCGCTAGTCCATCATATAAAAGTAGAGTAGGTTTCCTAAATAAATGCAATTTGTAAGTACTTCAGAAATCAAGTTCCTCCTTATCTTTTGTTCACTAGCACAAGGACCGTCCAATACGGCTTTCTCAGTAGTTCTGTTTCAGTCCCCATTATGAGAGTAAAGAGTACGGATAGATTGGTTAGTTTAGTAGGTACTGCAAGAGCGAGACAGAGCGAGGCTGTTGCACGGCTCGGCCGGCTCGCGTAACCTCTCGAGGAGAGCCCACGCTAGTCTCACGCCGCGCGCGGAATTATTATTTCGACAGTGCAAGCAGAAATGTTATTAAACGTCTATGTAATTTATGTATTGTTTTGTGTATTGATATTTGAGTTGATTTTCACATTCATGCAATTTTGAATCCTGTTTCATGTTCATGTTTGTTCGCGGCGTTACCTATGAAGGAAATCAGATTTCTTTGGAATAATTTCTAATAAAAAGAATGATTTTATTCTTAATTCAGATTCTAGTAGACAGCTCAAATCTTATTATTCCGCCCGGCAGCTACAGATTAGCAAGAGCCGGCGGCTAAACCGGTGTGTGGCCGTTGTGGATATGGCGTACCAAATTGTACTTATCATTCCATTGTTTTCATTAAGTTAATGGTGTTGTCAATTATATATAATATAAACGCTCGCAGCTTTGCAAAATGCCAAAGGAAAATGACAACTCGTTCAATTTTCGACGTTAGTTATAGTTTTAGGGTAACCATGATTTAAAAACGTTTACGTCAAAACCAGACTCAGATCAGAAATAAAATCTGATTTGCGCATAGGACGAATTAGAACCAATGAAGATATTAAATAAGATTAAATTATCCGTTTTGGTTTTCGTAAAGTTCACATTTAAATATTCTCGTGACTAAAATAACATTCAAAACGAATAAAAAGTACTTCTTCCAAAAATAATACTAACTACTCTTTGTCAGTTAGCAGAACATTGCTTAGCCGATTTCACTTCCCAATTGCAGTAACACATTTTATGTTACCGACTTATCATTTGCGAACTTAGTGTCATTTCCTAACCTTACACATAGTCACAAATTTAACGTTATTTTGTTCTAATGAACACTAAGATATTTCTAAAAATTATCATAATTTCTTTCCTAAAGAAACAACATGTTTCTGAATGAAAGTATTACAATATTTCTACCGTCATTTATTAATTTATACTTTATTGGACAACCACAGTTTGTACAAAAGGTGGACTTAACGCCATATGGCATTCTCTACCAGTCATACCTTTGGGCTAAGCAGAAATGATTGTGGACGGTGCGACTAAGAAATGAAATTAATTAATATAATTTCAAGTGTGTTCTAAA
Organism: Pyrausta aurata; assembly: GCA_963584085.1. Classification (NCBI taxonomy): domain Eukaryota; kingdom Metazoa; phylum Arthropoda; class Insecta; order Lepidoptera; family Crambidae; genus Pyrausta; species Pyrausta aurata. The sequence goes on from OY757264.1 coordinate 9,655,177, forward strand.
ACATGGCAATAAGACAGGTATTTGGTTGCAGTAATTCGATAACATAACCGCTATCGGTTAGTCCATCTATATAGAGCTAATAAAAATAACCGTTGGTTTTTTTTTCAGGTTTTTGGTTGCAGTAATTCGATATTATAAAAGATCGACGATAACTTATAAAAATAACATTTTCCATGACATTTAAAATTGTTTTTTTCAGTCAGTGCAGTAAGACAGGTTTTTGGTTGCAGTAATTCGTTAACATATCAGATCGACGATAAGTAATAAAAATAACACATTTCTATTTGCAGTACCAGTAAAATAGCATAACAGTCCAGCAAGACTAATATTATTATAACGTCAAAATTAACATGTTATTTATTAGTAACAAAAGTGTTATATTATGTTGGCAAATTCAAGCAGTTATTCCCACTCCTACTCATCAAGTCATTTATTGTTTCTCAAATATTTTGTTGATTTTTGTAACTTAATAATATAACAACGAACAAATTGGATAAAAAATATGATATGTTAATGATTTCGATGCTTAGATAAATAAAACTTTATAACTCAAAAAATAAACTAAAAATTTGCAACATTTTCAAACAATAGTTTAACGTTTGAGATATAGACGCTTCCAAAGTGGTGAAATGGGCGTCCCCCCCCCCCCCCTACCCCTCTTCCTAACCTTTGAACTAAGAAAGTAAAAATTTTGAAAAATATACATATGATTTAATTGGTTTGAATGAGATCGAACCAGTAGTTTTTGAGATATTGCACAGTTTTATCAACCGCAATTATATAACTTTGTCATCCATACAAACACTAAGAAATACTAAGTTATTTTTGTTGTCACAAATGTAATGTTTTCGTTAGGTGAAAGTAAGTAGATCCCGAATTTAGTTAAGGGTGTCATGGGTACGTCTATCTAAAAATCATCGATTAGATAAAACATTTTATAATAGCAGATTTAAAGTATGTATAGTTAAATAGGTACTACGATGGAGTAAAAAAATATTACTATTTATTTCATGCATAGTAAATATTCTATTTTTACAAGTAAATTGAAAAGAGGTGATGGGCTTGTGTTGATCATGGTGGAAGAGTAATTATTAGAACTGTATACACGACAAACATTTCTTAAAAACTATTAACTTTAATTAGTGGCGGGCAGGTAATGAATGTATTATAGAAGACTGACTAAAAAAAGTTGACAGCTTCTAAATTTCACCGCTAAAGGCGTGGATAATCTTTGCATCGCCAATAATCTATCTACGCATTATCTGTTGAACGAGAAAAACTATTATTGGGTACCCTTTATCAAAAACCTTAGTATTATTAGTCTAAAATAAAATACAGCAAAGCTAGGTCACCCAGGTACCTACTAAGCAGATAAACATATTTATATTTTTTTAAACTAACTGAACGAAAAATAATCTCATTTTGGCATTATATTACTGCCGATAACAGCAACTATTTCATTTCCAATACCTATGGGTTGGCTGGAAGAGATCACTTTTAGGGATAAGCCCACTTTTGTTCACATTGTGACTTCTTGTATTTTCTGTACATCTTTTAAGTGCAATAAAGAAAGAATATAATATAATAATCACCACTCAACATCATCATCGTCATTATCAGCCAAAAGACGTCAACTGCTGAACATAGGCCTCCCCACATTATGATTCAGCGTAACAATAAGACACGTGTGCCAAAAACCAGAACTTATTTCTTCAACATGCCGCGGCATAATAATATAAGCGGCGATAGAAATGTTAATCAAAAGTGGCAGAATTTTATGAAATGCCGCAACATTTATGTAGGTACAGTTGAAACGCAGTATGCATAATGCCGATTTTTTTTAATTCAGTTCATTTTCGTGCCACGGCTGAGCAAAACAAAATGGCGCCAAGTAGCGAATTCGTGTCTGGAAAAAGTGATTAAAGGCAGTGCAAATACAATATGTGTGACCGCGTGATAATAGTCACTTGAAAGACGTTTGCTACAGTGAATTATAAAAAATTGAGATTCTCAAACGACAAATATAGAAAATCCCTGTAGAATATTTTTTTTAGGTTATGCACCTGTTTCAATGCTCATCGAATCTGGTATCCGGATGACGCTTGGAAGTGTGACAGAGTAATTGCTATTGTCAATCTGAAAACATTCATATTTAACATTGAGTGATTTAAATGTTTTATTTTGATTATATACCGATCTTAAGCAACTTACGGCGCGGTCAGTGTTTGGATGAAACGTTAGTTTTTCTTTGCTTGTCGAATATTGTAAACAATCTTGAAATTTCTTGTTAACGAAATCATTCATTTTAACACAACAATCACAACCTGCATCAGGTAATTTATCGTTGATCACTTGAGATCTTTTTAAACCAAATAGTTAATATATGTTACTTTTTTTACTGATTTCGTTAACTGATATTCTTTAAAAGAAAAAAAAATGTGTACAATATTTGACAAGCAATAAAAAACGGATTATACATATCTTTATGAAATCGTTAGCACTAAGGGACATCTTAGTGTAGAAGCACATGTTTAATAAGTTAGTCATTGTTGCTAGCATTGTTATCATGCTTTATTTCTTTAATAAAATCCAATTTGTCCTACCAAACTGTTAGTCATGGTCACCCTAAATCTTCATCCAAACCAACGTCGTGGTGATGACGATTAAACAGTTATTATTATCAATCAATATTATCAATTATCTTTGTGCAATAACCTTTGACATTTTGAAAACTGCAAACGTTTAAAAACAGTCGACGCCAATTATGAAATGTGGAATTACAGACAACAAAGTTTCGGAGAAAACCGTAAAGTGCTAGAATTGCCTTTTTGTTGGTTATTTATGTTCATGTGATGATGTTCAGAAATCTTAAAATGTTAAAAAACTATTCAAATATTTTACCTATATCCTATTGTTTTATGAAACCTACCAATGTTTAAACGCTCACGGATGCGGTTATCAACATTATTTTGTTTACTCCACCGCCCAGTGGCCTATCAAAATAAATTGCATAACCTAATTCGTACTTGCTTAGTTTTTAAAGTTGCATTATAATCAATGGACAAACAAAAACGTTCTATGAAAATGCGCCATCTATTACCACCTCATAAATATGCCGCAAAGTTATATCATATACCGACAGAGGGCTCTTATGTCGTTTAAGCATGCTTTTAGTTGTGCTTTTATGATATTTACAACATTTTTACTTTTTGAGAAAAAATTGGGTAGTATTAAGTTTTATCTGTTTTAAACGGCTAAAAATATTTATTTACATATTTTTTGGATATTACCTTTATGTATTTTAGGTTTTTAATCCAAATTACTAAATCGTTTCTCCGATGGCCAGACGGGTAGCGCCATCTATCGAGAAAATTTACAAGCTATGAAACCTATGTTCCGAATGAGACCCCGTGGCTCTACTATAGTACCGTTCCTAGCATGGTCATGGTATGATACGGTAATATATACAGCGTGTGGCCTGTAATGGGAGCAAAAAATTTAATCAATGATTCTACAGAGTATTCGTAGTTACCTTGACCTGACCTTGTTACTAGAACTGGTCATAGTACTCCAAAATACTTTGACTCAAAGATATAGTAATCCATAGTTATAATCTCTAGTCAATGTATATCAAAATCGCTAACTCGTTGTAGTAAATGACAATGTCAAGTTCTATGACTGGGCTCATTTGTTTGCAATACATTGCTGGTTCGATTTATTTTGTTAGAAAATAACATTAAAATCATTTAATATGAACTACTTTTACGTCACTTATAGGGCCTACATTTTAATTTTTTGCTCCTATTACAGGTCAAACCCTGTATATGTTACAGTCTAGTAGGCAGAAATCTTAATTCAAATATGGAACAGCATTTCGTACAAGTTATTTGTCAGAAAACGGTTACTAGAACATATAAGGACATTGTGAAATAGGTCGAAAGAACGGTTACTTATCAAACAAAAACTATAACGGAGAGTTATCATTGCTTATGTTATGTACTAGGCTTAAGAGAAAAACACCAACAAAGTAGGAAGATTTCGCGGAGCACCAACAACTTATGTGAACTTTGTCGTTAGTCATTTAACTTTTAAGAGCCGGTCTATACTAAGATAGCGTAGTTTCTAATTTTACTCACATGCTGCGGAATGGCAGTAAAAACTTACGGTGCACTTGAGGTTTACAGTTTATTTTATGCATGTTATTTGCGAATATGGTCAAATAGCAGAATAACACCTGTGACACTACCAACCTATTACTTGTATGGTTATGGAACCATAAACGTGATGCAGTTGCGATGCAGCATCAATGAAGTCGCAAAATGTCAACCTTTATACTGTGCTACTTTTAGCATCGATGCAGTCGCGATGCTAACGTGCGTTAGTATCGATGATGCTAAAAGTCGCAGTGTGTAAGGGGTATTAAATGTACGACAATTTTTTTTTTAACGCAGCCAGGTTGGACTTACAGGTAGCTGAAGTATAATAAGAAGGGAAATCAACTTATATTTCTCAAAGAAGTTGCGTTTTTCATCTGAAATTTAACAAAATATCATAAATACTCCTAAATAAAGCGTGCGATAATTGAAGTGGTATCTTTTATTAGCCCCATCGGCGTTACGGCCAGATAATAAAATATCCGAGACTTTTATTGCCCCTGTAATGCGATGAAAAATTCACAAAGCGGAATTGCTTTTAAGAAGGGAGAATCTCGCTGGAGACAATTGAGAAATGGCTGTACCACTGATGTGGTGTGAGCACGTGATCTGACTTCAACTGGAGGAACCTATCTATTGAGGTGTTCATGTTAATAAACACTATTTTGTCTTTTTACCGATTGACTATTTGGGTACCAGTCTTTTCTCGTGATAGAAGTGCGGTATGCTTAAAGCTTTGACTGGCTTGAATAATAGAAAAAAAGATAAGTGCCTTGTTTAATGTGTAGCATTGCCAATTTAAATGTAAGTATAAGTAAATTAAATAATATTTTTACTGCTTAAAAACAACGTGCCCAGCACGGACTACGTTCTTTATAAATGTTGTATCTACATAGCAGACCAAGCTTTTACACCATGGTTGTTGGGCATTTCCAATGAAGTAACCAAATGTAAGTAGCCTCTGAAAATATTTTAAAAATATCACTTTATGGTTCTATCAAATTCCTCTAGTGAACAATTTCTGAAGAATCCTCTTTGCAATTTGCGCAATATTTTCCTGAGGGCAAACTAAAATACAGGAAAGTAATACAGTAGGCGCTTGTACACGTTTTTTCATTTCATTGCCTCTTCCGTCTAAGATATATTGTCGAGAGAAAGAGACATAAGCATTAATTATATTTTGTTCAATTAAAATGCATTTACAGGTTTCAGCAAAGTATCACGTAAGTGCATTTCTACTAACCGCATCAACCAAAGAGAATCTACTAACATTATCATCTATTTCAGACGAGCTCTCGATCTAAATTCCGAGAGCTTGCATGCGAACCATTTGTCCGTGTTTGTAGCAGAAAATAACTGGCAAAAACATCTCATTACTACTACCAGATTATATCTTTGCATGTGAAAAAATAATGTCTCAAAAAGTGTTAGAGTAAACTTAACTAAAATAATATTGGGTGACAGAATGATATTATAATTATTATCATTCTGACAACCTTTACAAACTGCATGCTTAACAAGGTTAATGTCTTCGTCATATGTGCTACAATTTATTTAGATTGCTTTGTATCTGGAAATAATGTGTCAAACATTGACATGACTTGTGTATAATCTGAACAAGCATTATCCTTAGTTTATTTCACTGAATAGATAAATAAGGTTAGAAATGCCCCGGTCAGTGCAGCAGAGGTGAGCTAGTTGTGAGCATATGCATGAGCAGAACTTCATTCGCGTAACAGGATCGTTGCAGTAACATTCTGCAAGAACAGCGATTTTGTTGCACCAAGTATTAAAAAAATATTCATTGATGACTGTGCACGTACATTACTAACAAAATTGCTACCGTAGCACGCAATGTATCGCATCCAATTTGCATGGTTCGCTTGCGTACACAACGATAGGGATGTAGCTCATGGCACAGTAAAAATATCGATAAATGGTAATTTCCCTACTGATGTATTAAGAGATTAAAACATGATTAATAAGTTAAAAAAAATATTGTTTAGTAATTATTTATAACAATCTAGCGCCCTCCCGCGACTTCGTTCGTGCGTCTAAGTTTTACCGTTCCAATAAATCGTAGAATTTTGTGTAAGCCCATACATACGCATTACTACTTCTATAGTATAATATGCTATCATATCATAGCTAATATGCTATCTAAAATGTATGTGACATATTTTATAACCAGACGAATAGTTTCTGATATTAGCGCGTTCAAACAAACAAACAAAAACATCCAGCTTTTTAATTAGTATATTTATGTATTATAAATAAATGTTTTATGTATTTTACGTCCATTGACACAACACGTAGACCTGGCTTAAATCGGGTCTGATTTTTTTTCTTATTTTTATGTTGCATGTCTTAGTTTAAATTTTTCTTGTTTGCTATTAATAATATAAAGTTTTTCAAACTTATACGGGGATATTATCTTTTTATTAAACAACAATATGGAAATACTTTCTACGCCTATTGTCAATTATTAATTCTTTCGGATGCTTGAAAGAGTAGGCTATTGCTATTGTGCCATATAGATATCTACCATATCACAATCAACAACACCTAAAGGCCGTTCCCACGAAATTTTTGCAGAAAAGTTTCACATTGAACACCCTTCGACAACATCAGAGCGTGGATGTCCACCGGCAATATGACCTTCTAAAGATTGCAGGATTGCATTGAACACAGTAGACCGCTTGCGACCGGTCGCTGTGGAAAACTGTGGGGTCTATATAACTATTCTGTTGAAACAAAAAAATATATTAATAAGCTCTCTTTTTGAGAGCAACATCAATCACAAACATGTGTCAAAACATTGCGTTTTCAGACATGTCAAATTATTGTCAAAAATAAAATAAAAAATATGTTAATATTAATTTATTTTAATATTATTTAAATCAAATTATTAATGTTAAGCAATACGTAAAAGTATTAATTTTCTCTATTTCAAGTGGAGTATAGCAACACTATTATTTTTCTTATTGTTTTTTTATCGGAAGGTAATTGTACAACCCTTTGATGCGATCAAATGTGCCGTAAAATTATACAAATACGCAAAACTAAAATCTTATGTTTTTTTTTTCAATTCATATTGAAAAAATACATTACACCGGTAATTGAAGTTATCGATATCGATCGACCTAAAATATCGACTTTTACCACAACGTAGTATTTTGACATTTAAAGAATGAACGTAGCGGAATGATGATTGATGGTTCCACTGCTAGCAGCTCTGTGATTGGTAGTTGGTTTTACGTACTAATCACACCAATCACAGAGCTCCCAGCGGAAAGTGTGATTGGTTTGTTATATTGATGCGTTGATTCATTGATTGGAGCTTTTGGCACTGCAGCAACAACGCCGTACCACCCACCGGCGACACAGGTTCTCATACAAACGAACTGTCAGAACGTTTCTAACCTTATTTATCTATTCAGTGGTTTATTTGTAATAGCTACATACAGTTAACTTCAAGTTAAAACTAATTTTTAGGCAACAATCAAAACACGCTACCATCTCTTGTGGTTCTCACTTAAATAAAGCGTCAAACAAATGCATCTCTGTGACGAGAAAAAGCTGGGAATTATCGCGTTTGCTTTGTGCGGGCTCAAAGAGTTCAATCAGCGGCCGGCAACAAAGAAACTCGATATGGAAATGAATAGAAATGCTCGGATGTGTCGCAGTCGAGACAGCCGGGAGGTTAATGAAAGAATTCTACAGATCAATCAACTGCTGGTTTGCATAACTTTTGCATTCGTGATATTTCAAGTGGCTGTAAGACGATCGTTCAGCATATTTCATTCGAAAATGGGTTGGTACTATAACTGGTCTAAAAACATAGGTAGATAACAAATGTGTGAGCACTCTATCTCTTATTATTCCGGCTTATTTACTCTCTTTCAATAGAGTCAGTTTAGTACCGATGTTGTGCTATTCATTAATAAATCGTAGTAATTAGTCGTTTTCTTTTTATTAATAGGATGGAAGAATGTCGCGATAGGCGCTCTTGAGTACTGATTAAAAATTGAATCAGTCAAACTAAATAGTTACCAATTTACATGATCAGTGGTACCAATCACTAAGCTTTCGAAGTGACTATAAGTAGTCCGGTTGCGGTTACACAATAAACAATACTTTCCTGCCTCCCGACTCCGCGCATTATGGCGAAATAACATATTTCGACGTAAGCGGAGTATGATGGCCTTTTTAAGTAAATGACATTCTGCAAATCACTAACTACCGCCCACGGCCACGGCATCCTTTTTTCAACCGATAATGAACCCGCAAGCTGAGCGAAATGAGCTGAATGCGACGCCATATTTTTATTTTTAACTGGCCAGTTATTTTTTATCAGCGGACTTTTCTAAAGATAGGAATTAATGTATCTTTGCCAAGTTGAGCTAACAGAGGTCATACAAACTCTCTATAAGTAGACCGCTTCATTGAGACTTCGCCTGCGGGGTACAGGGGCGTAGGGGAGGCGATAAGGGTCGCGCGCGGGGTGCGGGCGGCGCGGATACACCCGCCCGGGCCGCTTACTAACCGTGCTCTCGTCTCCCCCCGCACCCCTTTGCACCGCAGGCGAGGTCTCAATTTTGCGGTCTATCTATAGTTACAAGTGAATTGTACCCGTATAGAAGTAGTAGAAGTCGCATTCTCAATTTATCGATTGCTCATTGTGGTCCACAGGTGATGGTGAAAAGTAAAGTACATACCTACCTACTGCAACGAGTCATCAAACGGTATTTTGATGCTCATTTGTTAGTAGATATGGTCGTAATTAAATGAGGTTTTTACAGTAATCCTTTTACTACATTTACAGCACTCACCGGATAAACTAAACCCTACCTTGCCAAAATATTACGACCTTTTAGAGTGAAATCCTAGCTTTCCAACCCTCAATAAGAGCACACAAATAAACGAGAAACGTACCGAAAATGCGAAACAAAGTTTTTAGTGAAATGCAGGCTTTGTGGTGTACGCCGTGTGCTGATACGCGCCTTACCGGAAGTGGTATTACGTAACATCAAACAATCGCTATAGTGATTACGATCAGTATTTTTATGAGTAAGTAAAAGTAAAATGACGCTTATTCGAACACTGGTAACTGTACGAGCAGACTATTTCAAAGTATTCTTATGACATTTATCGATGGCAATATGGAATCGTTTAGTTAGGTAATACTTGAGAAATACGACTACGGGATGTATTTTTGTGTCTCTTAACTTTCTCTGATTACGATTAATTGGTATTGGATTTCCAGATTAACACTTTATTTTACTTTATTTTATTTTATTTTATTTAGAAACATAAACAATGTCATTCAAATGACAACTATAAATATCCCAGCCTACAAAAGTAACTAATATGAAACCAGCACCAAAAATAAAATATATTACGAGTAAAAAAGTAAAGTTTTTTTTTAACGATTCTCATGGCTTAACCGCTGCCAATCATTGGTTTTATAGCATAAAACAAGTAAAACACTTTTCTATGCGAATGAATGTAAATGATAATATTTGCAAATCAAATGCGGCCGCTAGTTTCAAAAATGTCTGCGGGCGTAGTCTGAACCATTTTTTTTTTGGGTATCATTTAAGCTATCACCAATTTAATTAGTTTTGTGTTTCTTAAATAATAGGGTTTGTCCTCAAAATAGTAGATCTGTTACCAAAATGTAGTCACCAAACAATGCAAAATCAGTTCCACAATAAATCACCTAAAATCCTGAGATATAAGGTCTAGTACCAAATAAATGTTTTTGTATGTATTATAATAGGTGTGTCCTAATAAGTATTTAAGGAAATTAATTTAAAGAGATCACCAATAAATCATATTATGTTACTAGAAAATTGCATTAAGTTCAAATAAAAAATTAGGGTTGTCATCATCGTTTCAACCAAAAGATTCTGCTACTTAACTAGACTCCCAAGGTTCTAAATTTCCACTGGTAGTATAAATTATATTTAAATATTTTTTTAGCAGAGTAGTAAATAAAACAATTAAAGTCAAAATAATCAATATTTTTTGTTTAAAATAATTACCACTGAACAATCAGCGCTGGTTTAAAATAGCTGGCTTATGGCTAGCAGAATAGTAGCTAAAACACTTAATTAAAGTTAAAATAATCAATATTTATTCTTAAAAAACAATAATCACTGAATAATCAGCGCTGGTTTGGATTTCGGTTCGGTTGGTGATCGAACCTAGTTACCTACTACCCATCGTTGAGGCCAGATTGGTCAATTTTTAAAGCGCGCCAATTTGTCTCCACCCCTTTGATCATTTTTTCATTAAAATTATAAATTGATGTATGAAATTGGTAACTAATACTATTTATTTAATATCTGAACGAAATAAAATGTTACTACTGTATTGGTGACAAAATATCAAATAAAAAGGAGTCGCAGTCAGGGATCGATAATCGATTTATTTGGTGACAGATCTACCATTCTGAGCACAGAGCTATTATTTAAGTAACAAAACTGTTATTATAAGAACGAAGTTTATATTCATGTAATGCAATATAATTTTATTGGTTATCGATCTCTTATTTTACACATATATTAACATTAATTTGATAATTCATACCTGGGAACAATTTTTGTTTATCTGAGAACGAAAATATTTCGTGGCAATAGATCTAATTATTAGGTGATACAACTTGATGACAAATATAAATTTTGGTGATAGAAAATATAGTTCCCTTTTTTTTACATTTCTCATAGACAATGCAAAGACAAAATTGGTGTTTTGGTGTATTTATTGACTGAGAAGAATTTTTGAATGAAGCTACAAAAAAGTTACAATTTTTTTTTACAGATTTATTAAAGATATTTGCTACCTATGTTAAAAGGATATTTGATGCAGCAGAAAATCAGAAAATCGAAATTGTCTACGCAAAATGTCAAAAATTTTGCTTCAGACTACGCCCGCCCGGTGTTTAATTATTGTATTGACTTGCGTAATTGGTTTCGTAAATTATGGATTGTTGAGTTTTTGTACCACTCGATTTAGTCTCAAATTGCGTTTTTTTTTCACGAAATATCTTTCACAAGTAAACCAACCTATAGGTTACCTAACCTCTTCTTCTATTTCTTCTTTCCTTTTGAAGTAACTTGTGGATTGTGCCAACACTCTAAATAATTCAGCCTAGTTAGTGAATAGCTTCAAAACATTTTCGCTTTTTTGTTAGACAACCTCAGTCAAGATGAACTTAATTTACGTTGGCTTGCCTTTTCAATATAAATATTTTTTGCGTAACTTCGCTCGTTCCGGCTAAAATTAGGCTTTTATTAGCCAAAAGAAAATGAAATTTCCAGTTGTTTCATTATTTTGCTGAAATTTGTTATAGTAGTTAGTTGATCATACTTTTTTGAACTCCCATAAATTATTACATAATAATCATCTTTCAACAGTAAATTAAACATCAATATTATCAGCACCTAATCTCTGTTAAGATAAGGACGTAGGACGTCCACCTACAAGAAGGACAGACGACCTTGTAAAGATCGCAGGATCACACTGGATGCAGACCGCTCACAACTAGTCGCTGTGGAAAACCGTGGTACCGAGGCCTATGTTCAGCAGTGGACGTCCTTCGACTGATAATGATGATGATGCCTAAGGTCCTGAATGTAGTTAATACTTTTTTATTCCAGCAAGATCTAGTCCCTAAATATTGACCATCGTTAAATCAATCTTATGTTAATGCATGTTTGCATAAGCGATAGGTACAATTGCTCGTGATTATGTATATGATAGGTTATGATTTACTTTATAGAATAACTTACTTGTTACTTCTTTATTCCAGCAAGACCTAGTCCCTAAATATTGACCATCGTTAATCAATCTTATTGTAATGCATGTTTGCATAAGCGATACTATTGCTCGTGATAGTTAATGGTCTCGCGCGTGCCGCGGCGCCAGGGTGGTGGATTAAAGAGGATTGAGCTGCTGTACTGCATTGCATGCTCGGAGCTTGTTCGAAACTTTACTAAAAATATGAATAAGATTATAATTAGCTGATATAATCATGAAAATGTGGAAGTGCAAGCTAATTAAGTGACAAGCCTGTCGACTACATTATCGTGTCCTTACGATTGTAATTGTCAGCACTATCAAATCATCAAAATCACGATCTCGTAGGTATGGTCAGTGTAATAATAATAAGTTGCCAAATATTTCAGTACCATGTCAAAGTAATAAGGTTGTATGTTTGCAAAAGATTACTATGGGAAAAATGGACGAATTGTTTTGGCTTTATACTAATATAAAGTGTTCAGCGGCTTTTGATGCTGACTGAACCATAAAATTAATGTAATATTTCTTCAAAAAGGGACAATAATTCTATGGACTGAACATAAAATTTACTCTCGATGCATAAGACCTTATTGCAATGTCGAGCTCTTATTTGTTAATTGTTCTATTTGTAGCCAAATGTCTAGCAATCAAATTACAAAATGAAAACATAGATCTTTACTTTTCGTTTCTTCAAATCAATAGTTGGATTCAATTTAAACGTTCTTATCCGTTCCTTAAGTTATACTAACATTCCGTCCAATTTTCATTACACTGTTAGGTACGTTGTAAGTGAAACTAAACCCACTAGAAAGAGACTACACAAACTCCATTATCCTTCTAACTAGACAGGGCGAGCCTCGAAGGAACCGATACTCGATTCAATTTGCTCTCCAAATTATCTTTGAATAAGTGACAAGACTGGCAGACGAAAGGCTTTGCGCTTTCATGGATTGTACGTACTTGTGTGGTGTTTTCGTTAGAATTGGTACGAAAGCGTTTCTTTTAGGGTTTTAAGGGAAGTGCCCACATACCTACTACTTGAGTGATTTGAAATTGAATTGAAAAACTCTTTTTTAAACTATTGCTACTAATGACTTTTAATTAGCTAGTAAATTATGTTTTACTTTATATAATTACTCCCTTTTTTTGGTAATAATATGTTTATTGAAATATTATTTTTTCTCTACTAATAAGTACAAAAAAATACAAGTGGCTGAATTCTGGGCAGCTACGTTGTAATTTCTCCATTGCAATTCCTCCATATAAGTTTCCATTGACACGCTAAGAAGAAGAAGAATACTTACTATGATGTATGACAATGATCTAAATATATATTAAAATGGCTTTAACAAGATAATTTTAGTCCAATATTACTAGCCATTTGACATGAGCAACCATATCTTAAAACTTCAATTTTGCTTAAACAACATGATGCTGTTGTAAGAAACTAACTTCACCACAAAACTTTTGTTGTATCCGTTACCTACTGACTGCCATATAAACCGACCATAAGCTCCAAGAAAAATAAACTTTAGTAAACTCTCAGAGAAGTATAAAGATCATCCTTATACATCATGCTACTGCCACGAACCTATTCTCTAAGGATTCTGCTAAGTAATTCTTTGTGTTCAACTCAAGACGCCTTATTCATACATTTACAAGGTACTATGATTTATGGAGAGAGTGTTATCTTGTTGCTAAGAGGTTAAAAAACGCAATCTAACGAGTGACATTATGAAAGCTCAATAAAATTGCCATTACTTTTTATTATTTAAATGCAGTGTCGTCAAATATGAAGTACGTACCTACTTATATTTAGCGTTTGTTTAATAAGGTAGCTAAGCTATAGAACGTTGGTGGATTAACTATATCTCTAAGCCTCTCTAAGTATTATATTATAACTTGTGGCCATGCTAAAAGGATATACAGGCTATGGTTTAGAATCTTTTTAAACACTCACAGTGTCATATTTATATTCTTACAGATGAAATAAGAAACCAAAAATTGCGCACGGGCGGGACTCGAACCACCATCTTTCTGGCTTACCGAGCCAACTGCTCTTCCAATTGAGCTACCGTGCTGTCGGTCCGACCGCGCGAAATTCTTGGTCTCTTAGTATACGTCATTGCGTGACGTTAGCGTCATCTACCCGTCTGTTTATGCAACCAAGTAGTCCACAAAATATTGATTAAAATTTCAGCCTGTATAATCCCGCACTTCAAGGATTGGACTGTACACTTCCTCGCACATCCATTATCAGTAGTTGACTACTTTTACAATTTGTAAAAGTAGTCAACTCAAACACAAATAATATTCAGGCAAAGAAACAAACGTCTCGACAAACGAAGTGTTGGACGCCCCCCTGCCAGATGGACCGATGACCTAAAGAAGGTCGCTGGAAGTGACTGAATGAGGAAAGCAGGGGATCGTGCACTTTGGCGTGCCCTTGAGGAGGCCTACGTCCTGCAGTGGACTGCAACAGGCTGATTGATTGATTACAAATTCAAATTCAAAATCTTTACTTCAATAGGTATAGGTCATGAAATGACACTTATGGACTTTAGAACGTACAATGAACAGTATTGCAGCTCCAATTTAAAAGTGTAACTAATAGCTCTTGTTAATTGGTGTCTCGAGACCATCATCACTTCAGAACTGACCCGACGTCTTCCAACTTATTCTGCTCTCGGGCAAAGAGTTAAAACAAGCTTACACAATAATACTAGAAGCGGTACGTACCAATGAAATTAATATTATCCTGTACAACTTATAAAGCTTTGGAAGTAAACATAATAAAGCCATCAAAATCAATTTTTTTCTTTGCTTTGTCAAATATTGTTCACAATCTTGACATTCCCTTTTAACGAAATGATTCATTTTAAAATAAAATAAACACAAAACCTACAAGCTACATAGGATAATCATAATTTAATATGCTGATATTATTTTAAAAGTTATAAATAGATGAAATACAATATTCGACAAGCAGTAAAACTTTATGCATCACGATGAATTTATTTCCTCGTTTAGATTGGTATAGTATTTTTTTATTTATTATCAATGGCATTGCATTACTCTACTGCTAGGAATATATTTTTTAAACCGCGTATATTGCAAGCAGTTAAATATTAGGTCTTACATTTAAGTTATTTTAGTTTAAATAGGTATAAGGACAATGTTATTTTTGTAATGCAAATAGCTTATTTTCCAAATAAAAGACGTAACATTGCATAGAAAAATTTATGCAAGAGGCAAGCCTTTGTGTCCATCTAAACTGAATAAGAATATTTATGTTCATTCTAGTATAACTGTGCGTCTATGTAAAACTTGAAAGTTGTGAATATTAATCGTTCGTGGAAGCATTCGGACCGCAGACTGCTATTGATAACGCGAACTCGGAGTCGGAACTGACTACTTTGCAGTCCGTAGAAATTTGCATTCGGTCCGCCATTATCTTTTTTAGGGTTCCGTAGTGCTATGCCAAATCCGATTTACATTGTGAAATGAATGAATTGGCACCAAACACGAAGGAAGATATTTTAACCTATATTACCTAGGTACTAGTGATACAATGCGATGGTAAATATTATCTGTGAGGTGAAACAAAGAATTTATTTTTACTCCATTTTTATTTTGACTCTTTATGCCAATGAGCTAAAGCGTTGCAGATACAGTCTACGATGACAGAGCGAAGTCAACTAAAAAAAGGCAGTTCACTCTGTTGTTGTTGAAGTCTATGATAAGAAAACTTTAAATAGTAATTTAATGAAAAAAAAGTGTGCAGTTGGTACGGTCAGTCGTTTACTTTAAAAAACAAGTACTTACCTTGAGTGGCCTTTAACTAAACCAGCAACTCAGTTTCAGTCAAAATAAGTTTTTATCTGATAAGTACCTCTGCCGTCCGCCTCGGACAAGTTAAATTGAATCTCGAACCGAAACCGGTGGCTGTATGGGGCGATTAAACTGATCTTCTACTTACGATGAAGTTTTTTTTACCTCGAATAAATCCTTGTACATTTCCCAGTGGAGAGTATTGCTTTGATTAGCCCTCCGTTTCGGATAGACGTAAGTCTCAATTAGGTATTGGCAATTTGTAGCGTTTTGGATGAACCATAAACGATTATAGTATGTTGTCAAAAACACTGCATAATAATCAATTTGATGTTTCTTTCTGATCAACATGAAAGCGCAAAATGCATTTTTTTTATCTATCTATCCACATAACAGCGCTGAATAAAATCAAGCGCTATAAAAAGTAATAAATTCAGATTCGCACATAGAAAATTCGCATTCGACGTCGCAAAAGCAACATTGAACTGCGCTTTCGTTCGATTTCAGAAGTGAAAAATTATTCTGCTCGCTTTTGCCAGGCTTTCAAAACTGCTAGTCTGCAATCAGCGCGGATTGAGATTCGATATTAAGGGAAAATAAACTATCGAGTCGTCGAAATTACACGGCTCTCAACGCCACTCTGCAGAAAAAAGTGTCGCTCGCTACTCCATTTCACTGAAACTCGCCCATTTACGAGTATCTATCCAACCGTACTTTTAGAGGCTCCGGCCAATGAATGGCACTTGTTTTTAATCCGCATGGCAATAGCAATATGTAAAAGAGACCCATGTTTTATTATTTTGCGAGTAGTCTTACTTAGATACCTATCAAATACACTGAATAAAAACGTTTGCACATAATAATATCGACTGTGTTTGAAGTGACGCCCGTTTTTGGCACGTATGTGCACGAAACTTTTTTATTTTTGCTTTTTTATTTCTTTCTTTCTGATCATTATTTTCGCCGCACCCATTGCCATCTCTTTGCATGACCTAAAGGTTTGACTGGCAGGGAATGCTTTTAGCATTAAGTCCACCTTTGTACACCATGATTTGTGCAATAAAGTCTTTAAATAAATAAAATAAATAAATACTTTTTATGTGATGTGGTCGTATAATCTTATTTTTTAACTGACCTAAATACATATAATCAGGTTTTTCGTGACTCAAGTGAGCGATGACTATTCTTTGTTATCTTATTTCATTTAGGTTAAAGTCTGGGCCCACTATACCATATCGTACCATGACCGTGATAGGAGCGTATCAGACACGATACGCTCTACTATGCCCACAGAACGGACCAACACCGTTCTGTGTCATCGTTATATAGAACGAAAGCGAGAGCGAGCGAAATCGTATTTTGCATGTGTTGTCACGCTCCGTTGAATGGTCTAGTCTAGAAGGTGTTAATGTATTTGATACAAAAAATATTTTTTTGCCTGACTCGTTCCAAGTACGGTCATAGTATGCTACGGTGCATACTATGACCGTACCGTAGGAAGGAACCTTTAACCGAATATAATCTAAGACATCACACTACCAGTTTTACCATGCCATTGTCCAAAGTAAAATTACAATCTGCCAACAAAGGCAAAGCCGTAAAGCTAACAAACACTTAACCTTTATTTTAAAGATAATATAGTGTACGGGTTAGCGTGTTTTACAAGAGATAATAAAATATGAAAGCAGGAACTTGTTACGGTACTATAAGGGTATACTATACGCGTTAATTTTACACTTAGCTATGCCTGCACGGGCCCTGCCTTTATGAGTTCGTGGTTGGGGTATAAGCGGGTTTTATAAGATGGTGCTTAAACTTATGACAGGTTTTTTAACCCGACACGGATGTGTTTATCAACAGTCTTTTGTTATTCTTTTGTTTACGCGACCGCCGGCGACCTTTTGACCCGTGGGCGATTAAAATACTTCTGAAGTTTGAATAAGCCCTATTGTAAATTTATAGCTTGCTCAATAACTATCAACATGCCTCTCATCAGTAATGTCCATCAAGTTGCCTTAATCGAGAAAAGAAAGTGTGAAGATGTGAAATGACATTTAATTATTTTTTATAATTTCGTTTTAAAAATATTCTACGAAAAAACCTACGGAAAGAATATATGAAGAAAATAAAATCGTAGCTATTCCTAAAGCCACGGCTTTTCCAAATAAAGCGGCTGTGATTTAGAAATCCTTTCCATGTCAGAGGCAATTAAGCATGTTCTACACATCAGTCACAGCTATTATTGTGTCAATTCTACGCAGAATTCACGAGAAAAGTGCATTATCGTTTTCATTAGAGAGCCGTCATTTTTCATGGGCTCGTTTAACCTATTATGCTGGTTTCGGTTAAACAGGGTGTAAAAAAAGTACGAGCCAAATTAAGGGGGTTGTCAATCGAGAATAGATTACAGGAAAAATAAAAAATATATTTTTAGGACAAGTACAATACATTAATAAAATTACCAAGTTTTTTTTCCTGTATTCTAGACTCAACTCTTAATAACCACCCCTGTGAATTTGGTTTGACTTTATTACACCCTGTAAAGAATTTTAGGGATCCGTGGACATTTTATCTTATATCTACTCTTTTTCTTTTTTTATACAGCGTGTAGAAAAAAGTACGAGCCAAATTCAAGGGGGTCATTTAGAGTCGAGTCTGGAATATAGGAAAAAAAACTTTTCTTTATTTTTTTTTATATTTTTTCTGTATTCAAAACTCGATTGACAACCACCCCTTGAATATGGCTCGTACTTTTTTACACCCTGTATAATAATCTACTTGAAAACTAACAGAATCGATTCCGATTTTAATGAGTTGAAAAGCACAAATAAGATTAAAATCCATTTTGGCATAGTATTAAAAACAAGCCAAGTATTTGAAAAAAAAAAACAGGTAAAACATGGAATCTATTAAAGTACTCACTGTTGCAAGCAACATTAATAATTAATTATGCAAAATATTTTTTTATGGCAACTCTGCCTTCTTCCTTTTTTTTGTACTTTTATGTGTGCGTCGTGAAATGGTGCGGTTTTCAATTCAAATAAATTTGCGAGTTATAAAATACGGCGTTTCTCTGTACTGCATCCTTCAGAACCCTCACCAGCGCAACTCTTACTGCACCTACACTTCGCTTCACTTACCACAAAATATATCAGTACTATACCAAGTCCCAGCAGCTTTACCGTCGTAAATATCGGTACCCATAAAATATCATTATACATATATTATAGCCCATGCATGTGCTATTCCAATGTAAAAGCTATTTGGCCAGCCAAATTGCAAAAAGCCAAGCCATTGCAACAAACATCCATGAATCCTCACAAACTTTCGAATATTTAATAGATAGATATTATAGATAGATAGAATCATTTATTGCAAACAGGTACAATGTTTATATATTAACGTAATACATATATTAGTAGGATATGGCCCAGCTTTTAACTAAATTATTACAGGTATATTTATTAAACCTATTTTATTTCCATTTAAATTTTGGCTAGATTAGATGCCCGCTTCAGAGATCCAATTTGCTCGCGATTATTATCTATGATTTATGTACAATAGTAATCAAATAATTTGATTGTGTACTCAATTTTAAACCTTACTGCATTGACTCAAGAGTATTATTATTAAGATTTCAAATACAGTCAGCAACAAATATCATCTCTCGGTCACAAAATATAAAGTTAAAGTTTAGGTTTGGAATTCATACTATGCTTCAAAATTGGAATGTACTTTACTTAAATAAAACATGGTGACGTACCCACGAGTAACTATTATTTTCTCTTATTTCATAAAAAAAGGAAAAAAGATTTTATTTGATATTCGAGTAGTTGTCACGTACAACCAACAAGTTTTATGCGATGAACAAACACAATGTTGTCATAATATTTCCTTATTTTTGATCCTAACTGTATCATAAAGCTTAGGGAGTAAGTAAAACTGAATTATTGAGCATTGTAGCTTTTTAATTTTTTCAACAGTCTCAATTTTCAGGGATATTTGTCCTTTGGGATAGCATCTTGAATTATGATTTAATTTCGCTTAATTCGGCTTATGGATGGTAATCATTTATATGCTTTTATTTGGTGGTACTTCAGGTTGCTACCATGAAAAAGAGCCTTCGGCAAATACTATAGAGCCACGATAATTGAGCTATTTTACGCAAAACTGTAAGGTATGATCTTTTTGAGGATATAGTTTTCCAACGGAGCAGAAAAACTACGTGCAGAAAAAGCTTAGAACTAATGTGTTAAATGAAGAAAGTGTTTTATGTACGGCCACCCCCTAACAAAATATGCCAAGTCATAATATATCATTACAGAGCTATATTAAAGAAACAAAATTGAGGAAAGGTGGAACTATCACTTAAATTATTATATGCCAGTCAATACTTAGCAATTCAGACCATATAGAATGTGGTAAACGTAATTGAATATGTGTTTTATTACCTAATGTTACAACTGTTTTCAGAAACTTCAAAAATAAGTTCACTTCAAGTGACTGCAAAAGAAGCGTTATTCTGGAATCATGATTTTTCTTTTCTTAATCGGCCACATAATCTTCTCGCAATTAATTAAAAAAAGGGCCAATATCAGAAATGTATCTCAACTGGGCCAATTAGGGGCGGCTTTGTGAGAATTAACTGGCTTGAAGCGCATTAGTCAGACTAAGCCTGGCAATTAATGATTTAATACCATCGTTGCGGACTGGACACTCTTTTAAGACATACTTACCAATTTATTGCCTAAAATGTGTAAAATCATTAAAGATGAATAAGGTTTCGGCTTTGTGAATTAAGAGATTAACTACATAGATCATTTAGACGAAGCTTATCTCAATTACGATTAGATTGTAAATAAATAAACGTCGGACGAAATCGTATGACTGCTCACTCATACGTTATATTGGTCAAAAAAAAATATGAGTTTAAAAAATATGTACAACATATCGTATGTGAATATCATAGTTATCAATATTCTAATATAACAAAAAAAACCTTAAAGATCCCAAAAAACTAAAATCCGAAAAAATGAAGGTTTTTACTTGAAACATAAGTGGCATAAACTCTTTGTTACAGTATAATGATATCTGTGATTTAAAGATTATCCTTCATTTTCTGAACACTGTTTCATAATCCAAAATTAAACACTTAACAAACCCCCGACACGTCATATTTAAAGTCATGGTTACATTACCATGTTATATAATATCACTGAAGTAACCACACAGTACCCAATTTTGAATCGATAGGATAATTAGAAACTAATAAAGAGCTGAAGATCTTCAAACAGCTAAACAGATTTTCATTAAACATGGCTCAAAACATTCGGGATATAATTGTGTATGATACAAAAAAAAAACTAAATGAAAACTGGTTATTGGTTTGGAGTTGTGGTAGCTATGATACCACAGACAAGTTAAACTTACGACACCCCTCTCTTTTTGCATGGGAGGCTAAAAACAATTCTGAGGGCAACGCGACTGGTTAAAATCACACTCCGTTAATGGCGCCGCTTCAACTACATTCCAGTGGAATACCACCAGCACTTTTAGTGGGTAATTTGAAAACTTGGCGCAATCTTACTCTGTAATAACGAGCAAAAATATCTGCGTAGAACTGAAACTTTCAGTCTGCTACAAAAACATTTCTCTAAGCACGTTATATAACTCTCAGGGGGCATTATGTTCCCACTTTAAAGTTTTCTTTAGAGTAGTGTAACCATCAGTTTGTATTTTATTGGGATAACTAGGGTGTTAATTAACAACTACCAACCAAGCTTAGTTACTCAGGTCGATTTCTTTCTTATACAATGGCACCATTTTTAGGGATTTAAATACGTGTGATTATTAAAATCAATATTTTATTTTATTTTCAATAAAGACGAGTGTATTTGAAGAGAAATAGTTTAAAAGCTGCACTTATCTAATAAACTATTTTTTTTAAATTTAGTGGCGCTCTAAAAAACTGTGCTCATCCTTTTTTTTCAGTTATTGTTAATCTATCTATACCAATAAAATGCTTTGTCCTGAACGACTGACTTATTGATTGACTGACTGACTGACTGACTGACTGACTGACTGACTGACTGACTGATGGATCAACGCACAGCCTAAACCGCTGATTGTAGAGACCTGAAACTGGGAGGGTGTGTTCTTTGTATGACAAAGGGATCCGATAAGAAAGGATTTTCAGAAATTCCACCCCTAAGGGGGTCAAAAAGGGGTGCAAAGTTTGTATGGGACAACGAGATCCCTTGGTCCAATCTACTTCAAATTTTGCATACACATTCTCTTACAAAATTGATGGAAGACTTATTTTATATTTTATTTAAATTCATCTCCTAAGGGGGTTAAAAAGGGGTGCAAAGTTATTATGGGGGTGATTTGCTTCGAATTTGATATCAATACTCTTTAGTGCTTACGATTAAAATATTTTTTATTTCATTTTTGACGGTCATTTGACATGTCTGAGACACAATGTTTTGACAGTGGATTTGACACATGTTTGTTATTGATGTTGCTCTCGAGAAGAGATTTTATTCCTAAGAATAGTAAAAAATATGTTTTGTGTTTAAACAGGGTAGGTATCAAGCGGTCTGTGTCCAGTGTAGATTGCAGATCGTTTCAGTGCTGCTCCTGTGGTCGAAGCGTGTCCAATCTGGAACTTTTCTGCCAATTTTTTGTGGGTGGCCTATGCTTAGCAGTGGACGGCTTTTGGTGTTGATGATGATGATGGTGTAGATCTTTACAAAGAATTGTCCCTTTGAATTTACGATTTGAATTCAAGAAAGTAGAGTTTTCGCTATAACCAAAAACAAAGCTCAAGTTCAAACTCCCTGGTATTCTTAGTACCCGAAAGAAATATACGATTGACGATATGGCGTTAGGAAGTATTTCCATTTCGTTGTAAATTAAAAAGATAATATCCCCGTGTAAATTTGACCATTAAAGACCGGGCTCCGTGTTGTGAGTACATAAAATATAATATACATTATCTGTATGCATTTCTATTTATATATTTTAACACTGGATGTTTTGTTTGTTTGTTTGAACGCGCTAATCAGAGGAACTATTAGTAAGGTTATAAAATATGATAGATAGAAAATGTATAAGCCTATACTGTAGTTTAATGCATATAGGCTTATACATTTTCGCTACGATCTATGGGAACAAAGTTAAACTAAAACGCGCGTACAAAGTTGCTGGCGGGCCGCTAGTAATTGATAAAAATAAATATAATATTACTTACCGATTAATGTTTGGTGTCATCTACAGATATTCAAAATTGACGGCTCATCATAGAACTTATGACAATGAAGAGTCAATATCATCGTGTAATCAAAACAATAATTATATTTTGATAAGGATAACCTTTGAATATCTTCGATCACAATATTGTTTATTACAGTGCCTGAAGCTCAAAATGATCTCAATTAATAGCATGATTAATTTCCTATTTGATGTAAGCAGTCCATATTATGTCAAATGCCTTGATATTCAAATAAATACATCTGTAATAATTCTCAAAACATTGTAAGACGAAAAAGAGGGCATTAAGTTCATTGTATTTATAGCTGAGAGTTCGTAAAATAAATAGTTTTTCTTTGCTTCACGAATATTGTAAACAATCTAAACATTCGTTTTTAATGGATGAATGATTCATTTTTGACAACTCAAAAGTTAACAAGATATGTAATAAAGTATTTAATAGTTGACAGTGTTCAACTATTAAGACCTTTTTTTTAAATCTTTTATTAATTATATTTACTCATATTTTAGAAGTTATAAATAAAGTTTTCTATATTCGTTAAGCAGAGAAAACGGACTTTACCTACAATATTATGAAGAAAATAACTCACAGATGGCGATGTTGTATACCTGCATTAAAAAGTACATCATAACTGCATGGACGCTTATACTTTAGACGCTTTTTGATGGTTACCCTAATGAAGAATGCAACAGTGTAAATAACAGTTACGTCCAACGGTTTGAGCATTTAGGGAGACTGCTATTTCTTCGGACTGGACGCAGCCTCTAACCAATTGTGAGAATGTTTATGGTCTGGCTAGACTAAATCTATGTTCTAGACTTGTCCCAGACAATTTCTGCGGACCAAAACGGCTAAAACTTAAATTCTGATTAAAGATGCCACCTAACAACGTTCTTACTTTATTTTACACAGCGTGTGGCCTGAAATACGAGCAAAAATTTATATATATAAATGTATAGTTACCTTAACCTGGTCATAGTGCTTTTAAAATGCCTTAACTCAGAGATATAGTACTACAAAGTCAAAATCGCCTGATCTCTCACCGGTCATGTCGGATCTGCCGTCTTACCGAAATAATGAGAGTGAAGGAACAGAGTGCACTTACGTATTGGGCACACATCTGCTCAATACGCCAAAAACATGTACCGGAGGTTTTCTGTTCAGAAATTCCCAGGGTAGCCCGGAGTTTGGAAGTTGGCGGTGTTTCACCCCCGTGCCTCGGAAAGCACGTTAAGCCGTTGGTCCTGCGCCTGATCTCTCTCCGGTCGTGTCAGATTGCTGTCCCATCGGGCAATGAGAGTGAAAGGAATAGAGAGTGCCCCTGTGTTTGCGCACACACTTGTGCACTATAATATGTCCCGCGCAGTCGGTTAGTCGTTGTGACTGGCCACCGTAGTCGAAATCGGCTAGGGGCACTATTACACAAGTGCACTCTGACGTCAACTCAGACGTCAACTTTTACGACGCGTTTGGTGTATTGGTTAGCGCTCCTGACTATTACGCCGGCCGCCGCGGGCTCGAATCCCGCGGGGGGCAAATGTTTGTGTGATGAGCACGAACATTTGTCATGGATGGTATATGTATTTAAGAATTTATGGGAGACGCCCCCGTCATAATCGTTGTCTGGTACTTCATAAAGGAAGAAAATTTCTTACCACGAAACCAGACAATTGGTGTCTTGTCTGGCGCAAAATTTATTTATTCATCTGAACACTATTGCGTACCTGGCCTATCTCTGTTGAGATGCGCCATCACCGAATATCGGTAGGAGAATATTATAATCCCACACATTTTTAAAGAGGGGTGGGTTCACGTAAAATTCTTTAGGTTATTCTAAAAAGCGGCGATAGCCGTTTCGTTATTTGCATTTAGAGTACCGCGGTCAAAAACAACACGCAACGAAAAAGTGCGTTAATGTTATCAAACCGGGCTGTATCTTTTTTACGGAAAAGGTAAACAAAACGGAATGTTTCAGCTGATTTTGTCAACAGCTTTTTGTACTTTGGCGGAATTATTAAGATCACTTTTCGTGAAAATATATAAATAAAAAAATATAAATATGTGTCAGACAACACAACAAATTGTCTTAGTTTCGAGCTAAGGAATTTTCTTTCTTGTGCTTCGAATAACCAGTACTTACGTTACTATCGTAAGTACTACATAATTTTAAACATCCATGAATTTGATTTGGACCTAATAATAATAATAATTCATGGATGTTTTGAGCACGAACAATTTGGATTGTTCGTGCTCATAACATAGACATTTGCCCCTTGCGAGATCCGAACCGTTAGGTTCGCTTACCACGGCACGCTTATCACTTACTACAGCCCTTCAATTTTGGATTGAAAGTCCCAGCTAAAATATTAGGTGAAAATATGCTTTTTGTCCTATCGAAAGAGCCATCGTTGGAAGTTTGTCGTACGTACTAAGGTTTGATTAAATAAATAGTAAAAAAAAGGAAAGTTAGCCTATAATAAGCATCCCACTGCTTTACCTCAAATATGAGGTAGTATGAGCCATACTCCACCACGCGGGCTCAGTGCGGATTGGCGGAGGAGTGTTTGCAAGGCAAGTGACAAACCTTGCTGTCAGATTTTATCAAGCCGCCCATAGGGCCTCTGACTAGGCTTAACGATTAATATCAAACGATATTAACCAGAACCTTAACGTGCTTAAATAAATAAAAATAAAATAAAAATATGTTTATTGAGCACAAGACATTTACATCAATAAGCTTAAAGTATGAATGAACAGGCACCTTTAAATCCCACAAATTACCAGAGGCTCTCAAACTAGGATAGCGTCACTATAATGAAACTACACCTTAGTTTTTATAGCATTTACAAGCTAATTGTATATCTCACCACTAGGTGACACATTTTAAGTGTAATCGTAAAACTAAAACTTTACTACCTTCAGTTCATCGTTAGATTTATGTCGCAGTAAAACTCTGAAATTTACGAGACGTCGGTCAATCTCGGAAGTCTGAAGCAAGCGTGTAATGGTGTACTAAAATTGTTGTTAGTTAAAGTGTTACACGGTATAAACACTTCACAGGCTTATGAGCCTTATTCAGAGATTAATACTACTAATCGGATAAAATCAACTTTGCACGGTTTAGCCTTTTTTCCAGTTAATCGTAAATTTAAAATGGACATTATATTTTTAATAACATTGTATGTATCGAGAAGTAAGGAAGCTGCTAGATTAGCTAGATAGCTAGCTAGCTAGATTGATCAAACCTTTAACGTGATTGATTTGCCACTATACTTTTGTCATTAGTTAATGTATATGAATAATTGCATTGTAAAAAGCAGTTGTGACAGACAAGGAATCAAACCCTGTGTCTTACGCTATCCTAGCACATGCCTTATACCACTCGGCAACCGACACATTGGCAAGCCTGTTGAATTTTGCAAGACTTCTTTAACGAGTAGGCTGCGTCACCTAAAAAATGTTGCGAGATTACTCCCTCAAAATACGAAGGAAATATTTTAAAATATGTAACAATCGAGTAAGATGAAGAAAGCCAATACGTTATTGTGATGAGCAACCAATAATGATAGATTATTTTTTTTGTTACGGCAAGATGTTTTACATAATAAGGTAATGAAAGTACGGCTAACATCTGCCTTGGTCTAGCGATAAATGGCAGTATCAAACCAAAGGAGGTGTAAAATAGTTTTCGGCTCTAGAGTAGTTACAATTTAGGTGACTATAACTCTGTCTAACGAGCATATACAAAGTTGACGACCTACTAATTGGGGCACCTGTATTGTTTGTAACTCGTGACTTCCTTTACCAACGCGTAGAGTTCAATTTTCAACATGTAAGCAAAGGAGATTTAAGACAATTCCTTAATTAGCATGAACAGTGAAAAGAGCTCAAAAACTAGGGACGTGACAATTAAAAATCAATGAATTAGAATTCTTTCGGCGTATATCATAATACGTATAAGCCTGAAAAGGTAGAACTAAGAGATATGTATCTACTTATAAGAACTTTGTAACCTTTGTTCATACACAATAAAGACTTTAAAAAAATACGAAAATAGAGGATGGCCACTCTAAAACATAAGTCAACACAGGTTTTTAACATAACATAATGCATTTTTTATTTTATCCTCATTAAATCGGATAATTAAGAAGAGGAAAATTTGCTTCAAATTACGAATTGTTCAGGGAGGTTTTTATTTTACCCTGAAGGCGCGATTTGTGCCACAATAACAATTATAAACCAAAAGCATTGCTAACAATAGACCGTGGTGCAGTACCTAAGGGTTGTCCAAAGAATAAGAATAAATAAGAAAAAAAAAGTTGAAATATTTGGTACTGAACAAACGTGTTTTCTTTCTTTCTTTCAAAGAGATGTTGAAAAAATATTAAGGGCAAAAATCTTACACACAGATGTAACGGCAGTATTTAAACAAGAAATGGCGGATGATTTTTTTAAAAATTGAAAATTTTACGCGCGTTGACGTCACGTTAACTATAATGCCGTCAGCAACAGCTCGTGGCAGACACTGCACTTATTACTTAAGCATGGTTAGAAATACTTAGGTATTCGAGCGAGACAGAATTTTGAAAGAAGGAAACAAGTATATTTTTTTAACTGCACCCCTGCACACAAACAAACGGCTGCCCTCGGCTGCTGTAATTTTAATTATGTTTTAAACGTTTTGTTTCTGCAGTTCACTCAAGCCGTAATTACTTCGTGCGTACGCCAGCAAAAAATATGAATATTGAGTTAAGTGCAATTAATTAATGTCAAAATTTATTTGACAACCAGTTAACAATGTGAATTTTTAATTTTAGAAGTACCAGCGGTACGACCAAAAGGTAAAGTAGTGTGAGCGCAAAAACAGGTGCACTCTCTATTCTTTCACTCTCATAGCCCGATGGGACAGCAATCTGGCACAACCGAAGAGAGATCAGGCGCAGGACCAACGGCTTTTACGTGCTTTCCGAGGCACGGGAGTGAAACACCGGCAACTTCCAAACTCCAGGCTACCCTGAGAATTTATGAACAGAAAACCCAATCCCCGGTCGGGCCAATAGGGACTAATCACTAGATGCATCTGTGCACCTGAAAGCACATCAAGCTAAACACTGCGTTATCTTAGGTAGTTTAAAAAAATAAGTTTATAAAAGCTTAAAGGGTTATTTGCATCAGAAATGGATAAGTTTAATGTACTGGCGACTGTAAATTAAAAATTTTGAGATTTTGCAATTAGGCTCCATATTTTAATTAACGGACTTATGCGATCTTTCATGACCGATAATATGAAATCTTATAATTTCGTTTAGCCTGTGAATCCCTTCAGACGGATGCTATAATTTTTGGCCTAATGGGTTAATTAACTCAAATTGTATCGCTGGTGGGTCATGTAATAAGTTTTGTAAGGGTATCCTTTATTAGGTCTTAGGAGTACTCTAATAAAATTAGTCAGATACAAATCGGTTAATTGCTGATTAGGAGTCGTTAAGGAATATTTCGATTTTCTACACCACCATTTTTTAAATTTATGTATATATTTTAAAGCACAACTAAAATTTGTACAAAAGGTGGACTTAACGCCATATGGCATTCTATACCAGTCATACCTTTGGGCTAAGCAGAAATGATAAAGGGCGGTGCGACAAAGAAATTAAATGAATTATTATTAAGTACGTAAATTTTATAAATGAAATAATACCAAAAAATAAAAACAATAAATATTAAATTACACTTATCACAAGCCATGTCTGTTAAAATTTGACTTTTTGTCCATTTATATACACTGAAAACTGGTGTTAATTTTTTTACAAATGTTTTAATTTCTTACATTAGTGGGGATTTGTGTAAATTGATTACTAAAGATTATAAAGCTAGCTGGTTCCTAGCTAAAAGGATTAGCATAGCTATCCAACGCGGCAACGCAGCCAGCATTATCACTCCTTGCCACAAGGAAATGGTTTCGTTTTTGAATAGGGTAGTCTTTTTTATATTATTTATTTATTTATGTATTTATTATCAAGCTACACATGGCCCATTACAAATACCTTATAGACCAAGCATACATATGTCAATTTTTATGTTGCATGTCTTAGTTTTAATTTTTATTACTTTTAAATGTTAATCAGTGGAATTTGGCAAATTGGCATTTGGATTAGCAATGGTCAAAACTCCATTTTTCTACACTTTTGTGATTTTTTTGGGTGGAAAATCGGAATAACACGTCATTAACGGCTAATAATAAGCTAGTTGACTAAAATTCAAAAACTAGATAATCTTACTTTACTAAATATATTGATCAAAAACCTTGATCATTTTAAAAACTACCAATTTCGTGATTTGTTCTTAGTGTAAACTAGCCTATTCTGATGTCAAGAGCAATACTTATAAGTTGGTAAATAAGTAAAATATAGGTTAAGCAATCTATAAATAGCATGCAATAAATTATTCACAGAAGTTAAAAAACAAAGGCTTGTTTGTGTGGTACTTACATAAAGTATGATCTGGTTAGTAAGACGAATTGCCGTTTCACCAAAAGGCGTGAAAAAACTGAGCAATCATGCATGCGCCAGAAAAATCTCAAGCGCACTTGGATCTCTTTTGATCAGTTACTGTAATGGAAGCAGTGAAAGAGTACGTTTTAAAATATAATCTTACATCCAGAAGTAAATGCTCAATTTGAAATAAGTATCAAAGTTAAAAATATGTAAAACTTAAAAGCCTTTATGGATAGCTATTCATTTAACCAACTCTGTTCATTTATTTAATATGTTTATCCTTTTCTGCAAAACTGTTGTTGCTTCAATGTACTCGTATTTAATAACTGATTAAAAGGCTTCAAAATATGCGGCGTTGCTAAAAGGCCCCTAGCTCGTCGAAAGGCGTTTCAACAAAATGAGGCCTCCTGAAACGACGTAAACTCAATCTTCTCTCTTCGGCGAGACTATAGATCCTGATTAAAAAATAATTAATGCTATAATTCTATACAGACTTCGTTTTGGGACTAGGCAGGAATTTTAGGGAAAATAAAATATTTGTTATGTAAATCAGATTTAGTACTCTTAACTCTCAGCTTAATAGAAATTAACCTTTAAAATTAAACACTGCGCAAGTAAGTATTAGCATAGTTCTGGATTGAATCATCGTTATGTCTCAAATTATTTCTTGGATGTTGAATGAGAGTCAATTAGAGAGTATATTTTTAAACCTACCAACATTTTAACAGGCGCAAACGTTTTGTTAGTAAAATTAACCCTGGTGGATCTAAAAAGATTACACTATGTTTCTATTGGTTAGGAAAATAACAACAACATATTGTGTTAAAGATTCAGCCCCTGTCTAGAACTGTAGACGATGTATGTATGGTGTGCATTCATGTTTTCTTTTTCTAAAACTGTGTTTGAAATAGCAAGACATTGTTACCTGCCTAGATAAATTTTCGCAAAGTTCTGTACCATCTAAATAACCTAATTTATAATGTGAGTTTCTGCACCCGCAAACCAAGTAAGTTGGCTTGCATTCTGTCCGCTACAATCCACTAAAGTGTCAATTGTTTAAAAACCCTTTTATTTTGAGAGAAATACTGGATTCCGGTTGTTCGCTCGAATTTACGAACGACTTATTTGAAAGACAGACCTTTTGAACAAAAGCGGAACGTTGGACGTCCACTGGCAAAATGGACAGTCGCTCTTGTAAAGATCGCAGGATCACCGGATGCAAGCCGCTTTGTAATTTTTTAACTGTTTGCAATGAAAACCATGTTCCCACTCTAAGTTCAGCAATGGAAGTTTTGTCGCTGATAACTATGATAATGATGAGAGTTCTTGTCTTGAAATTAATGCCCATATCTCTGTAACTGATTGCAGCATTTCCTAAAAATGGGTAAAACCTAATAAATATAGCTGTAAACAGTAACGCCTATGACCATGTCAAATTAAAGTAATTTAGTATGTCTGAAGTAGTTATAGCATTGAAACGTGTATAGCTTTATTATAATTAGCTTTCTTTCCAGAAAAAAAAATACAAAAAAACATTACAACATGGTCTTGGTAGGTCTAAATAAAAAGGTATTACTCTAATCTATTAAGTGTTCTCCCAGTGTGCATTATATTGGGAAATAAACAACAATAAATGCAACAGAAGCCATTGAAAACTGTTCGAGTTATAAACTGGCCAACGCTTTAAATGAAACTACTGGGAATTGCTTATGTGTTAATATTTAAAACTTGTACTGGCGAAAACAGTGTAGAAAATAAATACAAAAGACCAATATTGCATTGTAGAAAATAAATTTTAGATTAAAACATATATTTTTATCATAATATGATAACTCAAGAAATATAAAAACTGTTAAATAATTTAAAAGAGATAAAGTACTTACGTTCCTACGTCCCTTAAAAATCT
Organism: Pyrausta aurata; assembly: GCA_963584085.1. Lineage (NCBI taxonomy): Eukaryota > Metazoa > Arthropoda > Insecta > Lepidoptera > Crambidae > Pyrausta > Pyrausta aurata. The sequence goes on from OY757264.1 coordinate 9,686,641, forward strand.
GTTTCTTTTTTACATTATTCGAATCTAGAATAGCGCAACGTATTGATGCATGGTTGATATTAGTTATGTATTTTATTAATAGTCTGACTACATCATAATAAAACATATCGTAAAATAGGTAATTTTCAAATGCAAAAAAAGGACTTTCCGCACAATTCCATGTGAATTAAAGCTCAGTAAATCAGCTCAGATTGCGCTACTTGACGCGCCCTCAAATATGCTCTGATTAAATTTTAATCAACCATGGAACTCGACTTTGGCTCCACTAACAAGCGCCCGAAAGGCTACGAGATTGGTCGCTCTGTAAATGACGAGAGGTTTTTCAACAAGACAGAATTACTTAGCGACTGTTTAGCGGTGATGTTTTGTGGGAGTATTTTAAACTTGGGTGTATTAAAATTTTTCGATTCAAAACTGCTCAATAACTCGGTAAACGTCGGATTTCGTCCGTTATTATTATGAACTTTGTATGGGAAATTGAAGCGGCGCGTGTACGCCCTTAAAAGTGTAAGTAAGGTCACCGTTATGTGTACCCACGGTATCATAAGTTTTTGACCCCAGTCTAAGATAAATTGAATGACACTTTAATACCAAACTATTCTGAGCTCGGACCAGATTAGTCCCAGTCTGAGTGTTCACAGATCATTAACTTCTTTCGGACGAGCCCGATGGCTGTACATAATGTAAAGTGAAAACGGCCCATCGGCTTTCATATTGAATGTGTGTTGGAAAAATGGGTTGCCTTTAATGCCACTAACGTCTGTCTATAAAAGAAAGATAAATATTTAGATAAGGTGCTTTTGGGGTACATATTTAGTTGAAATTACTGGAGGCACTCAATTTGTTATTTGTTATCGTAAGTCTAGTCGTTAATCTCACGTGTATGTATCCTTGTCGCTATTATTCAGCCGCATCACTGCCGCATGCGAATGCTTTAGTCACTAACAACGCTATCGGTTAGTGTACTAACGGCGTAACATATTGAGTTGGTGAGCTAACGGCTTTAATCAAGCGCACTTTATTATGTACCTATATTCATCCTTCACCCATCTGCATTCGGAAAATTTTAAAAAAAATCTCTTCTATCCTTTTCTCTGCTTTAAAATTTGTGATCCTTCGCCATGTCTCAGCATTCATCTGCATGTACAGACCACATCACGTCAACATTATCACTGCGGTATCATAAGCGGTTGTAGTAAGGGTTAGTTTTCAACAAAAAATGTATAACCTCATGTGCTGGTGAATACATACAGCTACAGGTTGAGTCTTTCTCAGACGCGTTGGCGGCACTCCAGTTCCTGATTAAAATTTAATCAGCCGTGTAACCCGCTATGCAGTTTTTGCAAGCTCAGCGAGTTTCAACTTACGTTACCCGCAATATTCAAAGGAGACGAATGAAGTAAGTTCGAGCTTGTTAATCTTTGATCATGGAAATCTACTCGAATGCGGGGGTTTTTAAAAGATTGTTTTAAAGAGTGAAATCTGAGTGCGTCTTGATATGCAATTTTGACACTTAAGCTCTGCTCTACTGTCGTGTAACAACAAAAATTTACTCATTGAAATATTATTATATTGATAATAATCTTTACACTGAGTGGGAATGGAACTGCCTGATTGGGAATTGAACAGATTAAGTTGTATCGCAATACGCCCCCTGGCTATAATTTTATAGGTATGAGGCAGAACGATTTTCAGAGAAGTTGTTTAAAGAAATATGAAAGAATAAGAATAAATTGGATAATTACAATGATGACTAACTTTGGAAATATCTTGAGAATGATACTATGTAGGTATTATGCACAAATGGACGATGAAAAAGTTGACTCATATTTTGGTCCTGTAGTAATTTTCATGTTTGATTAGTGGTTTCATGCGTACTTAGGTATATTTGGTCGGTTCAGTTCACACAAAAGCAGTGAACATAAGATGACTTTCATAAAATTTTATATAAAGTTAAATAACCATACACGAGTAGAACAATCTTTCGTGGTCGATTGAGTGAATTGATTTCGTTGTTATAAAAAATGCCCAATAGGCGAGTTGCACGGTTGGTTACATTTAATCAGTCTACTGAAGCCAAGTTATTATAATGGTTTATTTTATGTTAAGATAAACTAAATTTAGTCGATTGATGAGGTAACTAAATATCCACGATCAAGCTTATACTTAGCTTAGCCTATTACTAATAACAGAAAATGATTCAAGTACCTTTTACATTATTATTGTTACGTAAGTGTTTATCAATAGGTATTATTACTATTTTTATTTACAATTCACGTTATTTCAAATCAATGCTGTTATTTAGAAGTTAATCATACTGGATTTCGGGTGACTAAATTAATTTTCTTGCATAATCTAAAGTTACTTGTAGTTTTCTTCTTTGTGTCCTGAAATTTCAGGATTCAACTTCTTTCTCTGGCAAGATTACTTGAATTTATTTTTAAGACGTGATTCGTTTCCTTGTGACTTCATCCTGGCGAAATGTGTTCCCGGTGCAAACCAGCTTGAAACTTTGAAACGGCTCAATCTTTGTGGCAATTTGTTGAATGTTTGTCAGAGCAGTTACAGAACTGAGAACGTGTTTACTTTCTTCATTTCATCTCATTCTTTTGATTCTATTCGTTTTTACAAGACTATGAAATGAGAGAGAGGTGATTTTACAATATTTAACACTCACAGTGTCATATTTTATTCTTAAAAGCGGGCGAAGTAGTTATTCTTTACAGAATAAACAGACGCTGTTGCATAAACAGACGGGTAGATGGCGCTAACGTCACGCAATGACGTATCAATGAGACCAAGAATTTCGCGCGGTCGGACCGACAGTACGGTAGCTCAATTGGAAGAGCAGTTGGCCCGGATTGCCAGAAAGATGCTGGTTCGAATCCCGCCCGTGCGCAATTTTTGGTTTCATATTTCATCTTTTAAGAATAAAATATGACACTGTGAGTGTTAAATATTGTAAAACCATTGAGTAGCGAAGCGTTATCATTTCCAAGTTGAATTTATTCTGTAAAGAATAACTACTTGGCCCGCTGTTGCATAAACAGACGGGTAGATGGCGCTAACGTCACGCAATGACGTATCAATGAGACCAAGAATTTCGCGCGGTCGGACCGACAGCACGGTAGCTCAATTAGAAGAGCAGTTGGCCCGGATTGCCAGAAAGATGCTGGTTCGAATCCCGCCCGTGCGCAATTTTTGGTTTCATATTTCATCTTTTGAGAGGGAGGTGATTCTATAAATGAAAAGGTGTGTTGTCTGGCGCATATAGAAATTAAAGGTATGTGGACAAACCATAACTGCCACCAAAAACAGAATTTCTTTTTCGATGTCTAGCGATGTTTGTAATTATAAAGTTTTAGTTTCGGATGCATTAGCCACGTTAGCAAATTTTTTGTAACTGCAGCGCATGACATCCGTTGCTGAAAATGACCTCTGCAATTCTGTATGGTAGTTTACACGCTACCAACGTACTTTCTATACATCTCATTTTCGAACGATTTATAAATTATTGATTAATTATTAGGATCAGAATCTTGAAAAAACTTCCAATAGATTGCTGTTAAAAATATTTCTGTAAATACTTTCCTATCTTTAAAAACACCACGTTCTCTGCTACTAATCCACTTAACAACTTTAATCCTTTCCTATCGCGTTTACCTCAACACAAATATAAATTACATCGGCTTTGAACCTGTAACTTGGGTGAGCTTTATTGGAGCTAACGAGCTGCTATGTGTTGTTACAATATTTCATTTCTATTGCGGAAACCGTCACGATTGGGATCTAAGCTGTAGTTATAATGAGCTTTCTTGTTACTAGAAGGATTAGGGTTAAAAAATGTTTTGTCAATTGGTTGATATATAAAGGGGATTTACAATTTGTGATACTGAGACCCGGTTGCGTGATCGACTTAACTATTGGTCGAATCCAAACGCATACACACAACTACAGAGAAAAGGTGTGAGGAATGAGAAAGAGAAGATAATACAATAAACAAATCACGTATAGGTACACAACAAGTAATAATAGTCCCCCTAGCCGGTAGCACGGGGGTGAAACACCGCCAACTTCCAAACTCCGGGCTTCCCTGAGAATTTATGAACCGAAAAACCCATGTACATATTTTTGGCCCGACCCGGGAATCGAACCTCTGGCGCAGCCGTCGCTTTAAAATGCGGCCTTCTAACCGATGCGCCACCGAGGCAGTTACAACAAGTATACAATCGCTAACAAATTATTTTTCTTTTTTAACCTCCATTATTTGTATCTGTAACGCAACGTTACTACTTTTATTTCCTCCAAACACGTACCGCAATCTGTGAATACCGTAGAACATACACTGAATTGGCCTCAGTGGAAAAACAGAATAGTGTCCTCATCGCTTTATCTGACTGCAGGTAGGAAGCGACCACAACTTTGTCCAGAGATAACGAACTGGACTGCTGGGTTTGCCGCATAACATAGCTCTATAGACGAGAAACATACGAGTAAGAAATTGGAGCGATAACGCTGCTTGTAAGTTAAGAAGTGCGTAAAACAAAAATAAACAGCATTACGATTGAACAAATACCTGATGAATTGAATATAGCGTGATTCTCGTCGATTTTTAATTAATATTCTAACGAATATCACTCGGAATATTGACGCGAGTAATTAAAAAATATAATAAGTACCTACTTATTTTAAGTATTCAGAAATTTTGATAAGGCCCAATTTCTTCATCGATAGTAATAGCAAAGTTACGTTACCAGCGGTTTATATTTACGACTGTGTGTATTTTGAAGAAATACCTTAACCAATATAATATAGAAGCCATTCTGACATTTGGTTAACACGTTCCGGGACACTACTCCAGACACAAAAGATTTTTTATTGTTTTCACGCCTGTAGGCGGGCACTGTCCCGGAACGTGTTAAGGTAGTTTTTTCTGTAAAACACACACAAACGTAAGTATTCAACCGCTGGTAACGTAACTTTATGATTACTATCGATGAAGAAATTGGGCCTAAGGTAGTGGAATTCACAGTGAACTATTTAAATGTCAGAGTTGCTGGATGATGACATATTATTACCGATTATTATTAAAATTGCAAAAAAATACATTCATACTATACCTACAAGTGGTGTAAAGAGTGTATGCGTATGTTTCCACCGAAGTGTGCATACCGCTGTGTTTATTAATACAACTTGCAGTTTATGCGCACTAAAGTTTGAATTGGATACAGCGTCCAGATGAAATTTTATTGTTTTCTACCCAAACTAATACTTGTTTGCGAATGTGTTAATGTTTACTAAATACAAAATTGGATGATCAAACGAACTTACCTGTAAGTGAAGTTCGATCCAAATTGTCCTGACTTCGTCGAAGAGATTTATTTTGACCATGTAGTAGGCCCTGCTACGCGTCCATTCACTCGCACACAGGTTTAGCGCAAGAAAGAGAAGGTAAAAAACTAGTATCCCTCCCTCCTTCCTGCGCCTCACAGCACTGCCAGCCGCCTGTCGCTCATTCATTTCAGAGCAAGGAGACCGATGTTCCAGATGTACATCATTGATTTATGGTACGGGTGGCAACTATTTTTGCAGAAAATACACGTACCTATGGGAATTGGGAAGGGTGGGAACTTAAATCTCTTCGACGAAGTCAGGACAATTTGGATCGAACTTCACTTACAGGTAAGTTCGTTTGATCATCCAATTGTCCTGCCTTCGTCTCTGAGATTTAATTGACCATGTAGATGTTCGGAGTAAATCAATGTTGTTACAAAAATAAGTTGACACCTCTATAGTTAGTAATCTTTGATTATTAAAATGATCATTTAAATAACAAAAATGTTTTATGTTACCATGTTAGGCATTATGCACTATTGTTATGGGTGCATGATAAGTAATTTCTTTAATGGGAAAGAAAGAATATATTTATTAGTTTTTATATTATATATATATATTATTAATGTTAAACTCCAAGAATATGTAAATATAATAATAATTTTAGTAATCTTAACTGAAATAGGACGAAAAATTTCTTAGTTCCCTTTTTTTTTTGGTCTGTTATAAAAATTGCAAATAAATACGGAATACGTATTGTTGAGACAGATTGCGAAAACTACATACAGAAATACTTCTCATCCAGCGCCCTATCATTTTTAATGCACTTAACGGGCGTATTGGAGGGTCTCTTTGTCTTGCAGTTTTAATGTATTTTACAATCATAGATTTGTAAAAAATACACGCATGATATTCGATTACTTTTAAGTATTGGGTATTTATGTATTTATGCAGCTGTTTGAAATATATTCAGCCGTATACCGAAAACAAAATACTCATTATTCGAATTTTGAATTCTAAAGAAAATGTTTTGTTGTAATAAGTGTAAGATGATTGGTAAAAAAAATAGTTGGTTCATTTGTGGGTATATAAGATTTTAGATGTATTCATCGGTGTATATCAACGCTATTATTATTTTCTGGGTTACAATAAGAATACGATATTTCAATGAATTTGAAATATTATCGTTATCAAAACTTGAAAGCATTAAGGAAGTAGGTAATGATTGAGTGATTTAATTTTTTTTTTCTAAAGAAGCTTTGAAACGACCTCTGGGGGCGTTGTGGCTTTATAAGGTCATACGAGCGCAAACGATTTCTCCGATAGAAGTTTTGGTACCACCTAACCCGACGTTTGCCTAATATTTACTTATCAACCAGGCGCGGAAGTCTCGACATAGTTCCTTGTAAAAAACACCAGTTGGCGCTCGAAAAAAGCTGAGACAAAATTGGTATTTTCGTGTATTTACTGATTGAGAAGAATGTTTTAATCAAGCTTAAAAAAAACATATTTTTTTTTTAGATTTACTAAAGATTAGCTATGTAAGTTAGAAGGATATTAGATGGAATAGAAAATCAAAATATTGAAATTATCTACGCGAAATATCAAACATGATGCTTCAGACTTCCAGCACAGGAATGTTCGCCGAGTATTCGATAGTCGGCGCATGGTCGGACAGATCGTTGTAAAAAAAAATACTCGTAATTACTGACTGGATAAAATATGTCTGAATTCTGAGGGTTACATTTATTATCATTTATCTTATCGATTTGGTTTTGATGAGATACTTTTTTTTTAAATTTTTATTTAAGTTTATATTTTTATGAGTTTGACAAATATTTGTGACTTATTCTTCTTTTTTGGGGGTAATGGCAATGTGCATTTCCGCAATTATTGTGCCGCCAATGTATTTGTGTCTTATATGGCTTCAGATGAGACTTGTTTCAATATTATGAGCAGTGTAAAATAAATCTTGATAATTCAAAATTAGGGTACCTATTGTGACAAGAAGTCCAAAAGTAAATGAATATGTCGTGTTACAACAAGTATGTCATAGATCGATGTCACCAGGGAACACTGGTTTCATACATATTAAAACACCCTCAAATATAAATGATAAATAAAAAGATTCAAGCATTATTCTTTGTAATACTTAAATAAATTACTTTCAGGTTTTATAAATAAATCGTCGAACCACTCGACGTCTTACGGCGCAAGAGTATAAGAACGAGCGTAAAAAATAACATTTGCAAAATGTTAAAACTTGGCAGACCATGATTGGTTATTATTTTGTGGTCGGCAATTGTTTCACCATACCTAAGTAATTGGTGAATATTAAGACAAGATTTCCTTTGAAAATTTATTTAACATAGTATATTCAATACTTTTAAACATCAATTAAACGATATTCATAAAATAAAATAATCTGTTTTATAGTTAATGCCGCAATGTTTCCATATGAATGGTTTCCTAATATCATAGTGGCTTTGCTGGGGAGATGGTTGTGGAGTGGGTGTATGTGATTAGTTGGAAAAAAAACTGATGATGAGAGAAGATATTTACTCGATAAAGTTAATTCTTAAATCACAGAATATAGTGGGTAAAATATGCATAGTTTATATTCCCAATAACTCAAATTAGATGCTTGTAGTGCAATTTAGGTTTGATGCTGCGTTGCTGCCTTTTGTTTTAAAATGATCGATTTTTGTAATTTGTACAATAATGACCATGTCTTTTATTTATCCAACCTTTAACGTAGGTGTGTAAATAGTGGAATAAATATAGCCAAAAAATATAAAGAATAATAATAGTACTTCAAACAATAGGTCATTCTATGTTTGAATTATTCTTCGGTGGTGTTTGTGGTGGTAAATGGTGAGAAAAAAAACAAGCCCATAAAAAACTAAAGTCAATTCAAGTTGACCTATGGTTGTCACAATTTTTTGTTGGCGGTGGCTCAGGCTTCGCCTTTTCTGAAGATAATGGACACAGATCTTTATTTAGTTTTTCAGACTCCACATTAAGTACCGAACTTTGCGACGATTTAATCTAAGAAGCATACATGAAAAGTTTAGTGCATATCACACCATATTTTTCGAAAAATAAAATAGCATCTAAAACAATTAATTACCGTCTACCTATTTAAATCGAATATGACGGTAGTGCTATATTGATTTCGCAATTTAACAAGAAAACTCATTGGTATAAACCAAAAACACATTACGCTTTCCAGCTGGTTTTTGTTACGTCGGTTAATAAAATCTAAGCTGTACCGAATTATTTACTGAGGAGTGAAACAAATCTTAGTTGGATCTCAATACTGAATAAGTACCTACTGTAAATATTCCACCATTCAGAATCATACAAATGCCAGTTAATGAGCAAAGCTCAATATTATTAGCATATTACTATTTAAATTGTGAGCTATAAATAGAATCAGTTTTACATAATTCTTATATGGACCCAACCATATGCATTGAGTAGAAATCAGAAATGTAAGTAAGAACTTGCTTACTTAAAAAATAATAATTGTCTTCTTTTTATACAATCCGTAAACTTCGATATTTAAGTAATGTTAAATATTTCATTTAATAAGCGATGTTATGTTTTCCATAGCATTGTCTAGCAAAACAAGTTTTATAGCCATTAGCCAGAAATAAATAAAAAAGAGTTGTAATCAATTGCAGACATAGGACCATAATATTGTGAGCTATGTAGTATCGATGTGTATAGTACCGTTTTTAGAGCTTTGGGGAAAAAAATAAGGAGCGTACACCGCATCGCAGGTGGCACTATACGTACTTATGTTTATCAGTCTAGGCAGTTATAGTGCTCTTAAGTCTTTCATTTTTACAATTTCAGGTAAAAATGTACAAAATAAATATAAATTTATTAGATTTGAAATAAATCTGCTGCCACTATTGTTTTTCGGTGCTTACAAAAAAGTACTTAGTAAAACATATATATTGCTCCTTTTGTTTGTAAGTGTAAAAGCTCACATTAAACTCAATTCCAATCTATGTCAAAAGATTGACTGAGTCAAGTGTTCGGTCGTGGTTTTACCACGAATGGAATACGGTAGCCCGTAACACGTAGTACGGCTTCAAGCTTAGCTAGCTTTAATGAAAAAAAGACCTTACCTTTATTTGGTCGGATTCTGATTTCGAGCGCGAGACGTTGAAGCGCTAGGATTGTTGGACGGTAGTTCACCGTAACAAACAAGCAATTCACGGCGCATGGCGTCGCGTTGGCACAGGCAGGACACACTATGATGCCTGTTGGGGCTTGATGAGTGTGGGCGAGGAACGCTTCACACTGAGAGGCCCTGATGGCGCGTCGTCAGCGCTGCTTAACATTTTTAATGAAATGCCTTTGTGGCCCCATTAGTTCACTTTTTTCATTTGTCGAAACGCAATGAAAATAAGGGTAGGCTTATTGAAAGCAACGCATACCATACGTCTCGATTCAAGATAATTAGGACTGGCTGGCATCACGTGCCAGCTCGGCCAAAAAATTGCTACAGATCAATATCGCGTATTGATTCGGAGCGTTAAAATGCGGACTGGCTAGTATCTCGTAAAAGCTCGGCCGCGAAGCGTAAAGCATGCATGTAGCAGCCACGCTGGGTTATGCGTTTAACTTCAGTTCACGTTCACAATAAGGTAACTTTCGTTTAGCACGAAATAAAAAACTTAACGGTATTTTCTTTTTTGCTGTGGTTACTGCGTGCGTCGGAACGGCGCGCGCGCACGGACACGAATGAGCGACAGGCGGCTGGCAGTGCTGTGAGGCGCAGGAAGGAGGGAGGGATACTAGTTTTTTACCTTCTCTTTCTTGCGCTAAACCTGTGTGCGAGTGAATGGACGCGTAGCAGGGCCTACTACATGGTCAATTAAATCTCAGAGACGAAGACAGGACAATTATGGAACAATTAGCTCGCGTGCTCTAATATTGTATTTGCCAACAAAAACGTAGCGTTAAGTTAATTGTTAAGTTTAACTATGATTAAAATTAAATTGCTTGTAACTGAGATTGCTTTGCGAGCTATTAGATACTCGTATGTATAAGATAAAATAGGTTTTGTGATATGGTCAAATTTAACTTTGCAAGTGTTTTGTAGTTAGGATTAATTGATTTTGCTGGCTTCGCGTCGTCTTTTTACATGAGCGGAACCTAAATATTCAGCGTAAGAATAGGGTCAAAATTTTAAGGGATGGTTTAGAATAGAGTCCTATATTGACTGCTTCGTTGGTGTAGCGGTTAGTTCGCTGGTCACTCCACACCCAAGAGGTCCCGGATTCGAATCCTGGGTCGGGTCGAAATTTGTTTCTGGGTTTTCTGTCTTGAAAATACTCGGAAACAGCATGAAATCAGGAAGTTGGTGGTGATGACACCACTGAGCCTCGTAAAGCACGTTAAGCCGTAGGTCCTGCGCCTGATCTCTCATCGATCGTCTCACTGAACTATCGGGAGTGAAGGAACGGAGAGTGCACTTGTGTATTGCACACATCTGGGCACTATAATAACTCCTGCCACCTAGCCTACCTCTGTTGAGAGTGGCTGCCACTACCGAAAATCGGTAGCAGAATATTATAATAATATTCTGCTGTTAATATTATAAAATTAAATATTATAATAATATGCAACTGGGCATGAGGAAGTTAAAAAGGAGAAAGTTTCAAAGTGATAAATACTAGAAAGATAAATTAATTTGTAATGATTAGAGAAAAAAGTTAAGCTGTTGGTCAAAAGGGAAGTGTTGTTAAGTATGAGGTGGCCCGATTAAACAGGCAATCATGTTTTAAAACCAACCATCAGTAATCCGATACGAACCAGTCGGCACTTGATGGTCATCGATAGTAAATCAACTAGCAGTAGCAATTCGGAAATCGGAACTCCCCGTTCGGAGATTAACACAATTGCCGGGACGCAGTTTGAATTAGTTACGCATCGACGTCATACATTTCGTTAGGACGCTACCATTGGTTTGCGATTGCGATATCTATTCCAACTAGTCATTGGTGGCTGCAAAAGGAATAAGTGACAAGCATTTTACGTTGAGTTGCGTCGATCCATCTAACTCCACAACCGTTGTATGTTAAAATTGCACCACTTCGTCGTTGTAGTGTCGACACAAACAAAATATGGCTTCGCTCTCGAGCTTGTTTTTAGATTATTCCCGAAAAAGGAATTGTTTACTGTATACTTTTAACCCGCTTGCTACTCGGAACTTGCTACATTCATAATATCTTTTATTCGTTAGAATTTTCTACTTTAATACCGATTGACTGTTTATTATCTTAACTCCGGACGACTAGCGTTTTGAAAATATGAGAAATACAAAATGTTTTCGTTTGATATAGGACCGAGAACTACGTTTGCGAGTTCCATTATTGTGCAAATAGTAGGCCCATAGAAAATTTGGGAGTGACGGTATGGATGTCGTCATTTGGTGTTCACCATCTTACTTTTCTGTACATTCTAGTTTGAAAGGAGTTGTTCTCGCAAAGACTATGTGGGAATTTCGTAATCTGGTTATCTAATCCTATATTTTCCCGGAAGTCTCGACTTGGGTTCACTAGGTATATCGTCAGTTTCTTTAAGCTTAGATTATACTACTGTGCCTAGGTTAAGATTATAGTGTAGTAAGTATAGAGTAAAAAATTCTGCAATAAACCCAAATAGAACGTTGAATGCAAAAGCAACGGATGAATATTCTGTTTATGTAATAATAAGTGAATGTAGAATACGTAATGAAAACTATATTATTTTTTGCTAGTTTAAAAAAGAAATCAGACTTCAGCGTTTAGTCCTTTTTATGTGAGGATTAGTATTTTTAGTGTAGCCTTAGCTTTAGGCGTAACCCTCTTTTGAACTTTATCTCAGGCGGAATGTGCGTACACACGAGAATAGTGCGCGTTAAGCCTTTTCTATTTCGCATGATGGACACTAGACAATCCAGGCACGTAGAGACCTAACGGTTTAGCTAATAGGAATGATATTTATGTATTAAGATTTTTTGCAAAAGAAAAAAATCTAAAAGTGTACTTAACGCCATGTGGCATCTTCTACCAGACATGTTACTGACAATTAAATATAAACTTTTGTCATGATGATAAATTCGGGCGGGCTTAAAATACGTACTTTTTTTGATCTAACAATCGTGACAGAAAACCTCTACAGAATGCAAAGTAATCACAAATAGGTTTCATAAAACTATCTTATGTTTATAGCCGCAAATCTTTGTGTTTTATGCAATGAACGGAAATAAACCATACTTTTATTATAATACTAGATGACCCGGTGAACTTCGTACCACTTACTTAGATTTATGTAAAATGTAGTTAAAACTTAAGCCGAACAAAACGAATTAATATGACAAAACTACAGAAAATTCAAGTAAAACACAAATTGATATAAAAACGGAAATTCGTCACTTCCAAAGGACACGGTCGACCCGCCATACATTGCTTGCCCCAAAAGTAAAAATCCATGCGTCACGACCAAAACTAATTTTATGGGTTCGTTTCTTCGCCTTTTAAAATAATATAAGCCGTAAATAGCGGGGTTTTCACATGAAATGAAATAAAATGTGTGGGGTCAATCTCTTGCACACTATTTAGAACAGGTCTTTCTAGATAATAGCGCCATCTGTGTCGAAAAACCGCCATCTAGGCCACCAAAACTAAAACATAGAAAACTGCCCCGCTAGGGTGCGTAACGCGTGAAAATTACGATGACGCAAACAATAGCCAACGAAAAGAAGTTCCTTGTCACAGTTTTTTTTTTCAAGTTTTAGGAAGAGGTTAGTAGGGTTAAAGGTTAGTACCTATGGGAGGCCAACGTCATTTTCCTTCTTAAAATAGCGATTGCGAGCGCTTACTTATTTAACTAACTGCCAGTTCTATGACACAGTATGACACAATATGCCATTTCGTTAAGCGGTCGTCAGTTTGCTAATAAGTGCTCGAAACCGCTATTTTCTGCCAAACACAACAATTGTTGGGGACAGGAAATTGTATTCAATCGTTGTCCTATTTTTTTTGTAGATTTATATGCCGCTAGATAAAAGCAAAGTAAATTAACAATATTTTATTAAAAAATCAATATATTTTTTGCAAAATGATATAGTCAAGTCTCTTAATGCTTTTCTTTAATCAAACATAAAACGACTCTGGGGCACGATACGACCGTGTCCTTTAAGAAGTAAGTTTTTTAAATGATCGAACCTTAGCTGGTTCCTAACAGCACACCAGGTTCGCCTCCTCCGTCCGATTTCCATGATCCAAATGTCTATCTCTAAAATATCTATTTAATATAGATGACCCGGTGAACTTCGTATCACTTCGTGTTGGGGCGGTCTAATAGTAGTTTAGTAATCTGGCAATACTGTCAGTGTCACTGTCACCTAACTTTTGAAGAAAAGATTGTTCAAATGTAAAAACAGAACTTATAGTGAACTTATAGTTTAACTCCTTAAAATGCATTGTCCCTTTTGTAATAAGTGGATGGAACGGCAGAACAAAAATAATAACTGTCCAGGTTGTAATAAAATACTACTAAGATGTGACGAATGCTACATCATAATCGGTAACATTCTGTTGCCAGTACTAAAATATACTAAAAAAAGTTAAATTATACCAAAAATCTACTAAATGAAATCATTAGTTTTATTGCATTTGATAATTATAACAAAAAAAAGTAACAAATATTCAAATTCCACCTTTAGCGACGACGACAAATAAAAAACAACATAATTAGAGCAAAAATATATGACTGAGTCGTGCCATATTTTATCCTAGGCTCTCAAAAAACAATAAAGTGTAAAAATATTGAAAAGAAAGTCCCCGTGGAACATATTTATTAATTTGAATTCATTATCTTTGGGCAATATTAGATATACTCTTACTAATCTGTGGGCAATATCGAGTCAATCTGTCATTGTGTCAAGCATAGAAAGTAGTATAGTATAGAATGACAAACGCGGATTTTCAGCGTAACCAAAAAGTTACTTTACATGTGTGCGTTCAATAGTGATGTGTATCTTATGGTGGTCCAAGTTTTATCGACGAGGTTACGATAAATCATGTAAATTGAAACAAAAATAATTAAATTAATGCACTTTTAATTACATAATACTTTTTATTTGATTAACAAGACAACCTAATTTTTGTTAAATTACATATTTATTTATTTATGTATGAAGACTTGCTAGAAGCACTTATACACGTTCCAACATAGACCTTACCACAGCACAGCTTCGGGCCAGTTGTGTGGGCCAGTGCTGAGAAGAAGCTGTACAAGAATTACGGTTACCTAAAAAAAACAGTCAAAAAATTTATCGATACTGATGACGTCATCATTTAGTCAAGCCCTAGTGTAAAGAAACGGTTTCTTATTTTACTGAAAATACCTGAATTAATCTATTGGAAACTTTGATAAATGGCTGCAAATCACAAAGAAAGTCCTAAATTTACGGTACAATTTGGCATCGGAGTCGATTTCACTCACAAATTTTATAAAATTTGGAATTAAAATTTTTATCAATGATTCATATTTACTGGTGGAAAGTATGATTTTCGGGATTGTATCCTCGGCGCACTTCACAGTTGCTGAAAGCACAAGTCATTTCATCTGAAATTGTTATACAAAACTTAAATTATAATTATATCCATTCATAATTTTTCAAAAATTCCAACGACGGAAACTTGACGTATCCACTAAATCCATTATTTCTTAGAAAACGGTATCGCTGTCATATGGTCTTTCGCTGTCAAATCCTATAGAATTTCACTAAGTAGCACGCTCTTTTTAAAAAGCGAAGATTTTTTCTTTCTCTATGGTGTCAAGTTGATCATTTTGAGCCAAATCTGACATTAAATTGAGTGAATGGTTAGAAATTGACATATCTCGTTATCGTTGTGGATAAATTTGTCCAATGTGGTTGGCATGTTAGGAGGGAATATGATAAAATAGCATTGATCGATTAATTTTGTCATGTCGATCGAAAGAAATAGTGTGTCATGCATGTTAGGCCTACTGGAGTCCTAATACAATGTTGGCAGTATTTGCAGAACGTATACCTGTCATTAATTTGGTAAGATTGGCACCCGTCAAACATGTCAAACAACGTCAAACATAACCCATTCATTATTTTTATATTTTGAAATTTAAATACATGATGTTATGAGCAAAGTTGATATTATGTTGTCGATTCAAAAGTCTTGTTTTAATGCGTTCTTCAATTCGAGTGGAACCGAGACTACAAATACCGTCAAATGTTTGCCAGAAAGTAAGTGGTCAACTTTTATAAGGGAAAATGGAATTGTCGTTTTACTCTATCTTTCTCGCAATTTTTCCTTATTTGCTCACCGTTTAGACCTACCCTGGCCTACGACAAACATTTTAAAACCAAAATCAGCTCAATCGGCCCAGCCGTTCTGGAGTTTTAATCAGACTAACGAACATCAATTCATTTTTATTTATATAGATAAATAATATTGTGGAACAAAATTACACACACGTGAGCAAGCCACAAGTAAAATAATGTCATTTCGCTGTCTATACATCTTTACAGATATCTCATTAACTCTTGGCGATAAGGCAACCAAAAGAAAAACGAATTCCGGATTAAAAGAAAACAGAGTGGCGAGAGATCTTCAAATAAAACGCTTGTCTTCACTCCCGAGAGCGAAACATTAATTTCGACAGACGATTGGGGTTTACCGCGAACGATTCTATGATTCTTAATCGAAGGAGGAATACCACAACATCTATATTTACTTTATGGCTTGACTATAAAAAATGGTATTCTAGTAGCCTTTTGTTTGTCTACAAATAATAGGATAGTTAGGCGCCATCAATTGATATAAATTGCACTTGTAAAAGTAACTGTGTTCGACAAGGAATCGAACCCTGTGTCTAATGTTATCCGGGCGCATGCCAATACAACTCGGCCACCGATACATTGGCCTGTTGAATTTTGCAAATGTTTTCTTTAACTTTCTTAAATGTTACAAGAAAAAAATATATAAGGTGTTTTTCTATAAACGGGTGAAACTTTAACAGAACTTCAAATTACTTCAGAGAAACCGGGCCCTATCATTTTTTTTCTTAAAAACGGGCTAGTTTTTTTTTAATTTTTACTAATAAAACAATAAAAATATTTTTTAAAAGCATCCTGTGTCTAGTCTGAAACATCCTAACGTCATCACCTGAGGAAATGAGGGAAAAGGGAGAGAGGTGATGACGTTGGGATGTTTCAGACTAGACACAGGATGCTTTTAAAAATATTATTATTTTTTTGTTAGGAAAAATAAATAAAAATAAAACTAGCCCGTTTTTTTAAAAAAAATGATAGGGCCCGGTTTCTCTGAAGTACGAGTAATTTGAAGTTCTGGTAAAGTTTTACCCGTTTATAGAAAAACACCTTATATGTTATTAAGTTTGTATAGTGTCAAAACACTATAAAAACACAATTTTAACCAACAGTAGATATAGATTATGAATAATGACTGATCTTATAACGATATTCGCATGTACCACCATCATCACCCCCATCGATAGTAAAATGTTACAAGTTCGCCACATTATAGCACCCAAGTAAATTTAAATATCAAATCCAAGTTCCATATTTTTGTAATAATTATTAAGGAAACAAAACCTATTAGCTCATGATGGATCGCGCTCCATATTTACCGAGTGAAGTACCGTCAGAATATTAGACTAATGTACAAGTTACTTGGGCTCCATTTTTTATTCACTCGTGTGGCGTCGAGTCGAGCGCTACATTTCTATAAATTCTCACTCGACATTTAAATCGGACCACAACTAGTGCCCTAACGCACTCGTTACAGAAAGCGAGTGATAGCAATTCAAATGAAACATTTAAATTGTGTCATTCAAACCGCAACACCACAAAATGAGTTAGTCGTATGGGTCAACACAATGTTAGTACGTATCGTATAAATTGCACTTGTAAAAAGCAACCGTGACTCTGTGACAGACGAGGAATTCGTTTCTCACAGAGTCACGGTTGCTTTTTACAAGTGCAAATTGTATAGTGACAAAACACTATAAAAACAACAAACGTCAGGATTGCTACTGATTTTCGTATAAAATGTTAACACTTACAACGTCCGTCAGTAGAAATTAAGGAGCGAGTGATTCAAAAATACGGCCGCTGTTCTGCTATCGATCAATCGACAAAAACAATAAATTTTAGAACATTATACCCATCGCAGAGCATTATTTGAGAATTTATCTTTGAAATTGAACAGACATTCCGCATTTCCTCCAGCAAATATTTATATAGTGCAGTCTTCCGATTTCTAAAGCATTAGTAGGTATTAAAGTTTTACTATTGGGTTTTGAATGATCTATGATGGAGCTGTTATTTTAAATCCTACGTTATATCAGCTACCTATAATATCCTCAATTTTAACACATTTCATTTCTGCTATGATACTAAATTACAGGCTGATAAGATAGACTTGTGGTATCTAGTATCTATCTTATGATTACAGAAATTCTTGGTCAAAAAGTTGAAAAGCGACGTAAGCACATACATACCTTACATACCTTTTTACGCACAAGTTAAAAAAAACCGGTTAAGTGCGTGTCGGACCCGCGCACTGAGGGTTCCGTGCCACCCATCTGAATTCAGGGTCCACTTACTCTCACTTAACGAAAACATCACAATATATTGCGACAGCAAATATAACTTTGTTTTTCATAGTGTTTGTATGAAAGACAAAGTTATATTTGCGGTTGATAAAAATGTGCAATATCTCAAAAACTACTGGTTCGATCTTCTTCAAACCAATTTTCGTTGCAAGTTTTTGTTGAGATCTACATCATATATTTTTTTCAAAATTTTCACTTTCTTAGTTCAAAAGTTAGAGGGGGGGGGGGACGCCCATTTTACCACTTTGGAAGCGTCTATATCTCAAACCTTAGACTTTTAGAAAAAATGGTTTTAGAAACCTCAACATCATTTTAAAAGACCTATCCATAGACATCCCACACGCATAGGTTTGAGTAAAAAAAAATTTTTTGGTTTTAGTTTCATGTATGGGAGCCCCCCCTTAAATATTATTTTTTCTTACTTTTTGTATCTGAATCGGAAAGCGGTGAACAAAATACACCTACCTACCAAGTTTCAGCTATGTGATGCTTATAGTTTCAGAATAAAGTGGCTGTGACATACGGACGGACAGACAGACAGACAGACAGACAGACAGACAGATAGACAGACAGACAGATAGACAGACAGACAGACAGACAGACTTGACGAAACTATAAGGGTTCCGTTTTTTGCCATTCGGCTACGGAACCCTAATAAGCAAGTACATAAGCATCTATATTCAGCCCACAATATGAAGACGCATAAAAAGTTCGCCTGCCACAAGAGGACTCATAACAAATTCCCACAAACAGTCGTTGTCACTGTTCGTAACTTCTTGCGAAAGTTTCGTACAGAATACTTACATGTGGGATAGCGTTTCTAATATTGTAAATTAAGTTTGCACGGAAAAACTGGCTGTTGTGATGTAGGTACTGTAATAACCACTGGTAATAACATAAAATCCAAGTAGGCCCAGATGTACCTATTTCAAAGTGACGTTAATAACGTAAGTTACTTTATATTAGTAATGGTAGCTAGTAGTTACCTCTATATTTAGAATTGTCAGGAGGAGAACAATCTATTTTTATAAAGAATTGAAGCTGTACTGGTCCTAATGCACTCCTATAAATGGGTCTTTAAAATGTAAACTAAAATTGTACTCACCATTTCATATAATTACTTATTTACAGACCCTGAAATGTATAAATAGTCCCCCTAGCCGATTTCGATTACGGTGGCAAGTCACAACTACTAACCGTCTGCGCGGGACATATTATTATAGTGCACAAGGGTGTGCGCAAACACAAGTGCGCTCTCTATTCCTTTTACTCTCATAGCCCGATGGGACAGCAATCTGACACGACCGGAGAGAGATCAGGCGCAGGACCAACGGCTTTACGTGCTTTACGAGACACGGCGGTGAAACACCGCCAACTTCCAAACTCCGGGCTACCCTGGGAATTTCGGAACAGAAAAACCCAGGTACATATTTTTAGCCTGAATTCCCGGAATCGAAACCGGGACCTCTGGCGCAGCCGTCACTTTAAAATGCGACCCTCTAACTGCTGCGCCTCCGAGGCATTCCTGAAATGCTAACCAATAATTTTTATCTTCTACAAAATTCATATATAGCAAGATGTCAAGTCATCTAAAATGAAAGCCAAAAGATCCTTCCCTTTTAGCGTTTGTGTCAAAGGGGCAGGTCAACCCTTGGTTTGAACCTTGAGGTAATTGCTGCACCCTCCCCTAACATTTCAGTCATAACCGCCAGCTAACCCGCCGCAATTACCAAAACACCTACATTATGAGAGCATTCGAAATTTAAATTTATCCCTACCCGCAAAACGGTACATCAATAATTGATTGCTTGAACTCAACCGGGAAATAAGATCCCACCTGAGGTATTATCTTCCCTTATAAACGAAAGGATTTAATATAAAGCCAACGGCTATTGTGGGTCGCTGAAGTTACGGCCTCAGCCTTTTATTGTGGGGGAATTTAATTTGTTTGATTAATAGTGAGGGTCACATGAACTAGGGCGGATATTTTTCGAGGATTATGAGAAAGATTGCTGGTTTATTGGGAACCTGCTGGCGAGTTGATCTTTTTAATAGTGTCCGTCCAGTTACAAAGATAGGAATATGGATCCTGTCATTGATATGGCTAAAGATTTGACGCATTTTAAGAAACTTTGTTTTGAGTTAGTGTTCTTGATTCTATCGTAATTTTACTTGACAGTTGCAGCTTGTTTATCTCTAAATGCCCCACAAATATGCATTAACGATTTTACTACCCTTTTAGGATAAATAATTTGAAGATATTGTCAGTACATTATTAAATATTTCTATTATATAGTAACATAACGATTCCAACGTTCAGTAACATTACGAAGGCAATCTTTGTAAGACGGTTTAGCTCGGTTCAGTAGGTTAGACACGAATTTGTCAATACGGCTCAATAGGACTTAACTTCGACCCCTTACACACTGAGACTTTCAGCATCGATGCAGAAGCGCGTTTTCGAAATGCGGGACAGCATCGCGACTCACGCAATGAACAGTACCCCAATCACGAAAATTTGAAATATTCATCACGTAATCGTAGCATGCTTATGTCAGTCGGCAGCATGAAGCACTCCCGTGTCGTGTAATAACCTCGCAAGCCTTACCGTAGATAACGTCATACTAACGTAATTATGTTATCTTATTCGAGTGACAAATTTTTAGTTTGTTTTACGTCCGATAGAGGCGATTTCAAATTCTCATACAAATGATCACGTTAATATTGTACGAATACTTTGACGCAATTATTTTTGATTGGGGGACTGATTTAATTTGTCATCGATGCAGAAGCGCGCCAATATTCAGTACATAATTTGTCAATTTCCAGCTTCAGCATCGCAACTGCATCGATATTCATCGCGACTGCATTGCGTTTGCATCGCTGCTAAAAGTCGCAATGTGTAAAGGGTCTTCGATGCATATGTAGAGATGTGCTCAGTCATATTGCTTTGGTGTTGTGTCGTACTATTCTATCTACCAGTAGCTGTAAAAAAATGTCGGGAGGCCTGTCCAGCAAATTGACGTCCGTGGCTGATAATGTTTACGAAGATGATCTAATTTGTGATAAAAATTATTACTATTTTTAATTATAATTTTGTTAAAAATACAGTTTTCTGTACTCTCATTACGGCATGCGTTGCAACGATCCAGGACTCTATTTTTTAAGCACTTGGATGAAAGCGTGCCGTTTTTTCTAAAATAAATATTCAAGTCTTTAATCAAAATCAGTTGAAATCTACGAGACAGTTATTGAAAATATGTAGCGTGATTTTTGTTAACTTTAAATGATTTTCGAACGAAAATTTTGTTTCGTTTCCAAAGAGATCACAGTTTTGAAAATTAACAATATTGAAATTTCACTTTCACTATGCATGTCGACTGACTGCAGGCTACAAACAAACCTTAACATGCTCCACACACCCCGAAATAAGCACTGAGGCATCCTCTGTGATTTACATTTCGTGGCGTACGAATATTTCAGGCAAAGGTAAGTGAAGTTAAATAATTCACCCATTCATTTAGGGTAATACTGCTCTTTTAGCGCCGATCCAGGCGTATAATCTTCACGTTAGGCCCTTAAAAATAGACGGTAGAATGGAAATGTGAATTTTATATGAACAGGTTAAACTTTGGGCTCA
The DNA here is from genome assembly GCA_963584085.1 of Pyrausta aurata. Taxonomy (NCBI): domain Eukaryota; kingdom Metazoa; phylum Arthropoda; class Insecta; order Lepidoptera; family Crambidae; genus Pyrausta; species Pyrausta aurata. The sequence goes on from OY757264.1 coordinate 9,708,299, forward strand.
GTGCTTCGCGAAGTGGGCAAGTGTACTTATGTGTTATTAATAACTATGAAACATATACGAGTAGGAGGTTGATATGAAAAGAATATCATGAAGAGGTTCCTTTGCAATGTAATAAGTGAGAGTGGTTCTCTTTGATGATCGATGAATAAGCCATTTCAACACTGATTTGGTGTGGAACGGAAAAGAACATAACAATTATTAACCTTAGATTTATCGATTTTGTAGCGATACTGATTCCGAAAGTCATTATTTTCATAGTATAAATTTTCAAACGCATAATCGTTCTCCATCCTAAATAAAGCGTGAAAACTGAAGAGAAACGAACATTATAAATATCTAATGAAACATGGCGAGTATTTTTGTGTTTTCCCATTTGAACACTACGTATTCATTGCATTACCAAAATGAAAAATGTTCATACAGCTTTTGTAGGGAAGTTTATGGTCCATACAAGTATGTACAAATTGACGTATTCGGGCCATTTCCATGGAGAATTGGAGACATTTCCATTTTTTCTGGTACTGTTTTTTGCAGGATGCCGTTAAGTAGAATACGCGTTTTAGTACTAATACTTACACGGCCATCCCGTTTGTAGTTATCCTGAGAAAACCGACATCTGTTTTTTACTGAACCAGTTTAGTCATTAAACTGGACCGGTTCAACTTCTAAAATGACAGAATGCACCAACAAAGTTACCATGGCAACACTGTGAAACATGTTAATATATAGCCCTCTGTTTTTTTTTTATTTTTTTTTTAATCGGTAGGCCTCTGTTTAAGTGCAAGGCAGTTAGACTGTTAACAGGGCTTAGATGACGGACAACGGTACCTGCAAAAAGCTGCCGCGTGAACACTTCAAAGCTTTCTGCAGGATCCAGTAATGCAGTAATCCCGCAAAACTGGACTGCCGTGGGAAACAGCCCTTTTAGTACCCATACCTAAGTAAGTTGAGGTGCCATATAAGACCCTCCAACTAACACATGAACACCCTCTGATTGCCTCTGTCTTTTCCTTTTACAGTAAGGCTGTGGGGCGCGGCCGCTTGTTTGTGTGTAATTATAGGCGCTGGGGTGACTACGGCCGGTAGTATTTGAAGAAATAAAACGCGGCACGTCCATCGAGTTGCTTGTGTATTCAGGAAGAGAACGAGTGTTGCCACTCTAATATAATCAAAATTTACAAAACTTAATGTTGCCATGCAACAGGTTGTAAGTATAGTACCATCGTTTGTCGATACAACACGCACGCTTTTAAAAATCATATCAGAAAATTCGAATTTTCTGCTCATTTATACAGATATGGAGATTTAGATTGCATTAGTGCGTTGTTAATTTTATTTATCTCTGGCGTTTAATCAGCACTGCGCGAGATACAAACGATTTTGGCTCTAAAAGTGGTTAGGTATCAGTAAACTAATATTTTATTCGATTTGTGAAGTGGTAGGTGAGCTAAACAGCTTAGTAAACCATTGTAATCGAATTATGATAGTTGGTTAGCCAATGAATATCGAGAGTTACTGAGATTGTGAACTTAGAAAGCTGTCAGACTAACTTAGTTTTTTCTAGTTCAGAAACTTTATATCCTCGCGCAATATTAATTTGTAGCAGTATGAAGCAACAAATGCTTTATATTTTACGCCTGTTATTAACGAAAATTTTGTGATATTTGAGATATTACGAGTAATTTTTTGAAGGTTTTATTGACACTAAAATCTATATACCCGAACTGGAAAGAATACGGTATTTACAATTATATTACTTGTAGCACTAAAAATAGCACTAAATGATTTTCCATACTCGTAGTAATAATTAAAAAAAGATATTGACAACTTACACAATGTATTGTAGAACACATTAGTTTAAGTTTATATGGTTTTTGACTCCCCTTAATACTACTTACTCTTTCTGAAAATGGCGATAACCTTGAAATCTATTCTGCAATATCATTACAGTTACATGCCCCTTAGGGTCCATTGTTTATTTAATTACCTTTGGAAGCGAAATAGCCATCATTAAAATAAATAAATAAATCGCGAGCTATCACCAGCGAGGATAATGGGGAAAGTTGGAAACACGAATTGTTCTTTGAAGCCTTAACTTTCCCTTTATTACCTTAACCAGACTTGTCACTGGACTAAGATATCAGTTCACTAACATCATAATTAATGTTATTTATTGCTTTTAATAAAATACTTAGCAAGTTTTTAAAGGAAAATGTATGCTAAATAACCTACAGAAATTTGAGGCGCAGGGCAAAGTATGTTATAATGTCTAAAACATACACAAAGGTCTAAAATATTACAACATGGCTGCCGGGTCAGCTACCAGTAACATATTTTAGAAAATATTTTTAGTACTCAGATCTATTTAGAATAAAATTTTCACCTAAATTGAACCTTGCGTGCACTCTTATCAGGCCTGCTTTATATTGCGATGACAGTTTCAAGCATTTTTCACAAGCGTTGTCATAACTCAAATTCAAAATTTACAAATTTTCGTCGCTCCGAGAAAAGCATAAGGCACGTTTTTCAATAAACGTTACGCAGCCAAAGCAAGATAAGAAGGTTTTTAACATATTTTTTGTGCTATATCAGGTAAATAGAAACAAATATTTACGTGCTTACCAAAATTTATACGAGGTTTTTGCGTGTTTGATACTAGTTTAATACTAATTTCAACATTTTTATTGACCACTCAATGCCCCTGCTTCCTTTAAATGTGTTTCCGCGTTCGTAATTTTAAGTTGTTTTCCGCAACTAAGTATTTTTACAACTGAGCTATAAATAATAATAATAACCACTTTTATATTTTTCTGAACAACTGGTAATAAGGTTTATTATGACTGTAGTTTAGCCACACACAGAATGACCGAGATATTTTGATGTTTTTAATTTTGACACAAAATGTATTGGAAGAATTTCAAATTTCCTAACTTTGGCATTTTTTCTATACATTTTCAGTCAAAATTGAACACGCCTAAACAGCAATATCTGTGCGGCTAAATTATAATTAATGTCATGTAATTCAAATACATTACGAAAATGTTACTGGTACCTACTACCGATTTTGCAGTCAATCTCAAAGCATTGATAAATCAGCCCGAACAACAATGAATCATAAGTAACTAACTTTAATGGAATTGTCGTTGAATTTTCATTGAATCTTACAGCAACAAAAGTTGAAAGAGACAGAAAACAATAACGTCGCTGAAGTTTTCGCATTCCAGGAGACGACCCTTATAAAATATTATCTTTAACTATATAAAATCCTAAGGATTTCACAATTAAGGCTGTACAAACGGTAAACTGTGGGTTCGGGATCTCATAAAATATTAATATACAACTTTATTCCCTGGCTAACTTTGACAAAGAATAACCTAATAAAATTATGAGGGAAAACTCCTAAGAAGGGTCGTGGCATAAAAAAATCACGGATTTTTGGACGAAGAACTCGAAAGTTGGCGATGTTTATCGCCCGTTTATTTACCTAAGGGGATAATTATATCGATTCCAGAGAAGTTTAAAGCACTTAATTCAGTTTTTATGTTATGATTAAAGTTCTAATATATTAATGATTAAACACTGTCGGGCTTGAGTTCCGTTGTATGTTGGTCATATGCATTGGTTTCGTTTAGATACAGTTTTAGAAGATCCTTGTTGTTAAATTCAATTAATAAGGTGTCTAATTAATTTGTGTATCCAGTACATACTCAATGTAGGTATTTCCAAATTACTGAGAAATAACTAACTATAGAGATTTTAAAATGAGCATTACCTAAAGTCCGTTGTTTTTTACTAGTCGAATATTGTAAATAATCTTGACACTCTTTTTGCCGAAAATAGTCCTTTTTAAACAAGATAAACACAAAACTTACAACATACGTAGCTAATTCATCGTTTAACACAGATATATTCTTAAATGAAATAGTAAATAAATTGTATTTGCTGTAATTTTTTAAATTTACAAAAAATATTGTTTACAATGTTGGACTAGCAAAAATGGGTAGTGCATATTTTGTTTTCTTCTAACCACTTACAACTCATATATATACTCGATTTGTCGTTCAAAGCGTCAAAACATTTCTTTACAAATCACAAACAACGAATCCATCCATCACCTATTCAGTCAAACTAAATAGACATGTTGCTCCTCAATAGTAGCAACACAAAGAAAAGAATCATAAATCAAGTCAATCAGCTTCATGATTTTGAACTCTATTTTCACAGACATAACGCTCATAATATTTACAGTTATATAGTTTCTTTGGCAAATGAAAAGGAAACTTCTAACCAGATTCAGCAGGCCCCCGGTGACATATTTTTTGACATTACAGGAGACAGAGAGCGATGTTTGTATATTAATCTTCAACAACCGACAGCAGTGTAAAATATAAGTTTATTTTATTTTATTTTACATGATGGCCAAGATGTATCTATCGTGGCTTGTTAGCGAATACCTAAAACAAAATTATTTAAAAAATTTGTGACATCAAAGAAGAGTCGCTCGTAAAAACATTTAAAAAGAGCAGGGTGCATACGTTCTTCTATGTAACTTACACAACATTTTAACAAAGAAAGTAAAAACCTCATCAAAATGATCCATTCCGTGCAGCTGCGCTTTTAGAACAAAAATGAAACGTTAAAAAGTATGATAAAATTGAAACAACTTTTTTAATTCAAACCGTCAACATTAGATGTACCAGGGCTCGTATTTTTGAATCACTCGCTTGGATATGGCGTGTGATTTTCGATCGAAAATACACAAAAAAACAGAAATCATTCAAAATCTAGACGTAAGTACTAACAAAATTGAATCTTTTCTCATGTGGGTTTTGACTAATTTTCATTCCAAAATTGGCATTTAAGCAATTTATTAAATTGTGAATCACTCGCGTCACGAGAGACATTCGGTTTGCAGTGACTAGCACAAGAACGAAGTCATAAATCAGCTCTACACTTGATCCGTTTTCAGTACGAGTATTCAAACTGTAAACTGTGATCAAATATTCATTTGTTTTAAACTTTACGGCAAACTTTGAGCTCTATTGACACACAAATTATGTCGCACACATTTGCGACTGCGTGTCACAAGCACGATTGTTAGATGAAAAATTGCTTCCACATATAAATAGGGATATAAAAACATAAAAGAAAATAGTCTTGGGGAGACGGCGGAAGTGGGTACGTGTGACTTTTTAAGAACAAAGAGAAGGATAGGTAGTATTTCAATCTCCCTTTCACTGTAGAAAACTTACAGACTTAGTGGAACCAATCCATCGTACCGTTTGCAGCACCTTCAGTAAATTGAAAGTGCGACTTTTTGTCTTGACGAATAAAAATTCAAATTAGGTATTATTGAAATAACTTAAAGCTAACGGTAATAATGTACCTAGCAGAACAATCACATTCAAAACCTCACTTTTAAGGCATTTTATTAAATGGAATATGTGAGGACACAAAAAATAAACACCATTTCAAAAATGAATAGAATATATTCACACTCTGTTAGTTTTTTTCGCTCGCTGGAGAAAGGAATCTATAGAAACGAATAGATCCGTTTCCGCAGACGTGTAGCGAACGCGAATACAGAGCCTACTATGTACTCGTAGGAAGATATCATATATTTTTAGACTAGCTTTTGCCCGCGACTTCGTTCGCGTGGACTTCAGTTCGTCCCGTCTAGTAGCGCAAAAATGTGTTTTTTTACGACCTCACATTAGAAACCTCAAAAATTGTAGCCTATATGTTATTCTGATGTATAAGCTATATTGTGGTAAAGTTTCATTCAAATCCATTCAGTAGTTTTTACGTGAAAGAGTAACAAACATCCATACATCCATACAAACTTTCGCCTTTATAATAGTAGTAGGATATGTTTTGTGGTAGACCACCAATTCAATGCGTCTACACTCTATTGGTAATAAAGTGTTTAGGGCAGAAAAGCCTTCTTTCAATGACTAACAAGAGGCCTAGCTAGCTTCTTATGTTCTGGTGTAAGTCGGTATGAAGATGAGTAGAAACTTAGTGTGGCTATGGCTACGTACTATGGCTATATCTTCGTAAAACGAAGATTACCTTATCATTTAAATAAATCTAGAATCTAATCCATAGTGTCGCCTAAAATCAATAGATTTTGAGTTGATCGCTCACATTGGGCCTTCTCTGTATGACACCAGAGTTCTTAACTGGCGTCAATCCCCAATTATATTTTTGTTTTAAAGTGTTTCGTCACCATACTAACTTAATAATATAAATTACACTTGTAAAAAGCAATTGTGTCAGACAAGGAATCAAACCCTGTGTTTTACGCTATTTGGGCGCTTGTGGCTATATTATTAAGTTCGTCATTCTTGTTTTAGGTACGTGTAGGTATGAAATTGCAAACAAGTTCATACATAAATAAGGTAATGTAACACTCTACTATGTAAGAACTTGTCCGCTGCTTTGCGGAAGGATGCTACATCGTCACGTATTCTACACGTCGACGAGACGAAATGGAGCGTGACGTCACGGCTCCCGCCAAATGGAGCGTGTCGCGATACCTCGTCACTGGGAATAGTTTAGAACACTTAGGGCCACTTTTGCAGATCTCCTTGTTTCAATGTTCACTTCTACATGTCCTTTGTGTCATTTACTAACAATATAAAAAGGCAGGCATGCAAGGTAAGGAATTGCCTTGCTGATTAAGCTCCAAACCAGCATGAACGCGCTAACTGATATTTTGCTAGATATTCATTCAATTAACATAAAACAACTGGTTATTTAAAGGTGAAGTAAACCTTGTGAGTTATGAGTTAAAAAGGTACGGTCAAGGTTTTTGTGCGACAGACAAATTTTCGACGAAAATTGCTTACACACGTCACAAAAAACCGGTTAAGTGCGTGTCGGACCCGCGCACTGAGGGTTCCGTGCCACCCTTAACTGAATTCAGGGTCCACTTACTTTCACTTAACGAAAACATCACAATATATTGCGACAGCAAAAATAACTTTGTTTTTCATAGTGTTTGTATGAAAGACAAAGTTATATTTGCGGTTGATAATAATGTGCAATATCTCAAAAACTACTGGTTCGATCTCCTTCAAACCAATTTTCGTTGCAAGTTTTTGTTGAGATCTACATCATATATTTTTTTCAAAATTATCACTTTCTTGGTTCAAAAGTTAGAGGGGGGGGGGGACGCCCATTTTACCACTTTGGAAGCGTCTATATCTCAAACCTTACACTTTTAGAAAAAATGGTTTTAGAAACCTCAACATCATTTTAAAAGACCTATCTATAGACACCCCACACGCATAGGTTTGAGTAAAAAAAAATTTTTAGGTTTTAGTTTCATGTATGGGAGCCCCCCCTTAAATATTATTTTTTCTTACTTTTTGTATCTGAATCGGAAAGCGGTAAACAAAATACACCTACCTACCAAGTTTCAGCTATGTGATGCTTATAGTTTCAGAATAAAGTGGCTGTGACATACGGACGGACAGACAGACAGACAGACAGACAGACAGACAGACAGACAGACAGACAGACAGACAGACAGACAGACTTGACGAAACTATAAGGGTTCCGTCTTTTGCCATTCGGCTACGGAACCCTAAAAAGGACATTACTTTAAACAGAAAACTTTAGCTCTTAATTTATTATAACGAAACAAAGTATTTGTTTTTAAAAATTCACTGCGCTAAATTATAAAATACATCCTTGTTTATAAAATTACGTAAAGTTGTAAGGTAGATGGGAGAAATATGTCTCTAATACACGAGGCTATTAGTCTTCTCTCGTGTCCTGTCAACCGCGTGTACGACGAAGCAGGTGACTGGCCACTTTGTAATGGAGTTGGGAAGTCACTGGAATATAAGAGTAGGAGCTTGTCTGACCTTCAACAAAGTGACATTACAGATAAAACAAAAATTATGAAAATATTACAGACACAGAACAAAACCAAGAAACAATAAGACAACAACGGAGAATTTGTAGCATGTATTATTATTTTTAGTTCGACGTTCGAATTAAGATTATTTACTATAAGTCATTCTATTTTAAAGTAAGTGGCTTGTAACTAACTCTTTAAGTCTTTAAGCCTAAACCTATAACGCGAATGGTAACTTATTTAGACATTGTGAAACAAGCCTTTAGTAACGAAGCGTGCACTTGTACATAAATAAATATTTTCTCGTCCACGTATTCTACGTAGGTTTGTATGAGTTTCAGATTCAAACCATGAAAACTCAGAATAGTAGTAGATTTTTCACTGAAGGGGATTTGACTCATGTTCTATCTACCTTTTTCTTGCCTCTCCTTTTTGTGAGCTTTCCATACCTGATGGTTCTCTGCAAGAAATTGTTGTAAGCAATAAGAGCACCTTAATTGTATAGAACTTCTTAAGATTTCTTGTATAATTCACTGAATGCAGTGGCCAGTACAAGAACTAATGCTACATAAGATCAGACGTTCTATAAAAATAAAGATTTTAGATCTCAAGTTTGTGATCATAACATTTTTTATCGGATTTTTCTGATAAGAATATAAAGCGTTAACGACTTTGACTAATGAAGATTTCTTCTCGCACAATTTTATCTCTATTAAACTCGGTCTGCAAATGCCCAGGACTCCAGGGACCAGTTAGTGCTAACCACGGGTTTATTTCATATTTTGATGGCATTTGCTTCCTAAGGTAGAAAGTGACTGACAAATGGATACTTTATTTTTAGATCTCCATCAATAGTCAATAAACTGATACAAAATCTGCTGAAGAAAACAAGTAATTAGTTAGAAGGAGAATTACTAGGCTCCATTGTATCAACAACCATAGAGTTTAAATTAGTAAAATCAGTCACACTTTTTAACAAAGCACCAATTTAAGACTTGCTTACAAGGTGAAGATTTTACACTATTATTGTATGGTTTTACTAAACATGGTTTAAAATACAAACCAAGACCATGGTTTGACCAAGAGGCAAGAACCATGCATCATCTATAAAGGACTCAGATTCGTTTAAATATAGCTAACGTACCACTCCAACGTTTTTTACCTTCAAGCACCATTTAATAACGAGAATGTGAATCTCCATGGCATTTCTTAACCCCTCCGATCCGAGCGAGGCACAGCCCATTAGTATTAATAAAGTGCACGCTTGGTCTCATTAACCGCTTCGAGTACTCTGCTGTAGAATGCTCTTTGATGGTTTAAATATGTATGGTCAATTTTATAAAGGTTAAAAGAATGTTTAGCGATTTCTAGACACCTATAAGGTGGTACTAGCGTCATTCATATTACGATCAGGGAGATTCAGGAAAAAGAAGATTAAGCCCATAAATACATACCTTTAGTAGTTCGTACGTTAAGCCTTTGGCCCTGCGCCTGATCTCTCATCGGTCAGACTGCCGTCTCACGAAATTTATGAGAGTGAAGGAACAGAGAGTGCACTTGTGCATTGCGCACACATCTAGGCACTATAATATCTCCTGCCTACCTGGCCTATCTCTGTTGAAAGGGGCCGCCACTATCGAAAATCGGTAGGAGAACATTATTATTATAGTAGTTCGTAAACCTCAACTCAACTACATAAAAAAAGTGAGACATTCCACTGTGTAGGCTCAGTGTGGATTGTTTGAAATGCGATTCAATAACGTATCCGTTCTGTCAGTTTTTATCAAGTTATGTGTTTGTCAAAAGTGTGGGTATAAGCACTCCTTCCAGTAAGAAGCTTTTAGACCTAACATCTTAGTGAGAAACACTAAAATTCCACGATACCCCTAGGTACTCCTAAGGCTCACAAACACGCCACGCTATAGGCCTAATGCGACAGCGACAGAATAGGCCTAAATATCAAGCACTAGCGATCTCTATCGACTGCGTTCGCGCGTTGTGAGTTTACTCTCTCTTCTCCCGTCGAAACGTGATGTTTTATAGCCCAAAGCCTTTCCCGATAAATAAACTATCCAACACAAAAATGTTTTTTAATCGGTCCAGTAGTTTCTGAGATTAGCGCGTTCAAACAATCAATCTGTTTAGCTTTTTATTATTAGCATAGATAGACACTTATGAAAAGGCACGTGACTAAAGGCTGTTCTAAACCTCACAAAACCAGAAGATCATCCCACAAAACAACACAAACTAGGTTCAGCAATCGCCGGGCATCGCAATCAGAGGCTGTCTGTGTCGCCGATCGCCGTCAAAGTTGCCAGTTGCTTATTCAAACTAGTTGTAGTTTGCGAATACCGAAATAACGCCCACCTGTTCCGCGCCTTTGGCTGAACTTAATAAAACTTCTGAATGCAACCTTTGGCGACGAAGTTTGTGGCGAAAGATTACCGTGATTTACGGGGACGGTTTGCTGGCTAAATTGGATGTTGTTAGGAATGAAGTATGTAGGTACTAAGGGCAGCAACATTTGAAGAAGCTTTTTAATAATTAAAATATGAAACAGCTTTAATTTTGAGTGATCTTTTATAACTAACCAAAATGTTTACTCTCAATGTATTACATAGCTTCACTGGAAATCTATGGAAAAGGGAGATAAAATCCCATACTGGCGATAAGTGTTAATTCAAGCGTCTCTGAAGAAAAGTTTACCAGTAAATATTAAAAATAAATACAGTACTTAAAAGACAGTCGATACTTATTAGTAAACTAGCGGCCCGCCAGCGACTTCGTACGCGTGTAATAGTTTTACTCCGTTCCCATAGATCGTAGCGAAAATATTTAAAAGCTTATACGCATTAAACTACTCGTACTTCTATAGACTTCCCCGATAAATTAGCTATCTAACAATGTATCTAACATATTTTATAACCGGACCAATAGTTCCTGTGATTAGCGCGTTCAAACAAACAAACAAACATCCAGTTTTTAAATATATACGTTGAAATGCGTAGAGATAAATGTTATAATCTATGAACACACAACACGTAGCTCGGTCTTTAATTTGGTCAAACTTACACGGGGATAATATCTTTTTATTTTACAACGAAATGGAAATACTTACTACGTGTATCGTCAATTGAATATTTCTTTCAGGTGCTAACAAAAAGACCAGGCTATACCCTGTGCGCTTACACAGCATCATGCCACGTACAGGCTGTGGGAGAAACGAATTCCCTCAAGTCTGATCCCGCTACCTTAAGAGTTTGAACTTAAGCTTAGGTTATGGTCATAGCGAATACTCTACTTTCTTGAATTCAAATCGTCAATTCAAAGGGACAATTTTATGTAGGGATCTACCCCATCATCATCATCAACACCCAAAAGCCGTCCACTGATAAACATAGGCCCCCACGAAATGTTTACAGAAAAGTTCCAGATTGGACACCCTTCGACCACAGAAGCAACGTAGAATGTCCACCGACAATATGAACAAACGATCTGCTATCTACACTGGACACGGACCGCTTGATACCTACCCTGTTTAAACACAAAAAAAACTATGCTGTTCTAAGGAATAGAATCTCTTCTCGAGCATTTTCTCGAGAGCAACATCAATCAATAACAAACATATGTCAAAACATTGTGTCTCAGACATGTCAAATGATTGTCAAAAATGTTATAAAAAATATTTGTATCATTAGCACTAAAGAGTATTGATATCAAATTCGATGCAAATCACCCCCATAATAACTTTGCACCCCTTTTTAACACCCTTAGGCGATGAATTTCAATAAAATACACAGTTTTCCGTAAATTTTGTAAAAGAATGTGTATGCAAAATTTGAAGTAGATTGGACCAAGGGATCTGGTTGTTCCATACAAACTTTGCACCCCTTTTTGACCCCTTTTTGAAAATCCTTTCTTATCGGATCCCTTCGTCATACAAAGAACACACCCTCCCAGTTTCAGGTTTCTACGATCAGCGGTTTAGGCTGTGCGTTGATCCATCAGTCAGTCAGTCAGTCAATCAATAAGTCAGTCGTTCAGGACAAAGCATTTTATAGGTATAGATAATCAAATACAAAAACCTACAGCCTTATAGGATTAATATATTATGATCTTTTTGGAACATTCTTCGCGGCCTTATCACCTTTTAATATAAATTCAGGTTACCTAATGTTTGATCCTACACCACTAGTTTCAATGTCTTACAGCAAAAACGGTGGCTAATATAATTGTTCAAATCTAATATAGCATTTGTATTCACGATTTCTAGGAATAGCCGAGACGATTCGCGATGTTCAGATCTCGCGTTTACCTAATTAGTGCCTGATTTCCCTAGAGCTTTGCCATGTCATTGCTCTGTTTCTTTGATTAATTAAATTAAATTAATCAAGTTTATCGTGGAACATCGTAATCGTATTAGTTGGCAAGCTTTTTAGTATATTAGATATTTAATCTTTTCGACTCCTCGTGACTAACTATTAATGAAAAGTTACGCGGAAAAATTATATCGAAGTCAAAACTAAGATAGATATTAGTGAAAATAGGTAAAAAAAATATCGGTACGATTGTTAAGTAATTGGTCAGGATTTTATATTGCGCTTTTTAAAAATAAAATAATAAAGAATTTTCATAGTATTGTACCTAGCATAAAGGTATAGAAATTCGTCTAGGTTAAACACAATGTGGGTAAATGTTATGTATATTTCACACCTATCATTTTCGATTCCCTCGTAAAAGCTTTGTTCTCATTATTATGTAAATAAACAAAGACCCACGGGATCTCAATGGCCATACATAAATTCTGAATTTTGTACGAATAATACAATTAGAATTAATGTGTTTAAAATATGGTAGATCAGGAAAAAATAGGTTAATTTTACATTTGATGAAATTAACTTTATGTCACTCGTATAATGTTATACCTGTGGCCTGTAATAGGAGCAAAAATTTTTATCAATGATTCTACAGAGTATACGTAGTCGTAAACGACGTATCTCGACTCATAGTGCTCTAAAATGCCATGACCAAGAAATAATAATCCAAAGTTACAATCCCTAATCAATATCAAAATTGCTAACTGGTTGAAGTTCTTTGACTGAACACATTTGTTTGAAATACATTGCTGGTTCGAATTATTTTGTTAGAAAATAACGATAAAGGTATTTTACACTAGTTTTACATTATAATAGATTAAAACCTCTAATTAATCTATGCTCCTATAACAGGCCACACACCCTGTATGTGATGCAATGCCGTGATCACCAGCCCTAAAATATAAATGTATCGGCGTTCTTCATTTGTCTTCTTACGGTGCGTACAAAGAGGTTGATCGATGAGGGTAATAGACCTGTTTTTTTTGTTTTTTGCCACTTAACTAATGGTCAGCTGTCAAGTCTTCAATCAGAGGTTAAATAATATACTTGAACAAGGTGGTTTTGTAGGGGACCCGTTATACTAAGAAAGGGTTTTAACACTATATTAAGAGTAGAGAGACACTACGTTTTATTATGCTCTAGAACTTAATATGTTTTGGCTACAGGATTTAACTACATATTAAGCAAACTTTTTATCATTATGTCATTATATTACTTACAAAGGTTTAACAATTCGTTCGTACAAAATATTATGTATAGATAAACCACTGATAAGTACTTACTAAAAAGTATCCCAGAAACAGTATATAAATATCGTTAACCTTTAAGATTGGGGTCAGATAAAAGGGCATTAAAATGACTATTTCGTATTGTCATCATTTTGATATTAAAGAGGCAATATCAGAATAAGGAAATCTTAAAAGTTACAATAGGCACAAAAGGAAAATACGACAAAAACCACAATCCCGTCCGATTTGTGTACAGAACATTCACAATAGGGCAATATTTATGTTATAATCGGATTGGATAGATTGAATACCCACCCTTTAAGGCACGTATACACTTATCCGGGTCGCTTCGTGATCGAAAAGTACCTACTGGAGCCTTATTGTATCGTTTGCTCTAGCAACCAATAGGTTCAAAACACTATTTTACTAATGATACCATGCAAAAACATTGGGAACCAAAAAAAAAAATATATTTTATATTACAGGTTACAGTAAAAAAAACTAAAATAATATTATATATGGATATATATCTTAAAATTTTGTTATATGCTAGTTGGATTTGATTAACATTGATTAAGATCAAATATTTGTCGGGATTCGGATTCCTCTGGCAAAACGGGCTAACGCTCTTACCAATCGAGCTACCGTGTTCAGTCGAAATCAAAATTCTTTATTTGCCATTAAATAGGGTATATACAAAAGCAGATGTTAAAAGTTGTGTTCGAGGTACCATAATCGGTCGGATCGACAGCACGATAGCTCGTTTGGCACTCTTACCAATTGAGCCCGTAAGCCCGTTTCGCAAGAGGGGTCCGTAACCCCGCCCGTGCGAAAATTTTTGGTTTCTTATTTATTTAATCTTATATGATTTAAAATAACACTGCGAGCGACAAAAACATTGAAAAACATTGATTGAAATATATTATTGTTCTTATTTACAAATAAAAATTGTAACTATCTAAATGAGAAGTGTAAAAGAGCCTTAAGGCTTAGATATTCCATTTTTACGATGTTTCGATTGAGTTTTAACATGGAAACACTAATTATTTAAATCTCGAATCTATATATGTTATAGAAGAAGATTACTAGAAAGCTGGATTGTGGTTGGAAACACGATTGTAATTACTTTGCTCGATAATAATTGCCTCAGAAGTGGGCCCCTTTTTTTTCGTATTTTCTATGTAGTTTTCAAATTATTGGACTTATATTTATGAAAATCACATATTTTAGTAGGTAATTCCATTCTACACATATACATGTTAAAATGATTTCAAAATGTTTGTTATTTAGATCAGAATAACGAAATATCTAAAAACACTTTATTTGACCTATTTCGACTTTTTTGATCTTGATTTGCTCAAGCTACACAGATGTGAGGAACAGGGGATTATAAGAATATACATTTTGACCACATAAGTGAGATCTCAGCTATGAATCAAATGATTTTTTTTTAGTTTTTATCGGTGTTATGTTCAGGCAAAGAAAGGTCCATTTTTTTCATTAGTCTGTATTCTTTCTTACAAGCAGCAAATTCTTCCAATTGTCTTTTTAAGATTACTTTAGACACCAAAGATGTTTAGGGCGTCCAATCGTTTTTTTCCAGTTTTATTAACATTTTCATTCATAAAACACTGATTTAGTGATTCTCACACTTGTGACGATGGTGATTCGCGCAACGACTTTGACGCAACAGTTGATCGTCGTGTCATCTCTGTTCTATACATGCAAGCAGAAATAGCGCTATCTTTTTATTCAAATGACAAGCACGAGATACCATTTCCTCATTCCCCTTGACGCCACTGCGAACGCTGGACCTATGTCAATTTTTGCAATTTTATTTGCGTACTTAATTACGTAAAACACCTAAGAACTAATAATAGCTAATTTCGCCGCGCCGCGTCACGCTCAGTTGGATCAGCACCAGTCTTATACTAATCAAAGGTCGCGAGTTCAAATCGGGGGTATCATGAATATTTTTTTACATAGTCACAATATTTTTTTAGAAAACGAAATAAGTATTTATTTAAATTTTTGGACATTTTAACATATAAAATAAAAAAAATTAAAAATAAAAACTAATTAAATTTTTAGGTTTTTTTTTAAAGTAGCAAATCCTATTAAAAAAACTACATAACAATGAAAATAAATTTCAAAAAGAAAATTAGTATCAAAAACATCATCACCATGCGGATAAATCTCCTCAATGCCATGAGGATGGAACCCCCAACCTCTACGTGTTAAGCAAAATAAAAAGAGAAAGGCTGTAGCGACATATATAATTGATGTGAATAAATGAACTATATTTTTGTACCAATCGTAGAGATGAATCCGTTTCTATAGTAACAATATAAACAAAAAGCATAAAACACTCATGTCAAATTTTTGTAGTTTTGAACATTTTCTCTATTTGGAAAAATCAGAGCTAAACCATAACTGTAGGTTTAGCAGTAATCTCAAATGCTAAAGCTGTGCCCTGGTGACTCTAGTATATTGGAGACGAGAAAATATTATATGAATTTGAGGGAGGGAGAAAATTATTAGGTGATAGGTCTATTTTAATTTTATTTATTTATTTACATCTAGACTCCTGTGACAAAATACAAACATTGGAGGTTAAGTTAAGGTCGGTCTAGCTCTCTTCGTGTATGGAACTCAGGTTTCCATGTTATTTACGTACGTACGTACACATTTTCTGAATCGTGTAGTAATAATGCATTGACTATCTATCTCTTATTTGGTGACATGGACTTGAGCGACGAACATGGAGATTACTCAGTATAATCCAATTATATTTGCATTCAGAAATGTCAAATCTGAATAATTTTTTCAATTTTGTTCTGTCGAAAATGTGTGGAGACTGTCTTAATTTTATTTTTATAACCGTTCCTCAAATTGCTGTTACTGAATATCCAAAACAACTTTGGTGTTTGTGACACATAATAATTCTATTAATCTTGTAGTTAGCGCCAAATGGCGCTTCGGGGTCACGAAGGGTTCCGTACCATTATCTATGAAAATGGCATAAACATCATATCTGTTGTCAGGGAGTCCCATACAAAAGATATGAAGTCCTAATAATGGGGCAGCCCCTCATTATTATCATTATCAGAGTAGATAAGTTGTATGAGAGCAACCTGAAAAAAAAACTGTTTTTTAAGTTTTTGTTTTTTCAACGGCAACATGAATACATCCTTCCTGAAAATTTCAACTGTCTTACCATCATGATTCATGAGATAAACCCTGGTGTTGCCCTTTCGGTGTAGGAACTCATGCTCATCATAATTCATTCCTTGTAGGGAGGTGTCTCAAAAATATTTTAAAATACATATTTTAGGCGGTGTGATTAGGGTATAAAGAAACCCATGCCAAATTACAGTTTTATAGTAAAAAAGGTCTATAAGCTAGACTACAAAAAGTCAAACATGGCAAAACCATATATGGTTTATCAAAGTAATTGTGTGGGTGCGGTGCTCTAATTAACAAACCTAGACAGTTGAAATATGGCATCTAGCTAGGTAATAATGTGTAAGCGAAGGAAAAAATCTGAAAACAAAAGAAAGTTTTTTAATTGTAGGGTCTGAAACCGTTATAATTAAGTGGATGGAAGCTTGCACAAAATATGTATTAATGATTTATGAATAAGCAAATAAATATTTTTATAAAAAGTTATGATATCCCAACAAAAACATCAATGTGAAAAATGATAGCCAAGTTCAATGCTCAGTATATTTGATAGTGAACTTCGCCGAAAAAAGTATTGCATCTAAATGAGAGATTACTACTAACTACTTTTGCCTTACTATTTTCTTACTTTCTAACACATGATAGTCAAGTCATTTTTATAGTTCAGGCTGATATTAAGCGAGTATTTTAAGCGTGGTGTGGGTGACCTCGATAGTAATTACTTTAAACCATTAATTTACTTGAACCATTTCACGGGACATCCAAAATATACACGGGCGACGTCGCGGGAGACGACTAGTAAATAAAAAACTTTGATATTATTAAAGGATTACTGAAACGATAAAGAAACCTTTGTCTTTAATTTAGCTTTCCATATTTGTAATGTTAAACGGAAGCGTGAAACATACTGCGCAGACCCTAGATAAACTGGGAACAGGGCAAGAGAATGATGATGATGATTTGTAATGTTATGAATTTCAGTGTGTAAAAAAATACCATGACAAAATTCTCGTGATGGGTGAACTTTGACTTATATACCTACTGGTTTGTACGGAACCCTAAATTTGAAGTGCCATATCTGTAATGGTCTTCAGTCATCATCAATTGGAAGACTGATGGAAGATAGTAGTGAGACTATAACTGTGTCGACAAAAAGGATCTTAATATAAACCACCTAAATGTTATTACATTACATTTCCTACACCTATGGGTTGGCTGGAAGAGGTATCTTTTAGGGATAAGCCCACCTTTGTTCACATTGTGACTTCTTGTACCTATTTTCTGTACATCTTATAAGTGCAATAAAGAATATAATAAATGTTATTGGATATTCTTTCTTGTTTTTATAATGGTTACAGGTTGCTGGCATAAAGTGCTGACCAGTCGTGTGAGAATGAAATGCCACTCTTTGCGTTCCTTGTTCTTTCGATAAACGTTTAGACTAAAAAGCATGTATGGTGTACTAAAGAAACCATTTTGTAAAAGTTCTTAGGGGTTCTGCTAGATGGCGTGGGTATGTTACTTACAAAAGCGCATGAAGTATCTTATTCAAGAAAATTTTGTTCCTTAAATAAACACTAGATGGCTTAATTATACACGAGATTTGTAAGACAAAGTTGACAGAAAAAGTTTTGTGCGGGGGTGCTGGTGGGGGAAGCGCCCCGCACTTTTAACAAGGGGGCGGGGCTTATGAGATAATTTGACGGAATAAGACGGCCTTAACTTTCTTCGAATTGGATTATAGTTTACGCACTTATTGAGTTTACGCAGAATAGTTTTCACATCCCTAAGGGATAGGAAAAAAATGATTGCTCCCATTTCAACCATACGCTGTATAATATACCTATTAATTTATAAGCAAATGGGCAAGACATTAAAACTGTAAACCAACTAATGACATTTCATACTTAGACCCCGGCAAAGAGATCTAGGCCTCTATTTTTGAATCACTCGCGCCAAGATGGCGTGTGATGTTCAATGTCTAAAGTTGAATTTTGGAATGAAAACCGGTTGTAATCTACACAGGAAGGATTTGAAAATTCATTGCTCAATTTTGTGAGAAAAATCATTGCTCAATATAGACGTGCGTACGTCTATATTTTGGGTGGTTTTCGTTGATTTTATTAGTTTTCGAACGAAAATCACTCGCCATATCCAAGCAAGTGATTCAAAAATAGAGCTCCTAGTCCCACTTTTCAGAGCGTGCGAGTGAAAAAACCTCTATCATTGTTGCGCGTCACGAGGGGCGTTAATGAATTCTATTGTAGAAGCGCAAACGTCGCCTCATTTTCTATTCGTCGACAACCCTGGCGCAACAGTTGCCACAGGCTAGGGATAATGAAACAAAATGTGTGTGGCATTTTCGTCCTGTTTCACAATTTCTTAATAAGTTATGGTCAGCGTTATTTATCAGATACTTCATATGAAATGACGCTGGTTATAAAATTATTCGTTGGTTAGTCCTTATTTGTCAATCGTGAAATAGACCCTTATAGTAGGGATAGCTATGGTAGAATGCTACCTACCCTTGCACAATGCATTCCATTAGAATCAGTTTAAGCTTAAGGGGAAAGTAGTATGCGATAAAGATGGGCGATTGTGAATGACATTATTCGAATTATTCGATTGTTGGAGTCATTCGAACTATTCGAATAGCCTAACAATTCATTCGAATTTGAAAAGAAAGACGTCATCTCCTTGTTTCATGCATAGAAAGTAGTATAGTATAGAATGACAAACGCGGATTTTCAGCGTAACCAAAAAGTTACTTTACATGTGTGCGTTCAATAGTGATGTGTATCTTATGGTGGTCCAAGTTTTATCGACGAGGTTACGATAAATCATGTAAATTGAAACAAAAATAATTAAATTAATGCACTTTTAGTTACATAATACTTTTTATTTGATAAACAAGACAACCTCATTTTTGTTAAATTACGTATTTATTTATTTATGTATGAAGACTTGCTAGAAGCACTTATACACGTTCCAACATAGACCTTACCACAGCACAGCTTCGGGACAGTTGTGTGGGCCAGTGCTGAGAAGAAGCTGTGCAAGAATTACGGTTACCTAAAAAAATCAGTCAAAAAATTTATCGATACTGATGACGTCATCATTTAGTCAAGCCCTAGTGTAAAGAAACGGTTTCTTATTTTACTGAAAATACCTGAATTAATCTATTGGAAACTTTGATATATGGCTGCAAATCACAAAGGAAGTCCTAAATTTACTGTACAATTTGGCATCGGAGTCGATTTCACTCACAAATTTTATAAAATTTGGAATTAATTTTTTTATCAATGATTCATATTTACTGCTGGAAATTATGATTTTCGGGATTGTATCCTCGGCGCACTTCACAGTTGCTGAAAGCACAAGTCATTTCATCTGAAATTGTTATACAAAACTTAAATTATAATTATATTCATTCATAATTTTTCAAAAATTCCAACGACGGAAACTTGACGTATCCACTAAATCCATTATTTCTTAGAAAACGATCTCGCTGTCATAAGGTGTTTCGCTGTCAAATCCTATAGAATTTCACTAAGTAGCACGCTCTTTTTAAAGCTAAGATTTTTTTCTTTCTCTATGGTTTCATGACTTTTCTTTCTATTAGAATTTTAGTACTACTAGTTTTATATTCTTAAATCATTAGCTAAAAGTAAACTCTAAAATAATATTCAATTTCGTGTAACAAATGGAATCATCAAACAATCGAACTAACAATCAGATCGTGATTTTTCTCATTCGATAGTTCTTTCGAATAACAATTAAAAGTAGACCTTATGTCACAATCAAAAAGACCATTTTTCTATGACAAAGTAAATGAATAAACTAGTGGTTTCATTTGAATACAAACTAGCGATCATTGGGTGTTTAGCAGAAAACAGCTATCATAAGCGCTTAGAAGCGCTTTCCCCGCTAGGACATTTTTGCTTACTTCATTTGCGCTGGCAAAGCTAAATATGTTTTGATAATTGACTGTCAAAACACTACCTTGTATTGAGTTGTACAATGTACAAGTAAGCATAACCACAGATACTATAATACTACGCATAACAAAAAAGGATTTTTAGTATCCGCCAACTTAAATAAACAGAAAAGAAGTAAAAATACATATAAATGTATAATCTAAAACATACAAATACATACTGTTGATAGTAAAGCATTAAATTATTGTTCGTAATATTCATCGCTAACGCCATCTAGTGAGAGATATGAAATGCTAAGAATACCAACTGTAATTTTTCATCCGATTGTTCTTTCGAATAACAATTAAAAGTGGACTTTATTTCTTAAGTCAAAAAGACCAATTTTGTATGACAAAGTAAACGAATGAAACTAGTAGTTTCATTCGATTGTTCAAACTAGCGATCGATGGTTTTTGTATTCGATTGTGAATATTAGTACTATCAAACCATTCGATTATTGAAATCAGTAACAATCGCCCATCTTTGGTATGCGACCACCGCAATATTCTCATAACAACAACAATTTTCATGTTTCATACGACTTGTCTGTATTTAAGCTTAAGAGCTTAAGACTTGTCTCCGGCCTTCTGCACTGTCAAAACACTTTCACTGTTTAAAAAGTATAAAATAATTAATATGAATAAGAATATTTGCGTGAGGGCGTAAATTAACACGTCAGTTAATATTTTGCATAGTTTCATTGTGAAATAATATTGTCGGACTATACTACGAGACGTCCGATCACTGCCGCGCACAGAGAATAAATGAGCTCCGATCTCCAGGCGGAGTGGGGGCGAGTGAAGACGTAACGGTGGAATTGACGAATTATTTTATTAGTGTTTTTTTTCATACTTTTGATAAAGTGCGAGATTTACGAGTCAATTCCATCATTTAATAAAATAAAAACTATCAAATGATTCAAATATTTAAAAAAAACTGGGTGACCAGTATTTTGTTGAAGAAATAAAAGAGAAAATAGCTCAAAACGAACGAAAATGTTAAAATTTTAAAACTTAAGATTAAAAGATAGCTTGAACTATGCTCAGCTATGTTGCTGAAGTCTTTTCTTTTCTAGAAGAATTTGAGACTTTTATAAAGATGTTAACTAGTTGTTCAAAGTAAGTTAGCTGTTTTATCCCCACTGTAACACCGTTGTTTATGCAGGGCCAAGCAAACTTTTACAAGAGCTTGTTAACCGTGTCTTTTGTAATTTCGCTAAAAGGGGCGGGCAGGGTCGGCGGCATCTATATGTTAATTGTGATTCGTAAGTCTGTGCCTAATGTCACACGCGGAATTAACCATGAAGGGACCGAAGAATGGCCGTTCGGACTAAATATATTGCGTTTTGGGTAATTGTGGTATGTGAATTAACGATACGTACGGTACTTTCCTCATTAGTCATGCTGATGGGCATAGTTATTTGCTTAATTTAACAGTGTAATCTTAGGGTTATCTGTTGTTATTAATAAGGCTGAAAGCATAAAGTCATTCTTTTCACTACTTACCCAAAATTTGACCCTGGAATAAAGTTGGATACTTAGCAGTATTATATGTGTGTTGTTATGATAATCTCAAAAAGTTTCACTTTCTATTCCGATAAACTGACCCTATTTACTTCAATAAATATGCAGTAGATACAGATACATAGTGTTAAAATTACCTGGTTAAAGCTTATTGGCCAATCTAACCAATTTTCAGACTCCGTCCCGAAATATCCGGCAGTTCCAAGAAAAAATAAATGAAGAGCTGGAAGTGACCTGTGAAGTAAACGGTCTCACGAAGTGGGTAAACTGGCGGTAAGCGCCACGCTAACGTGTGCAGTAATGATGCTAACTGCAACCCCTACTATTGTTTGTAATCTAGTGAATACCCCTTAGGGCCCGTTGCATGATCCATAGTAATTTATTAGCTATTTTAATGAACATTGGTTGAGGTAGTTTATCTTCAAAATGCGCACAATCGTAAACATTCAACCGTTGTAACATTGAACTTCTATTACTAGCGTATGGAACTGACATCACCAACAAAATTTTTGCTCCATGAATTGATGACCCGGTCATCAACTCTTAGTACAAATCATATTTAGAAATTTAAATTGTCAAAGAAAACGTCACAATCTTGTCGTCGTTTTTGCGACACATTTTTTGCTTGGCATAGCTTCTCTATACGTAGTAGTACCAACTCACTGCGTAGTAACGACAATTAACCATTAGTTGAGTTAACTACGATCACGCAACTGGGCCTTAGCAATTCTTTTTATGCCTTTTTACTGAGTTGTTTAACCTAAGTAGTGGTCACAGGACTCGCGTCTCTGTCTACATATTATGTTCTGAGTTTACCTACAACTGCACCACAACAACTAGCGTGATAATTCAATTGCCGCATAAGCAAGCTCTTAACAGAATAATGCTATCTGATAGATAATAGTTTTTATTTGTAACGTCACTTACCTCTATCCACGTTTACTGATCTACCATGACTAAGACCTAAGTACAGACTTTTCCTTTTCTTTAATTTTTTCATTAATTACTCGGAAAAAAAACAGAGCCCCATAGTAAAGTCTGAAGTAATTCAAGGCCGTGGCTCGCACTCGTAATCCGCGCGGGATTCAGCTATCACCTGTGTCCAGCAGCGCTTACACACTCCGGCTTACTATGAACAGACTGTAGAATACAAACCTTTTGGTCGTTTTTGTTTCCACTTCATTCGTGTTGTTGGTGAAGCTGCATTTAGGGCTCTTATGTCCGTGTGAAGTATTTTATCGGCAAACGTATTTTTTTATGATTTTACAGAACAGATTAGATTTCACAGCCTTTACAGAATAAAAAGAAAAACTGCTTTGATTGATTTTAATTACCATCCTCCAAAAGCCTATCATCTAAAAACTGTTCTATCTAGATCAGAGCAAGAGCTCTGGAAACCAGAAACACCCTTTGTCGTACTAAATTCTGTCAAAACATAAAAGCCCTCAATTGCGACTGTGGTACACAGAAACTGGATCATTAAGTCGACCGGTGTAAATCCCACTTAACCCGTTCCGTGGCTGGTTTGATCCGCAATATTGGGCACCGGGCTCGCACTGCGCTTTAATAATGACTCGTTTTTAATGCAAATATGCGGTTACATCTGCAGGACCGTGTTAAATTGCCAATTCTGTTCTTGAATGGGGATTTAAAAACTGGGGTACAGGAATTTTGCTTGCTCTGGGTATTTTAAACAATCTCTAATGTAAGCAGTTTTTTTTCTTTGCTTCCTCTTCGATTTAAATTTTGTTTGTTTAGGGTTATTTCATGAATCAACAAGAGTTACGTTTCAACACAATTTTATTGTTTCATTACAATGTCAGCCTTGCTTTTATAAATATTTTATACATTATTTACATCACAAACATCATCCAATTTCGAGTACAAATTCCGTAAAAAGTTTCAATTACACCCATACACAACTTGTTCAATCATGCTGATATGAGAAAATAATTTATTTATAATACAGTGATAACATGAAATACAATTCCGATATTAAAAAGGAGTACCGTCCGTGTAACGGATTGAAGATTTCTTACAACAACGATCATAACATCCTGAGATGGTTATCTGAAGAGCTGCAATCGCTCTTCTCGTAATGTCATTGTCGCGACAACCCTAGGTTATTGGCGAGTTGTGAACACCTGGCTACTACTTCATCTTGGAGGAGACTGAAGGACATGGCTATGAGAATAAGTCCGAAGACGAGATAGGCACAGCAGGCGACCATTTGTATATATTCGCTTCTGGAGCTCTCCGTGCTCTGTTTGGAGGTGAGGAAGCTGGTGGGGACGAAGTCTCCGAAGCCGATGGTAGCTAGGGCAATAAAACAGAAGTAGGCAGCGTCGAGAAAGGACCAGTTCTCCCAGGCGGAGAAGATGGCTGCGCCTACGCAGATGTAAGCGAGGAGGAGGAAGAGTACAATGCCTATGGGGACGTGACAGTGGTCCACGGTATGTTGGTGCTGCACGCTGGTAGATGCGCTGCTGCTGGGCACAGCACAGCTCTTGGACTTGCTCTCGTCGTTCCAGATCAAAGGCACTCGGGAGGGCGTGTCGTGTGGACATATCCTGAAGAAAAAGTACATAAATTAGGTACTGCTCCAAAGTATTGCATATTAGCTGATGCTTATTAAAGCTCTGGTATTAAATTCAGAAATAAGCAGTGAAATATAAATTAACCAATCATCAAGGATAACCAGCTTTTAATATTCAGGCAATCTGGTACTTTAATCAAGCAATTACTGATATAATAGGCCTGAATTAAACTCATTAAAATTTATGGTTGTAGGTATTCAAGCACACCAAATATGAATTTTAGTATTACTTACGCCTCATCAGGATCTTCAGAATCATCCAAATCCTCTTGACTCCTGTTGAGCGGAATCTCCCCACACTCCTCAGCAATGAGCTGTTCTATTACAGCTCCTCGAGGCCTCTGTATGGTGTTTCTTCCTCTCCCTCGACCAGGCCCATGCACTGTGGCCAGGCACTTCATACTTCCTATGGTCTTCTTTCGGTCTAACGTTTGCGTTTGAAGAGCTGATGATGAATGAGGCTCTGAGGACAAGCGGATGGTATAGTAACGATGAATGTTATGTTACGATGTCTAGAAAAGTAATATTTCACCATCCAAAAATAAAGGCAAGAATAAGTAACAAGCACTATTTATAAATGGAACTATCTTCCAAGCTTTATCGGATATGTTGCCATCAAGATCACTGATCAAGATTGTGGTGGTGGTGGTGGTGGTATTTTTTCCGCTTCTAATGTGATAGTTTTTCAAGTGAAATATTACTTTATGGAGCTGGCGAGCGTACAATGAAAGCAAAGCGATGTAGCAACCGGTATTTACAGTATCGATTCCTTATGAGGTCAATGTCAACCCAATATGACCTTCCAAATCTGTACAGGAAATTGCTCGATAGAGCGTTAAATTATGTTCTGTAATAAATACATAACCCTTAGGGAGGCGCGATCTAATTTCGTGAGCCTGATCAATATAAGTATTATTTATGGGTTATCTTGATTTTATTACTGTGGTGGCTTTCTATGTTGAACTTTATACTGCCAAAAATAAAAATAATGTAGTTCAAACATAATTTTGCATACCTTTGTATATATTTGCAGACAGTTGAAGTAAATGTTTTTATTCTGACCACCTAAATATTTCTAGATTCCAAAGCATAAAATTCAAATCACTGTGGCATTACTCCACTGGCAAAAGAACGCTAAAAAAGAATTCAACAGCCATCGATCACCTAACGCCGTTAAAACACCAACGCATTCGCTTGCGGCAGCGATGCTGCTGAACGATAAGGATGCAACTATTACATCTAGCTATGATAATGAGACAAGAAATGTGTGTTAGTGTACTAACGGCGTAAAAGCCACAAAACAGAAGCTCACCATCAGCCAAGGCACTGCGCTTGATACGACCGAGGGTTGCGGCCCGCGGGCTTGGCGGGGCCCTCTCGAATACTTGCGAGTATTGACCTCTGTCGCCAGCTCTGGCTCTCACAGTTCCAGGGGACCGGTGGCTGCGAGGTGGGAACGAGGTGTACTGGTTGTTCTCTGCTGGCTGTGGAAGCAGGCGTTGCTGCTCATGCAGTTGCAGGTTTTCAAGCTGTTGGTGAGATAATTTTATTTTGTTATAACAGTAATAAAAAAAACATTCACAGATGTCTCTAAGGAGTTAAATAATTTCTGGTAAACGAGTTATCACAAACGTTAATACAAGGTCATCTAAGGTAGTTTCAAATCGATAAACCATTGCTCCTTCACCTGAACTTATTCTGGTAGCTCCAAACATTGAACAAAGAAATCACTGGTTGGCGTGTTATGCACATACTTCTACACTGCAACATTACTTGAGGCTGACCTCTGTTGAAATAAGGCACCATCACAGAAATCCGAAAGTAAGCATCCAAAACTCTTCCTCGCCGTCCTTGCATCACGAATTTGATGCAGGGAGCTCGAGAAAAATTCTAGGAGTACGTTGGTTGGGCTACCGTCTCTGGCCGAATTAAAGACACTCAAAAGATGCTGCTTACCTCACCACCCTTCCGCCACGTATTCAGCACCTTTACCTTAGTAGCCTTCAGCTAAACCACCTTCGCAAGCCAGACCAGTGAAGTCTCCAGCCCAGCCAGGCAGGCCAGGGTCGAAGGGACTCATAAAAAAGCTTGTTATCAGGTAGTTGGGGTTGATCCAGATGAGTGCGTTATGTCCTTGATTGTTATGTCCTAGTGGAAAGCCACTGCTTACCTCACCATCCTTCCGCCACGTATTCGGCACCTTTCCCTTTGTAGCCCTCAGCCAGGCCAGCCTCGCGAGCCGGGCCAGCGAAGCCCCCAGTCCAGCCAGGCAGGCTAGCGTCAAAGGCACTCCCGCGGCAGCGTACGCCACTGTCGCCGCCCGACCAGCGGCTGTGCGAGGTGATACGTTTCCATACCCTGGAGAAATGAGCTCGATAAATCTTTTATGATTTTTAAAACGTTTTTATGCATCGATTTTCAACTTTAACACAAGGTACTAAAGTTCTCAAATCAATTGATATTCAAATTAAATGCATGGACATTTTTTTTTGGAAAAAGACTATTCTGTTAAGGCCCTGTTTTACAATATGCTCATAAGCAATAACTAAAGAAAGTTATATTTTTTTTGACAAAAACATTATATTAATATCTCTGTCTTTCTGTTTTTTTGCTTAAAAACAATGATGATAAAGGCCTGTTTCACATTGTGTGTCATTATTTTAACCGCTGCAAGAGAGCTGCTTGAGGCGCAGCAGGCAACTTCATTGACTTACCTATAGTAGTAATTAGCGTTATGCAGTATATCAGAGCACCAGAGAAGGTCCATTTGGAGTCGAGGGCCAGTTCCGGGGGCTGTGTCTCCGGGGACTGCCTCGCTGCCGCCACTATGGACGATTCAAACTTCCTTAGCTGCTCATGAACTAGTCTGGTCCAGTTCCTCTCGTATAGGACGTTCAGACGTTCTGAAACAATAGAAGATAATTGTTAAGAATGACAAGATTACCACAGGATGTCCCCACTGCTGAATATAGACTTCCCCAATTGTTTTAATTGAGACCGGTTGTAAGCGGTCTGCATCAAAAATATTTATATAACAAAGTAATTGATTCAGACTAAGTATGTTTTACACAAGTACAAATCCATCCTTCGTATTTGAAAGCAAAAAAAAAAACAGAAATTTAAATGTTACAATGATCACTTTTAAATGATTTAACTTTGCAAAGGTACGGGTAAAAACGTAAAATTTTACAGCTTTTATTTTTCACGAGTACTTTTGATGTGTTCACCATTTGGGAAGCGTTTAGGGAATTTCCAAAAAAGCACACATTCAATTTCGTTTTTGGAGATAATTGTTAACTGTATTATAGATTGATACAGATTATAGAAAATGAGGTACCTATTAACAGTTTAGTCAGTAACTCAGAGTCTTTTTAAGCCACCTAACATCACATTTGCTTTGCAGGTTAGTTTAGTAACTTCTAAACTTCCTATCAAAAATGTTTCATGATTTATTCAAATGTGGTTGTATTCTTTTGCTTTTCTTTGCATCGAGCACAATAGCAGCGTTCAAAAGTTTGTGAAATGTGGGTAGTTGCACTTTGGCGTGTGCTTCGCATTGCACGGGTATTATTTTTTCGCATGTTTTACTATTGGTTGCGGTAACAATTTGCAAACGTCACATTTCAAACGAGACTCGACATGCTCAGAACGATTGATATTGCTTTTAAAGTAATCCATAAAGCTAACCGGTTAGGTTTAAAAATTTAAAATTACTGCAGAGTACCTCAATCCACTTTTTATTGGAGTTGCCATTACCTACTCTAGCGAGTTACTTGTATGAAGTAAAGTATTAATATATACTGAAGTATTTCCGACAGAGTGCTAAATTTGTAGTAAAATAATAATCACTTTTTTAGTATTGTTTTCTTAAAATGCA
Organism: Pyrausta aurata; assembly: GCA_963584085.1. Lineage (NCBI taxonomy): Eukaryota > Metazoa > Arthropoda > Insecta > Lepidoptera > Crambidae > Pyrausta > Pyrausta aurata. Next base: position 9,736,927 of record OY757264.1, read on the forward strand.
CTACAAAAAGTTCCGAGACACATAAAAATTGCTTTATAGGCCAGTCGTAATATTCTATTTTTCACTCAAACATTTCTTCTTTATGTTACTCATAAAACGTAAGATGTGCTAAAAGATTAAGCTTTACGTGCAAGCTTCTTGTAAAATTATATTCTTTAGGTAAAAACGGAAAAATTCAGGTGCTGACTTTAAAAGGGCAACCGCTAAAGTGTTTCAAGTACCGTCAAATGTGTCAAGATCATGACGATATATAAGAAGGCAAAGGTTTTATATTTAAGAATCACTCGCGACCATATGCCTAGTGACATTCTTTCGAAAAAACAACGAAAATCACACGTTATACAGTACCTACTCATAGCACGAAAAACTATCGAATGCGTAAACGTATCGAGAAATGTCAAAATTCATATTAAAAAAGTGATTTTTTTACGCACCGCCAGGGGCGCTAGTCCAATTCCCATACGAATTGACATTATTCTCGATACGCTTTCGTATTCCATAGTTATTTCTTTGTGATAAGGGTACTGATGCAAATAGTAGCAAAATTTTTTTTAAATCACTGCTGGTATAGATTTTAATTCGAAAATTTTCAGTTATTTAAAAAAATATACCTCCTGTAAGTGGACCTATTTTCCATAAATATTGTTATGATCTTGATCCATTTAATTTTACCTGTTACATTAAAGTTAATGTTTTCCTTATGTATAATTTTTATACTGTTAAGTTTTCAGTGTTAAATTTGTAAATAATAGTACAGTCACTTAACCCTCCAAAAGAATTTCGTATCAACGATTACGGAGAGAATCGGAAGATATTCAAACTGTAACCCTATAAATGTATGTGTATTTTAAGCTCGTATGGCGAATGGCCGACGAAGTTGCGACCACAAGAGCAAATCAAACAGTAAGGAAGACTAGTATGTTGTGAAGTTTAGTTAGTACACTGCTCAGATACATTGCATTAGTGTTATCTGCGTAACCAACTGTTAAAACTGATTCAAATTTTAATTTATACACAGCTTAATCTTAGTCCAGGGTGCGTATTGCGATGCAGTTATGACAGTTAAACAGCTCTGCTTTACTGACAAATTAGGAATTCTTATTGCAATTTCGCATTATATTGATAATTTTACTATAATATAACAATGTAATTATTAATATGCATACCATAGTATAATTTAGATTAACTCGTCAAGTATGTGTAAACGAGACACAATAAAAATTCCATTGTTATGCGACTCTCGGCATTCGTTTGATACCTGACTGATTAATATTAGAATGGAACTGCCTCGGAATTAAAACGTAGTGGTTCTATCCTCTTTGCTCGGAATTGAACGGATTTTAAGTTGCATCGCAATACACCCCCAGTTCATAACTATTTGTAAATTAAAAGAATAGAGCCTGCAACATCTGTCCTGTAATTTTTTTGTTAGATCTTTAAATCTCATTCATTTTCGGTGACTGGCATTCAACAGCCAAATAAGAAAAATAAAAGCAACGCTATTGTATTTAACCCTCCAAATCCCAATAAGGGTGAACCTCAACCAGCGGCCCAGGATGCACGATCACGAATCCAATCGCGTTCGACTCTCAACTGATCGAGATAGGGCGAGCCCGCCGTGTCTCACAATATGTAGGTATGATTTTTTCGTGCGATCCGATCTCTGCAAATTGGATGGTGCGCTTCCAGATAGGTTAACTGCCTGTTGGTTGTTGTCGGCGATTGGAAAATTGGGAACTAAATGGGTTAATGACTTTGCGGTGCGGTTCTTTGGAATTTTTCATGGAGATGAAAAATGTTAGGTTTGGTGTTATTTTAGAATTTAGAATTATGTACTTACATAATTATTACATACATATTTATTCAAAGGAACATTCCTTTATTCCTTTTGTTGGACACATTTGAATTATAAGTAATTATTCTTTCAACAATATAACACGTTCGATTCGAAATCAAAACAAAATATATTTACATTTTACAACTTGCGGAAACTAGGTATACCTAGCGAAAAAGTGCTTCGGACACAATATGCTACCATGACCCTATAAAGCCTACACAGTCTGAAGAAATATTCATACGAGGGTCGTTGACCTCACAATCAATTCACAAAACAAGGACACCTAACAATTGAAATAACGCTTGGGACACACAATGGAAGAGACGGCATAAAGCACGCGTGTACAATAACTTCATAGTACAGCTTCACATTCAGTAGGCTGACTGTAGTTAACGATAGGTAGGTCTGGTAGCCCTTTTTATCTTGTTATGTTTAAAAAATGCTTATTTTTGGATAATTTTAGTCCTTTATGACTATGTAAAAATAACAATATTGGCGTTTATATGTGTGCAGCTTCATTTTCAGTAGGCTGACTCAAATCTATGTAATTAACTACTAATTAATTAGTACTAGTCCACTAGAACCCTAAAGTACATTTTGCAAGGAAGCTTTTTGCCGGAGGCATACTATTTTCGGATATTTAAGTGCTTTATTAAGACGCTGTTAAAAAATACTATTCAGATTATCAGTTCTCCCAAATAGTTGGAGTATCTGATATCAGTGAACGAGGACCTGAACATAACAATTTAACAAAAGACGACGCGTCTGGGTATAGTGGGTAGCGATCTTGACTCCGTGCCGGCGATCGCGGGTTAGAATCCCGCAAGGGGCAAATGTTTATGTGATGGGCACGGACATTTCTACCTTAGTCAGGACTATTTAACTATTTCTGGGAGATGCCCCCGTCATTATCGTCGTCTGGTATTCGTAGCACAAGGAAGAAAATTATTTAGTTCGAAACCAAGATAATTGGTGACAACACACTATATAGTATTTATTTATTTAACTGTTGAATTTTAGCTTCAAATAGTACCTACTCAACCTCCCTACTATACTCACGCACAAACCTCAACAAAAGCTTCAAATGTATAAATTCGCAAACAAAAGGCGACTCACAATTAACTTGGTGAAATCCAATTAACGCGAAAGACCAATGAGCCATCGGTTTGTTTACAGAATAATCCCGCGGAATTTCTAATTAACCGTTTAAAAGACTGATCACGTAGAAAAGGTTTGAGACGCTGAATGCGCTAATTGAATCATTCCCTTAGATGTGATTCAGGGAGCGGGAGTTGGGCTGAGATTTGGAACATTCTAGAGGATTTAGAGGCGGATCAGCGGTTTGATTGATTCTGTCTTCGAGGTAATACAGAGGAGGGCAGTAGCGACAAAATAAGGGCTTAAGATGACATACTAAAGAAAGGCTATATCGATTCATATTAGCCGTTAAACCCAGCTAGAGGCCTCATGGGCTTGATAATATCTGACAGCAAGGTTAGTCACTTTTCTTGCAAACATCTTTCTACCAATCCGCTCTGAGCCCTTGTGGCAGAGTATGGCCTAAATTACCTCATAGTTGAGGGAAGGCCTTGCCCAGCAGTGGGATGTTACAGGCTTTTTTTTTTAAATCAAGACTTATTATTTTTAGTATGAGCAAAAAATCGTCATCGATCGAAGATCTTCTTCTAAGCGTCTGTTATATCTATATTATCTAAGAGGTCATACTTTACCCAAAACTAAACGTACTTATATTTTTAAAATTTATTGATTAATTTATGGTTAACATTGTGTTAAAATGGGTTTTTGACTTTTTTTCTGTAATACTTTTACAGTGAAAAAAATTTGGTCGTCATGATGTAAATTAGTTATTTTGCATATAGAATGTCTTCGACAGATTCATTGTTAAAAAAGTTCCAGTTGAACGAGAAAATAAAATTTACCAAACTTTCACAATCCATATTCAATGTCATGAAGTGATAAATTTTTATCTACATCAAGAAACTGATCCTTATCGATTCATATCCAGCTCTGTGCAAGTCTCATATCCTGGCCATATTTCCCAACTACAACACCGACGATCTAAAATTTATTCACTCGGATCGAGTATCGAGAAGTAACATGCCTCTCCATGACCGATTTATTTCGGTGCAGTGGCCCTATTTTTGAATCACTCGCAACAAAGTTGCGTATGATATTCATTGATTTAAGTGTAACTTTCGAACGAAAATCAGTATAACTCCACACAGGATGGGTATAATTATGAAAACGCATCAAAATCGGTTAAGCCAAACGCATCTCGCGTTTTGCGTACAAACATACAGGTCAAACTGAGAACCTCCTTTTTTGAAGTCGATTAAAAAAGGATAATCCAATTTTGAGAGTACTAACATCTTTATCATACGCCTTTTCCAAGCGAGCGATTCAAAAATTGGGCCCAGAATCGATTTTTATTTTCAATGCACTCGCGCGTGTTTCGCAGATAGGCGGCGGATTTTTTGTCGAAATCCAGGCTACGTCGGTTCGGTTAGAAATATCTGGCTGTATCAATTAATTTAATACGATTCGGTTCACGACTGACTTGGTAAACATTAATTACTGCTGTTTTTTGGTAGTAGGAAATCAACAAGTTAATTTAATTGTTTCCGTTTGAAAGAACTTTGTAGAGAGATGTTTTTGGATTTATTCACGTAATGCAGACAAAAATATTTAAGTTACAGCAAAATGCATTTACTTTAGAAGAAGGTCGTTTTATAAGAGTATAATATTTTGTCAAATATACGTTACCGCCAATATATAAAAATTGTGCACATTTTGTAAAACATGCATAGCATGTTTTACAAAATGTGCACAATTTTAATCGTTGGTTACTAAAACCAAAGTAATAATATTTTTTTTTTAAATTTAGGTCGAATAAATTTATTTTCTTTCTTTTTTTCAAAAAATCTTTGTTTTTACATAAGTTACTTATAAATTGTTGAGTGTTAATTGTTATCCGCTTTATAAATTGTGCCAGTAATAACCTTATTAAATAATGTAGTTTCTTGGCTTTAATCCTATTATTAACTTGTTGCCAAAGTTAGACGGGCCTGTTGTTACAGTATCCATGATAGTCACGCGTAAACTTGCACTAATATGTTTAGCAGTGACAAAGTTTGGGTAATCTTAATAATGTAAAGCTTTCTCTACAATCTTCCGGGGGCAGATTTTACTATAATCCATTCATGTACCCTAGCTGATATAAACCTGATTAAACAAAAAACCGGTTAAGTGCGTGTCGGACCCGCGCACTGAGGGTTCCGTGCCACCCTTAACTGAATTCAGGGTCCACTTACTTTCACTTAACGAAAACATCACAATATATTGTGACAGCAAAAATAACTTTGTTTTTCATAGTGTTTGTATGAAAGACAAAGTTATATTTGCGGTTGATAAAAATGTGCAATATCTCAAAAACTACTGGTTCGATCTCCTTCAAACCAATTTTCGTTGCAAGTTTTTGTTGAGATCTACATCATATATTTTTTTCAAAATTTTCACTTTCTTAGTTCAAAAGTTAGATGGGGGGGACGCCCATTTTACCACTTTGGAAGCGTCTATATCTCAAACCTTACACTCTTAGAAAAAATGGTTTTAGAAACCTCAACATCATTTTCAAAGACCTATCCATAGACACTCCACACGCATAGGTTTGGGTAAAAAAAAATTTTTTGGTTTTAGTTTCATGTATGGGAGCCCCCCCTTAAATATTATTTTTTCTTACTTTTTGTATCTGAATCGGAAAGCGGTAAACAAGATACACCTACTTACCAAGTTTCAGCTATGTGATGCTTATAGTTTCAGAATAAAGTGGCTGTGACATACGGACGGACAGACAGACAGACAGACAGACAGACAGACAGACTTGACGAAACTATAAGGGTTCCGTTTTTTGCCATTCGGCTACGGAACCCTAAAAAAGAATCATCTCGCTATAACATTTCGTTTTCGAGAAATCCGTGGACAAACACATACACTTTCGAAATTATGCCTTAACAGATCAAAATACCTACTTAAATTTAATCCAATTCTAACAATATCACATGCATACAGGGGGCGTATTGCGATGCAGTTTTGACAGATAAAACGCTCTGATTTACTGTCAAATTAGCAATTTTTATTGCAATTTCGCATTATACTGATAATATTACTTTAATATAACAATATATATTAATATTCATATCATTGTAGTATTATTATAATATTATTATATTGATAATATTCGTTTACACTGAGTCTGAATTGAACTGCCTCGGAATTGAACGGATTAAGTTGGATCGCAATACGCCCCCAGGTCGAATTGATTACTTCCTTTTTTTGATGTTGGTTTATATATCTAACTGACTTGATAAATCAGCTGCTTCTGCTGATTTTTTTTTGCTAATTATTATTAGAATTTTCAATTGTAACTATTTTATTGATTTTTTTGCACTAGTGTAACTTTGTAGTTTTCTTGCCAATGATGTGTATACCTATAATTGGCATATGTAGGAGAATAATACTTTAATTATTTGTAACTAAATGTTGTCTATGTATGCTGTTGGTGTACCATATTCAATAAAAATAAAAATAAACTTACTATCTGGTAAGTACTTGAATAATGAATCATGCAATGATAACAGCTTCTTTTTACAGAATCAAATTGTTGATGTTTGATTTTGTTAAAATTTATTTATTTTCAGGGTTCCGTAGACGGGTCCGTTGTTACAGCTAACATCCACACACGCTAACTTACTCTAATATGTTTGGACGTGACAAAGTTTGGGTAATCTTACTAATGTATAAGCTCGCGCTACAATCTACGCTGCAAATTGCGATCTTGCTTTAATCCGTCCAAGTTCTAGGCAGTTCAATTCCCACTCAACTAGTTGAGTTGCAAAATTGGCATTGCAATACATCCTTAAGAAAAAAATAAAGTATTTCTATTTCACTCACCCATGAACCTGCTGGGTGGATCACGCAATATGAGTTTGCTAATTCATTCAAAAACAGATCTGCTTAACTGTCAAAGCAACATCGCAATACACACTAAGCTCGTGCTACAATCTTCTGTTTAGTTTGTACGTAAATGATGTCAAACACAAATATTAGGTATAGGTAATATACACAATATATTGTCGAAAACATAATGGCCAAAGAAAGAATAAATCAGTTGGACTTGATCTACGAATCACTCAGCGAGTCACTTAAGTTTTGAATTTCTAAAAAGAAATGACCTTTTTTTCCCTCAAATTAGGTTACTACATTTTCCCTTAGGCGGGATTAGAAATTATTCTTAAAGCCACCCACCACACCAATTTTGTGTGGATTGCGGGGAAATTCCATCTCCCGTAGATGTACAATAAAGGCAAACTGAGATATAGCTGACAGTAAACCCTCGACTACCTACCGATGGAACGATTTTTATCGCTTTCAAATGAATATTACATCATCGGTATAAATTTAAATATATCAATATTCCTAAACATACATGTTTCAATCTTTTCTCACATCATGTTAATTATTATGAAAATTTCAATTCAATTTATTCTCAATAAGTACAACACATGCAAAAATTACAGACATTATCAGCAAAAAGCGTCGTCACATTAACTATTACATATGAATAAAATGTCATAAAAATACAATACACGAAATAGCCGCTTCATGGTATAAATTGACCACAACGAATCTCCACCCTGCGCCCCGATCGACCCAAAGGTTCCCATTATGCTAGCAGCATTACCACGCTTTCATAGCTATAGAAACCTGTTGAACTAACCAGGACCCAGAGCGGGGGTCGCTGCCCCTATCTCTTAGCCTTCGTCCCAACTCCCTGAAAAGCTCGCGTGCCTCATCACTCCAGGGCCCAGCCGTTTCTCACATTGTAAATCATAGTAAACAGGATCCAGCTGGGCAAATCTGAGCTAAGTAAGGGTTTCGCCGTCAATAAAAACGTTTCTTTACTATCTGATTGAATCTCATAATTATTATACCACCCTCAAAGATCGTTATGTATCTAAACGCGTCTTAAATAGAATCATCACTTACGCTGTGTCAATCAGGTTCTTGCAACGAGATCTCTGAACAGGCTATTATAATTCGGATTGGCTGACATTCAAATTAATGAGGGCCGCAATCAAAAGGTCTGTTTAGTTTAATCAAAGTGAAAAGTGTCATTTAACTTTTAAGAGGCTCAAGCTTTCCCCAAAGCGGCTCACGGATGACACAACATTATTTATACAGTAGGTTTGATTTGAATCGACTTGGTAGTATTTTTGCATGCAGTCCACAGAAGGGCTCCTTTAGATGTCCCAGACACGTCGGCCCTATCACTATCACTACTGCTTCGGGACAGTTTGTGGACTAGAGAGTCACAGTCATTTTTTTCTTAAATTACCTAGATAAATGTAATTTACTTTAATGTTATACAAGGTGTTTTAAAACTACCCGTTAAATGAAGGGACAAAAAAAGGTCAATCACTATTTAACATAGCATCACTTGTTGATTAAGGCTTACTTTATAAACTTCGATTGCGACAAAAATCTAGGCAGACATTTTTGTAATTATCGTCTGAAAATGTTAAATGGCTTTAAGTGAGAAGTTTCTCTTTAGAATAATGGGCTAATTTATTTGTCAGTCATTTCATTTGAGGCAAAACTAAAACTGGATTAGGTTATCAAAGTTGTTTTTTCTTAACTTGTTTCCAATTCAGTAATCCAGTATTGAGTTACTGCTTCAGTTATCCCACTAATATTATAAATGTGAGAGTTTGTGAGGATGTAAGGATCTTTGTTAATCCTTCACGCTAAAAGTTCTGTATAGATTTTGATAAAACTTTTAAAAAATATAGCATATACATTGAAATAGCGCAAAGACTATAAGTTATAATAATATTTTGTAAATTGCGATATTTACGCGATTATTTACTTTGAGTAACAAGTACCTTATTCTTTAACCGAATAAATCTCATACTTAAGAGTGGAACAAAATCTTAAAATAAAGCATTAATGTAATTTTGTTGCGTTTTCCTAAATTTTTACTACATTATGCTCCTGCACCCACTTATAATCTTTCTGCATGACCTAAAGGTATGACTGGGAGAGAATGATTTGAGCATTAAGTCCACCTTTTGTACACTGTTACTTGTGCAATAAAGTTCTTAAATAAAAAAACATAAATGAAGCAATATCAATTTTAAAAACATGAGATAAAAAAGACTGCTGGGTAACGTAATAAATTTATATATACTTCGTATTGTTTAATTTAGTGATGAATTCACAATATTAAAGGTCCTGGTTACCTACGTCTAATGTACCAAAATTTTTAAATTCGACAACCCTAAAAAACTTGACATGGAATTCCGAAAACAGCGAAGATTTACCCTGGGCGTGTTTTTGAGGCAACTTTTCTGAAACATTATTTGCTCAATTTCGCAAAAACATAAAGTTTTCTTCGACAGCCGATCCAGCGCAGTTGTAGCCCTAAATTTGTTGATCCGAGATGATATTTCGACATCATGATCAAGAATTTTGAAATGTAGGTTAACTCAACTTAAACGCCAGACGCTAATTTAAAATCTGCGAGAAAAAACTTCGAATAACGCAAACCACTTTTCGTTTCATGATAAATACAAAGACGGAGCCATTATCATTATAAAACGAGGCTTCGTTAGGCAACTAAAGTGTAAAATCAGTACATTACAAATACCTTTTACTACGAAATAGATAACCACCAGTGTGCACCACTGTGCAAACCACTTCCTTATAATTTATACTAAGGTCTATGAGAAAAATAAAAATGTATTTTTTGCATCACATTAGATTTTCCTTCTTATTATCAGCGACATCCATCATTTGCCCGTGTTACATTGTGAAGAAACACGTCGTTTGTGCACAAAAGAAACGCATTGAATCTGCTTTCAAAAAGAGAAAATTCTCAAAGATTCATACATCTATGAAGGTTAACAAAAACATAGAAACTTGATATACGTATTTCTTTTTTCATTTTCAAATAACCATTTTTATTTGTACATGTAGGTATGTTTCTTCCAAATGTTTTATTTGTGACATACTCAAATACTAGAGCAGCTTCTATAATTTTGACGCTTAGAGAATGCCATTTTGGCGTCTTAAGAAAATGTATAGAAACATTGTCAAGTCAGAAGATTGTTTTTTCCATACGTTTTGTGTCATAATCGTAAACTTCAAAATATCATTATCTCAGCGGCTATAGGTAGCTATAAATAGTAGTTAGAATGATTTTGTGTAAAAAAAGAGTTGTATTTTGCCGAAAATATTTTATATAACTAAGGTTTTTTTAAAGATGAAATACCTACGTAAGTTAATTACGAAAAATACGTATGCAAAGGCAACCCTAGGTTTTATATTACTATAGGTATTGTTTTTCCAAATTTTAATAATTTAAAGATAGATAACTCTTTATTGCACACAACATTAGGTAGTGAATTTACAAATTTGTTAAAAGGAAATGTACAATTTAGGCGGTCTTATCGCTATAAGCGATCTCTTCCAGACAACCTTTAGGTAAAGAAATTATGGTGTTATAGGAACTTACACATACACATGTACTACACATACTCTATATATATATATCTATACTCTATATATAGTATGTACTTACACATGACTTACCTTACAACGAATGTTTTTTTTCTATGTTTTTATAGCACTTGCAAGGCAATAATATGACACATGACGAAAAGTGTTCTACAATTAGAAATAATGATGTGTACAAAGGCGCGTGGTATACAAAAGACACTGAAAGGACTTGTAATTATTGCTAAAATAGGACAGGCAAATATAGGACAGGAAAAGTATTCCGTATTCCAGATGGTCGTTACGTCACGGTCTTAATATTTAGACCAAGGATAACATTGCATAGAAAACATTTCACATTTTTATGTCTTGTACAAAAATAATTGGATAAGGAAAATCTCTTAGATGGTGATTCACTACTCTTTTACTTGTACTCAGTTTTTCAAATACTTTTAAAGTAGTGAATAACATTATTATTTACTTATCTGATAAAGTTTCAAAAAAGAACTATTCAAGTATTCTCTATTGACATAAATGATATTCGTGACCGAAAAAAATTAAGACTGTAAACATCCCACTGTTGGGTAAAAAACTTATAACTGGTATAAGGTTATTTGTTTAAAATAAATAAATAATTAATTACAACAGTTTTTTTTATTACATTGCGGTAAAGATATTTACCTAACGTTTCGAACACTGTAAAGTGTTTACTGCAATTATTTTAAACTTAAAATTTAATCGATATTTAAGCGGCTAAACAGTTTTACATCAAATCAATCACTCAGGATAAAATTCTCTATGACACAAAAAAATAAACGAAAATCGGTTCTTCCGTTTGAATAGAATAGAATAGAATAATTATTTATTTGACACACACAAATTAAAAATTACAAAGACAGAAGGAGAAAGAAAAAAACACAGATTAAAAAATAGTGTGCCAAAAAGGTCGGCTCATTTGGGAACTACGATATATACAGCTACTCCCTTTTTTGTCGGGGGCTAAAAGCGTCTAATGGTCACAAACATAGTAAAGGGTTTGCAACACCAGCATAAATTGAATGTAAATATATTATCAATTCATAAATAAAAAACAGTAAACTCAACATAACGTATTAACGTTATGTTGAAATTTTACAAAATAATTACTGATTTTGATATTTATTAAGTAGACATCAATCAACTGTTATATCTATATTTTGTAACCTGTTGTAGTCCCATTAAAAATATAATAAAATATTAGACTTAGCATAATAAATATGTCACCCTGTATTATCGCAAGGGTCGGTAATTTCATCAAGGACCTTCGTTTTGTCCACGCTTTTCGGCCTCACTTCCTATGAATGAGAAAATAATTAAGTATGAAAATGGAGAGGACAATAAATACGCATACATAGTACAGAAATACTGTGAAAGCTTGTTAAAAATTGTAACATTAATACAAAACATAATTTTACGTGACATTTAGATCCTAAAAATATCCTTAGACATTTCACACAGCGCCATCTGGTCCCAAACTAAGCAAAGCTTGTACTATGGTAACCAGACAACGGTTATAAACATACTTAAAAAAATTTATTTTGTAAATACATACATATTATACATAGAAAACATTTGCTATTAAACATTGATTAAATTTCTCATGTGTATTTAAGAACATGTTTCTTAAACGTATTTACTTGGTATCCGTGGATTTTTTTTGTGATACACGTACACTAATGAAAGAAGAGTGCATCAGTGCAGTGAATAAAGTATATAAAATATATTATTATAACTTATATCCCAAAATAAAGAATCTTACACCCATTTCAATAGGATATGATTTCGATTTAGGGTAACAAAGTCTCCGTAATAAAGAATTGTAAGAAAATAATGACATACGAGCATGGGCATAATACTCAAAGCAGGGCAGGCATCTATGTCAGGCCAAACACAATAATTGGTTGGAAATCTCCTTATTTCGTGCGAGTTAACTTGATTGCTCGCGCATACGAGCACTTAGCGTCTAATTGGTCATCAACGTCTATTATGAGCTAGTAGGTATTGGCTGTCATTTTGGGGGTATCGGGTGAGATGATTATGAAATGACCGAATTTATTTTTCCTAAATAAAAAAGTTTGAGAAAACTCAATTAAATAATCAGTGGAGATGGAAACAGCATTTTCATTCAAGCAAAATAGGGACACTTTGCGGTTACATAAACGTTAATATTGATTATCCACAGGAAGTCATATACAATATATTTGATACTCTCTTAATATTATAATGTAGTTTGTTTTAAATGTGTGTATACAGCAGAAGATAAGGTAGGAGCATTAAATTGAAACTAGGTAAAACCTTTTCCTTGTCTACAGGTTGAAATTCCAAAAAATCCAACCAGAATACACGTTTTTGAAACGTAACGTCAAAATTCTAATCGCCGGTTTCGGTGGAGGCTGCGAATTGCGTATAAAACTGATTAAAATTTCAACACACATCAAACGCACGGATTTTTTCGGGGAACAATTAAAAGTTTGACATATCGCGGATAGTTCCGTCGAACCATTCCAACTAGGAAATTTTTAAAAGGCATTTTTTAAAGTGGTAGGTATCACATACATATTTCAGAAAAACTACGCCGAAATTTCCTGGCAATAAACAATTGTAGAAGATAGGTTTTTTCATGCAGTCCAAATTACCTCATCACAAGATGGCGTCCGAACAAATAAGTAGGAAAAAATATCTACTTACTAAATAGGTCTACTCAAATACCTTATCGTTCGATGATAACAGCTTCTTTTTAACCGAATTCAAAAAAAGGAGGTTCTCAGTTCGACCTGTATGCTTGTTCGCGAATATCTCGCGTTTGGCTAGACCGATTTTGATGCGACTTTTACAAAATCAGATTGTTGATATTTGGTTTTGTAAAAATACTTTTTTTTTTGTTTCAATCTTTTGTAATATTTAGTTAATTTTAATAACATATGTGCATTACATACTACAATGACGTCCGTTACACATATCATAGAGTACAGATAATATTATTACAATTAAGTTAATACTGTTGTGCCCCCGTAATTACCATCAAAGGGTATGTTTACATGTGTGTGTGTGAAAGCTAATTACACTATCCGATGGCCAGCACATTATCAGGAACACTCTAGCGTATGATTGTTATTAATGCATTGAAACCACCACTATTCAGGTTGATTATACCTACAACTTTTATTATGTTATTCATTTACCGCAACCTAGTTTTGTTGGCTAATTGACAATGTAAAAGGTAAAAGTGCTGTGGCAATTCTGTGGCGCTCATGTTTTGAACCTGGGCCCCGACTCTTAATCGAACTTATTTCGTGTGGTTATTCGATTAAGAGTTTTAGTTTTTTTACCGAAAAATACAAGTAATATATTTGCACGATAGAAATCGTGACCCAGATATAGCAAAAACAGTATTATCTTCAAAAAACAAAATTTGTTCAGTTTTTTTTTCGAATGCAAACTGCACGAGGTTTGGCACCCTGATGTTTTTTTTATTCATTGAATGGACGATGAATCAAGTCTTACTGAACGAGGACTGGAACCCTGTTATTTTCATAATTCATTAGTCGAATGAATCATGACTTTTAAGTAAAAGCCTAGACAGTTGAATTTCGAAAATGGACAACGCATTAAAAAATCATCAAAACCTTTATTGATTTTCCAAGTTTAAATTAACAAGGGTTGGTACTACTACAACCATCATAATCAATACAAAAATAAACATCCAATGGGTTACGTCTAATATGGGTAATAAGGATATGTTTCACCATCACCATATAAGCACCACCAACGAATAATTCAAATATGGAACATCATTCCGTATGAAGTATTGGATTGATAACGCTAATAGCTGTGCTAATAAGAACATATTCAGACATATTATTTTAATTTATTCAATTAAATAAGTACAACACATGCAAAAATTACAGACATAATCAGCAAAAAGCGTCGTCACATTAACGAAATAGCCGCTTCATGGTTTAAATTGACCACAGCGAATCCCCACTCTGCGCCCCGATCGACCCAAAGGTTCCTATTATGCTAGCAGCATTACCACGCTGTTTAGCTATAGAAACCTGTTGAACTAACCAGGACCCAGAGCGGGGGTCGCTGCCCCTATCTCTTAGACTTCGTCCCAACTCCCTGAAAAGCTCGCGTGCCTCACCACCCCAGGGCCCAGCCGTCTCCACAGCGATCGGCACGAATTCATACGCGGTCTCCAAAGCTGCATATTTGGAATGTTTTAATTTGGCGGCATTTTCCGCAGCTGAACCCGCTGAAGCTATGGTATGCAGTAAATGTGACGCAGCAAAGGTGCTCACGCATGTTGCGACCCCTTCGCCAAGGCACCAGAGTAAGGCCGTCGGGTCTCTTGTCGGGTTTCAGACATTGTGAAACAGGCCGTAAATCATCTATACCAATAAAATGCTTTGTCCTGAACGACTGACTTATTGATTGACTGACTGACTGACTGACTGACTGACTGATGGATCAACGCACAGCCTAAACCGCTGATTGTAGAGACCTTAAACTGGGAGAGTGTGTTCTTTGTATGACGAAGGGATCCGATAAGAAAGGATTTTAATTCCACCCCTAAGGGGGTCAAAAAGGGGTGCAAAGTTTGTATGGGACAACCAGATTCCTTGGTCCAATCTACTTCAAATTTTGCATACACATTCTCTTATAGAATTGACGGAAGACTTATTTTATATTTTATTGAAATCCATCTCCTAAGGGGGTTAAAAAGGGGCGCAAAGTTATTATGGGGGTGATTTGCTTCGAATTTGATATCAATACTCTTTAGAGCTTACAATTAAAATATTTTTTATTTCATTTTTGACAGTCATTTGACATATCTGAGACAGAATATTTGACACATGTTTGTTATTGATGTTGCTCTCGAGAAGAGATTTTATTCCTTAAAATAGTAAATAATATTGTTTTGTGTTTAAACAGCGTAGGTATCAATCAGTCTGTGTCCAGTGTAGATTGCAGATCGTATGTTCATATTGTCGGTGGACATTCTACGCTGATGTGGTCGAAAGGTGTCCAATCTGGAACTTTTCTGCAAACTTTTCGTGGGGGACCTATGTTTAGAAGTGGACGGCTTTTGGATGTTGATGACGATGGTGGCGTAGATCTTTACATAGAATTGACACTTTCAATTTACGATTTGAATTCAAGAAAGTAGAGTAAGTATTCGCTATAACCAATAACCATAAACAAAGCTCAAATTCAAACTCTTAAAGTAGCGGGAGAAGACTTGAGGGAATTTGCTTCTCTCACAGCCTGTATGTGACATATTTTATTCTTAAAAGATGAAATATGAAACCAAAAATTGCGCACGGGCGGGATTCGAACCAGCATCTTTCTGGCAATCCGGGCCAACTGCTCTTCCAATTGAGCTACCGTGCCGTCGGTCTTTTGGTTTCATATTTCATCTTTTAAGAATAAAATATGACACTGTGAGTGTTAAAAATATTGTAAAACCATTGAGTAGCGAAGCGTTATCATTTCCAAGTTGAATTTATTCTGTAAAGAATAACTACTTGGCCCGCTGTTGCATAAACAGACGGGTAGATGGCGCTAACGTCACGCAATGACGTATCAATGAGACCAAGAATTTCGCGCGGTCGGACCGACGGCACGGTAGCTCAATTGGAAGAGCAGTTGGCCCGGATTGCCAGAAAGATGCTGGTTCGAATCCCGCCCGTGCGCAATTTTTGGTTTCATATTTCATCTTTTAAGAATAAAATATGACACTGTGAGTGTTAAAAATATTGTAAAACTGTATGTGACATGATGCTGTGTAAGCGCAGAGAGTAGCCTGGTAATTTTAGTAGGTATCCGAAATAAATATACGATTGACGATAGGGCGTACGAAGTATTTCCATTTCGTTGTAAAATAAAAAGATAATATCCCTGTGTAAGTTTGACCATTATACCGGGCTACGTGTTGTGTGTACATAAAATATAACATTTATCAGTACGCATTTTTTTGTATATATTTTAAAACTGGATGTTTTTGTTTGTTTGTTTGAACGCGCTACTTACAGGAACTATTGGTAAGGTTATAAAATATGATAGATAGCTAATTTATCAGGGAAGGCTATAGTTTAATGCGTATAGGCTTATAAATGTTCGCTACGATCTATGGGTACGGAGTTAAACTAAAACGCGCGATCGAAGTCGCGGGCGGGCCGCTAGTTAATAAATAAAATGGTGTAAAGGAGACACGTAGAGTTTCAAAGTAATCCTACTTGCTTTTCTTTTTAACCGACTTCAAAAAGGACGAGGTTGTGATCTTTAGCGACACAACGTTGGTATATTAGATTAAAGTAAAAGTTTCTCAAGGATTGCAAGATATTCCGCCATTTCAACTCAAAATAAAACAGTTTATAGTTCTCTAACCTGGCATTTTTCAAGTTATTTTTATTTGCATGTGCAGTTTGTCTGCATAATAACTCGGGCTTAGGTATTTGCCAAATTTCAGAGGTTGTTTTGAATAAATAGTTCTAGCTAACGGCAAAGTTGCATGCGACGGATAAGCAAATAAGGAAGTTCTTTTGTCTGGTGTTTTTAAACCTTTTTATTACATTATGCTTGATAAGTAACAAGCGATTGACAGACATTAGAACATAACGCCTAACATAACATTTTTGATTCGCTCTGCACTGATTTTTGGACCTTGGTGTGAATTGCCCAAATGTTATTTCAGAATGGGGTTATTCGCACATCTATTTTGGGTGATTTACATTTTTTTTGCGGTCCAAAAATCTCGTGGTGCGAAACGCCCCAATACCCAAATTTTCTTTTTCAATAAAGCGGTTTTCTTTTAAAGCAGATAAATGAAAGGTTTTCAGACCCGAAAACAGCTGTTGACACATGATATAATTTCGTCACCATTAGAAATAATGAATTTTTCGACGTACGAACGCGAAAAATTATAATATCAATCCTTTTTAAACCTACGATGGCAAAGGGACAGCGTGCTATCCTTACGATATTATTTCCGGATTTTTCATTCTAATTCTTTACCGTGTATCCCAAGCTTTTAAATTGTTTGCCCTAACGGCAGGGTTGCATGCCATGACAATGCGACGAACAAATAGGAAGTTCTTTTGTCAGCAGGTTCTATTTTTAAAAGTTTTGCCCGTCGAGCTGATGGACGTAAAAGGTACAAGTACTGTGGCCAACCCTGATGGTTTACTGTCGGTAAATCTAAAGCGCTTTGTGAAAACATTGACTATGCCATTTGATCGTCCAATGCCTTTTATTCAACCACTTTGGAGCTACCTACTACTATCTATTTTTATGCATAAGCATTATTCAGAAGTAGTAGTTACCGGGACTACGTCCGCGCGTTTTTTAAGTTTGCTCCCTCTCGTACCTTTTCAGCGTGATGTTTTACTTTTTACTTTTTACTTTTTTAGCTTAAAGCCTTCAATAAATAATTTATCCAACACAAAAAATGTTTTTATCGGTCCAGTAGTTCCTGAGATTAGCGCGTTTAAACAAACAAACTCTTCAGCTTTATATTATTAGTAGGTATAGATTAGGCTTATTATAAACTAAGTATATTAGGTTTGTAATTGTATTAACTGAAGTACCTAAACATAGTGTGATTTTATTTACTGAAGTACCTTAACATAGTTACAAACAACTAGCACAAATCGATACATTCATTGTAAAATAAACCTTATTATTCATATAACAGCAGTGCAATACAATTAAGCTCACAAAGCGTTGTATTAGTTCCTTGCTTTCATTATTCCATTTTGTGAGCATTGCAAAATTATCGAGAATTACTAAATAGAAGAGATCTATTTGAGAACAATTACGGTTTAATTGGTCGTCAATATACCTACTAAAAAGTAGTTTGAAAGTTTCTGAAGCTTGTAAAATTTTGCAAGAGTTTTTCCAACATTTTGATATTTTGGTACTAATGAGGGTTTAGGTAATTATACTTAAAGCTTGTAAATTAAAACAAGTACCATTGAAAGATAGTTTTTAACATCATTACAACCATCAGCGTCCAACTATACATTAATCGATTTTGAGATCCTGACACTATTTCCAAAGTATTTTATAAAACAACGACCATATGTCCATTCTACTACAATTACTAGCGTAAGGAACTTTTTTGCTGTGCATAGTTTCTCTATACGTATAATAACAACTCACTACATATATCACTTTGTAAATATTTCGCAGTAATGAAGAGACTACTACCTACTTGAGAAAATGTTTACAAAATTAGCCAGCAGAGTCTTGTCCTCTGCAGAGCTTAGTCTAGCGCATATAATAGTCAGGGAAATGTTTCGACAAAACGACTGATGCAAATCCGCGTGCATCCCAACAGAAGTGTTGCATGTTTTATGTCGACAAAACAGAAATAGGATTTTATACTGAACAAACAGAAACTACTCAACATTGAAGCAGAAAATGTATACAAAAATTTTAAAGGTATATGCAATATTTGCTTGCAAAATTAATTTATCTATGCTGAAGTAAAATATATGATAAAGTTTGAGCCGTGGATTCAATGTATATATAAAAAATGCTAAAGAGTCTTTAAGCCCCGTAATCAGCCAGGTATCAATCGACTCCCGGGAGTCGCATACCCCGTTGGACAACACGGAGACGACGATGACGATCGAGTCGAAAGAATCGGTCGACGACCTTTCCCTGCCCCTAGTACCTAAAACGCCGAGAACCATCAGAATAATCAAGACGAGCACTCCGATCACGTTCACGACGCCGGCGACGATCCGGCTGTACTCGCCGGCGATCAATGGAATTTCTGTTGTGTCTCGTTCACACATACTTGACGAGTTAATGAAGAATCAAAGGCTAGATTATATTAAAAAAAGGTATTAGAATAGCGCGAACTGCGTAAGACACGGGGTTTGATTCCTCGTCTGTCACAGTTGCTTTTTACAAATGCAATTTATATTAACTTACACTAGTGTCTTAAAGTAGCTTGCATATAACCGTCATAGTGTATGGACTATTTCAGCGCTCTACAAAATACAAGCATAAGCAAGTGCTGTAACAAATCTGGTGTAAAATTGGAGCTCTCCCGTTGAGTCCTCTTGTCTTGAGGATTTGAGCATCAGAAGAGCTTGTTAGGTATTGTTCAACGAATTGTCTGGTTCGTAAAATTTTAGGTGAAAACCTTTTTTTACGATTCGTTAAAATTTTATTGCGTCAAATACGGGGCGTTCAAATTAGGTTTTTATTTTAGTGAAGCGAAGTTGTATGATGTAGGTACTTATTTCAAATAAGCAAGAAATAATGGAAGTTTTACTACATGATACATTTAATTTCAGTGTTCACCGTTTGTTTGTGTCTGAAGTTTAAAAAAAAACAAAAAAAAACCTTTTACCTAAACTATCAAAACTGTTCGTTCGTTTACTTATTTGATTTTAAGGTTAAAAGGTTCTAGTTCTAAATAATGACTTAATTGTAAAGTAAGTTTAACAGTGAAGTTTGAACAACATGAAATTACCTTAATAATCTTAATCATCTATTCATAAACCCATTAAATTTAACTATTATTTATTTATGAACCAGTCCATGTCGTCGACCTTGTGTTCAAACCATTTTACTTATCAGATTGAATAGAACATTGCCCACAGACTGATACCATCTTTTATTAAAACGACGCTTAGAATAATGCTCTGAAATAAATATTCGTAACAAAAGTCCCTTGACGAGAAACTTACTTTTCAAACGTTTCATTTTCTATTTTCATAGCGTTTTGTTACTATAAAAACTAAAAATTAAAATAAATCACAAGCAAAATACAACGGGCTTGCCGTTAACACAAAATAAAAGAGGTCTGTTTTTTTTAACTTACTTAAATATTATAAAATCTGTATAGCAGTTCCAGTCCAGATTTATAGCACTACCTACTCATAATATTTGGAAACTCAAAATCAATCGTGCACGATAATACAAAATGTTTTTGGCAATTTACTGGGACATTGCATTGCATTACATGCGCAATAGGTATTACGTTTTGATAACAAATTAATAGATTGCAGATTTGACATTCGTGTTCTAAAACGCGATAAACTGGATATAATTTACGTAATGTACTGACCGAAATATAACACACATGAGTTCTAACTATTACAGATGAGGTCTTATTTTTTATTTTCAAATCTAGATGACGCTGTCCCTCATTGCAGCATTACTTTGAGAGTTAAAAGGGGTGGTGTTCGTAAAAAGGACCCAAATATTAAAAAATAGTCTTATGCACTTGTAATGGTCATGCGATTAACATAATGACCAGTGCCCCGATCAAGAAAAACTATCGAATACGAAAGCGTATTGAGAAATGTCAATTCGTATGTAAATTGGACAAGCGCCCCTGGCGGTGCGTAAAGAAATCACTTTTATTCATATGGATTTTGACATTTCACGAAACGTTTACGCATTCGATAGTTTTTCGTGCTCACGGTACTGATGTGGCGACTGTATGTAGGTACGTATTAGTTCTACTAAATCGACACCCTGTATAATTATAAAACGGGAGCATAAGATACAGCTTTCTGTGTTCAATCAGGTCGAAATAATCAATCTTAAAGGTTGTTGGGTGGACCCGAAACATCCTGCTTGATACATCCAATCAACTTTCATTCAAAGTAGGGATCATGCCTCCCTTTACATGATTTTAGATAGATAGGTATCTAAATTGGGTGTAGGATATTCTAACCTACATAAGCTCCATATATTTCATTAGATCAAATAATCATTGAGATGAAAGTTATACTCACCATCATCTTGGCCGACCATAGGCTTTTGCATTGATTTCTAAAACCGGTTGTGAGCAGTTCTGTCATTATCATTCTCCTGATTCATCACCAATTCTTTAACCTTTACAAGATTTTTTTAACTATCTTGTCAGAAGATGTCCAGTGGACTATAAACATAGCATTCCTTATCAAAGGATCTTCATCTGATATTTTTTGAAGGTAATACATACTCAATCATCGCTTGCAATAGGTATCTATTACAAATTAATTATTATGCTGATGAAAAATATAATCAATACTTGTCACTTGCAACCAATACGAATGTTACCTTAAAGGCAAATTGAAAAACTAAAATTAATTTAAATCTGTAAATCTAATGGTGACTCCACACGTCCTGGCGGCTTGCGTGGCTTGACAGTCAGACTTGTCAGAGAGTATGGAATTGCCTGACAGCCTGCTCTTGCCACCGGGCTGCGTGGAGGTGGAGCCATCATCATCATTATCACCTAAAGGACGTCCACTGCTGAACATAGGCCTCCCCCACGGCTTTCCACAACGTCCGACTGTGAGCGGTCTGCATCCAGTGCGATCCTTGTCGGTAGACGTCATGTGCTGCGCCTTTGGTCGAAGGGTCTCCAATCTAGGACTTTTCTGCCCCAACGGCCATCAGTTCTACGCGCTATGTGCCTAGCCCACTGCCACTTGAGCTTACTGATTGGCAGGGCTATGTCCGTTACCTTAGTTCTTCTACGTATCAGTACGGTGACGACAAAACTCCGGACCGCATATGAGTAATAACAAGGCTTCGACATAGTACTATAGTACAAAAACATATGTGTGTATAATTACTGGGTACAATGTCATCGCACCTTGGCTACCAGCTTGGCAGGCCGCCAACTAATTAGTCATGTAAATGGAAGCTCAGACGCAGTGTTTGGCGACAGAAACACCGCGTGGCTATGCGATTATTGGCCCATTATTATTGTACGCTCAGAATTGTCACAGAAACAACAGATTGAAATGTATAGCAGGCTATCATAAAATACCTACATGTTTTTAGGTTTTTTATTCTTTATTTTTACATATTCAATGTATTCATCTACAAAACAGTTTACATAATGAGTGATGAATGGATTTAAGAACAGAATGAATTTATTTCTACAGGGAAATACAAAGTTCTACATAAGTTTGCACAGAGTTTCCGCACGGTGCGCTAAAATACTGTGTCGCAAACCGAATAGTGATATTGTTCTGTGTATTTGAAGAGTATGGAAATACTGAAATCATAGTCAAATATTTAGTGCCAATTAACTGGTTACATACAGCAAGTCGAAAATCCTTCATCAGTGAAAGATGTATTAATTTTTTTTATAACAAATATGAATGTTTACAATATGGCTTAAATAATTCCTATGCGTGAAGAAATACTGAATATTGACCGATGTATATTATTATGGTGGTAATTTTATCGCCAATTCGTACTTATTCTGTAATACATGAAAAAATATAAACAACCTATAAAACGAACGATATACTGACTCAATTCTCAATCAATTTCTCAATTCTCAAGACTCAAAGCTGTGTTCTCAAATCAAGCATAGCACAGATTAGTGACAGTTTAAATATTAAACTCCCACTATTATTGCCCTCGAGAACAATGCAACCTGAATGGTCTCTGTGGATTTAATACCTAATTGGTCAATTCGCGCCGAATTATAATAGTATGGTTACAACAGAATACATCCGTCTAAAACAGTCGGTTCTTATAGTTGTTAATTAAATTTAAAAATGGTAAGTACTTAGCCTACCCATCTTTACCTATATGAAAATAACTAACTTACTGAATACCTGGAGCACGCTAACTTTATTTGCTAAAATAATTTTATTCACAAAAATTTCAACTAAAAATTAAGAATTACAAAGAACATTGTCCAAAATTAACCTCGAACAACTCATCAACACCGCCAGCCAATAAAAACAACACCAAAGTGTAATAATTAAATTCCATAGCCAAAAAGAGAAACATTTTTAACGAGCCAAACGGATAATGAATTTGTCATTTCAGTTTAATTAGCGTTGGGACTTGCAAAACTTTTTATAACGTCTCTGCTGCCGAAATATTCGAGTTCCGCAAAAATCTCAGTTACTGTTAAAGATTAGAACACACATGTAGAAAAAAAGTCAACAAGTAATTTAAAATTGAGTTTCAAGATTTCAACATGGTTATCAGATAACAATACTTTAAATATTTCTCATTTTAGTACACAAAGGATATCACGTGACATTTGGCCAATAAGAAGATCTTAAAGGTTTAACATCTTATTTAAATACAATTAACATAAATAGTAGAGTAAAATATAATATATATAAAATAGTATAATAAATAGTAGAGTAAAATATAATATATTAATTTAGTAGAGTAAAATGAAATATGTCATCTAAAGTACATTATTCTGGTTTTGTTTTATTTATAACGTATTTACTTCATACACAAATTTCCTTACCTTTTAGCAGTCTCTTAAACCTATATCTTCTTGATATTGTATTAATACATATTTTGGTCAAATGTTCAGTAAGTTTGTATGGTTTAACACTCGTATAGTTAGTTTTTATTCTGCTGATGAACGGATGATGAATTAGCATGTTGTTACAGTGAAATTTATAAAAATAACCCGCCTTAAAATACTTGTGGTTTAAAGTTATTCCTGATATATCTCAACAGCTACTGGACCGATATTGATTTATTTAACACTGTACTAAGTTAAAATACGTTTAAATAATTTAAAACAGAATCATATTATTGATACAACTTCTCGTCTATAATACAGTGTGCAACGACCCCAAAGCTTGACTCTCGTCGTGTTAAAATATAAAAAGTTCGCTTTTTGATTAAACTTTGTACACGTTTCGCTAATAAAAGCCGAATGACACTTCAATTTCATTAAGAAGTTTAGATTTAAGACTGTTGGCGAAGGATTTTTAAGAATTACAATATTTTTGAAATATTTATATTGTTGGAGGTTGTTGTTAGTTTAGAAGGTTTGTTGTATTTGTTGTATTGTCGTGTGGTCTATGTTTTCAGTCCAAAACATATCATTGAAAGCATATTAATATTATATAGCCGTAGAGTTTGTTTGTTTGAACGCGCAGATAGGGCTAACATCACGCTACACGAAGAGAGAAAAATCAAAACGCGCGGGCGTCGCTGCGGGGGACTTTTAGTGTAAACAATTAAATTGAAAGCCATACCATAATAATATTTTAAAAGCTATCTCTAACATCCCTTTTAAAGCATTCCTAAAATTAAACGCAATGTCATTTTATAATTTCCTTACGAAAACTGTTGACTGTGTGTTTTCATTATTTCTGCAAACTCAATTACTTTATTACATTAGTTGAGTCATTTCTATATTTATTTTGGTTTGAGGCCTTCTCAGTACCGAAAAGTCCGTGTTTTATAATCAAGCTATCTCTGTTGCTCCTTCTAACATGAATGAAATGGGTATCTCCAAAATACGGCCAAAACTTTTAGAGCAGGTTTTCAGAAAATACATTGCTATTAAATACTTCGCCCATCAAATTTATTAGTGTCCCTTCCGGTTCGGACATTAGTTTTCGAAATCCGCAATTTGATTGGTAATCATTTAATTTTAATCAAACTGTTTGTGAACTTTTGGAAACAATTTAGCTGAAAATTATTGGACTTCTTGAACTAATGTTAATATTAATATTAAGGTTTACTCGTAGACACACGTTAAAAAGTACTAATATCAATTTTCAAACATATATTTTCTACGTCCGTACAAAAATACCAACCTGTATATTCATTGATAAGTTTGTTTTTCTTTACTGAATAAAAGTTTTTTTCAACCAAGGGACCTAACACAATTGGGCATTACTTATCACAAGTACTATTGGGCCTATTAAAATTTTAATAACCAGTTACTGTGTGACTGCCTTAAAAAAGAATAAATATAAGTCACATATAACTCACACGAATAAATATAAATCGTTATAAAATTTTTACTTAAATGATATGCAACTACCAGACCCAGATAAACTGGGAACAGGGCAAGAGAATGATGATGATGATATGCAACTATCAGAATACTTGAAAAAAAAAACCTTTTATTTTGTAAAATAGTCTACAAACAAAATTACCTAAAATGTTTATGAAAATAACATAAACACAAGTCCACGGTCAATTCTCATATTGGACCCCACCGTGGCCTATTATGAGGGTCACCCTAATTGTTTAGAGGCCATTGAGGTAAGTTCCCGAGTTTTTGGCCCATTCGCAAATAATAACCCGCTTAGGATAAGGTGGGAAGATTTACCCACGAAATTACTTGGGAACTTCGTTACGAGTGGAATATTTGAATGGACGACGTTTGAAAACGCAAGTTGAATACTTGTTACATAGCGGACGTAATGGTTACCTAAAAATAATATTACGTAGCTAATATATAAAAAAAAAAACTTAATAAGATTTTGTGGATACATACATGACATGACATTTATTTCTGCGTAGCCCAAAGGTATAAATAAATAAATGAAATATACGAGTATTCGCCAAAACCAATTTGATAAAATACCTACATCTTATCGTATGTGTTCCTTGTTATTCTGGCATTCGTTAAAAAGTTCTGGGTAACATCATTCTTGATATATTTTCCTTGATATCGAAATGATTTAATAAATGATGTTACCTTAACAGAGTAAAACGGCAGCCAAAATATAAAACTATAAATGACTTTTTAATATGAAAATGTTTCAATGCACTTATACCTGCGAACTTCACCGTCAGAATCTAGACCTTTGGCAATCATAACTTGAATTCATGCAGCGAGAAGCAATTTAACTTGCACTTCAAAACTACGTTTGTTATACCTCGTTCTGCTTTGAAGACCACGAGGAATTAGGACGAAGTATACTCCACGACTTCGTTCACCATTTTTATTCGTAGCAATTGATTAAGCTGTGTTCCTAGTCGCAGCGTAATGTTAGATCGTTATCATTATCAGCCAAAGGACGTCCACTGCTGAACATCGGCCTCCCCCATGGCTTTCCACAGCGACCAATCACTATAAATAAATGATCAATTCAACACAAAAAACGCCTGAATCCAATCGAAAATATACAATTCACAAAAAAACACTATAGAGACTGAAATAGATGATTCATTCTTTATAACAAAGAATTCTAGTTTTGGAGAAATTCAAACACTAACTAAAGAAGTAGAAAACAAAGTAATAATGCTTTTTATTGCTTTATTAACATTCGTTAGCAGATCATTATAACCACTTAATGGTTACCTAATTAAGGTAAACTTACGGTTAGTCAGTAAGAGCGTATTATCATAGCGACACCTGTAACATCTAATCCCGTGTCTTGGAGGTGTCAAGTGGCACCAGCATAATCCCAACTGTCACCACAAGACGTAGGTTAGGCTTAGAAAATTTGATGAGGTGTTGCTAGTTCGCATAATGTATGATGGGTTTGATCAAGTAGAGTAGGTGTTATACGAAATATTTACTACGATGTTATTTTAAATTATTATGACTTTATTTTAGAAATAGACGTTACTTGTCAGAAAAGATTAAAAATGTCTAATGTACCTCTACAATTTTAATTTCAAAATGAATTAGCGGGTATATTCACAATTCAATCAAATTTATTGAAATTGGCAATAAGTTCAGTTGTAGTAAGGCAATTAGTCGAAAAACCGGGTTACTAGAGGGCTATGCAAGAGTCCCACTCATAAAATACATATAAAAAGTCTGGTTGTGAGCATAGCGCATTTTCTTCAGCCTGAAATACTAGATTCGATATGTGATTATTTATATAGGTTTATTTACCTTTGATTGCACCCACAAAATTCAAGCTGAGTATTGGTTAAATAACTACATTCAATCATCAATTATTTAGGAAGCATTCATTACGTATGATTGTTAGGTACTTATAAAATTTAACCTGTAAAGTTCTACTATGAGCGATGAGTTTTTCTTTTAACCTTTTGTTTGCCAACCACTGACTCAATATGAGTCCTTTGCAGGACGGGTTGTTTTCATATTATTATACACTGCCTCACAATGAAAAACATCAACTCACACTAGAAGCGATATAAACCACGATAATTCCACTCCAACTAGCTCATAATGTTTTCAAAAACAAATATTGTTGTTTATGCTTTAACAAAGTTGAACAAAAGTTATAACAAACACGTAATTATCATAACAATAGGTGTTTCCAGTAACAAACGAACGCGTCAGAGTTGAGGAACTTCTCTCCCTAGGCATAAAAGTTGGCATAAAAGTTATGCAATATATCGTCAACGGTCTGTGTGGTTACTGACAATAGAGAAACTAGATGCGACTAGGTTGGAAGCTTTAATAACTTTGTAGCGGGATTTGAAATAGGATATTTTGCATTTGTTATGGGTCTTTACGTTGCGACTTGAATTTTTTTTTATTAAGAAATAATTATTACTCTTTCCTTAAATAAATTTAATTTATGACTGTCTTGAGCTGCCCAGCATTATTTGTAACGTCTTTGGTTTAGAAATATATAGGTATAGAAATTGTTCGAGACACAGCCGTTTTGGTGATAAGTAAACGCCGCCATTTGCGATCACCTGATATTGGGTAGCAGCATCATTAGTAGTATGTACATACAGATGGCTGAAGATATAGGCGGAAAACACCCGGTTGTTAGCGTGCAGTGTGGATAGCAATAGGGAAACCATCACACTATTATCCCTGATTTGGATTTTTTATGAAAAATCCCTAAAAAACTCCACCGACAAGAGTCTAGCTCTTAAATTTGATTATGATAATGAAAATAATGCTGAAAGAGCGAACCACATCTAGTGTGCCGTAGAGCCGTGTCAGGTCAAAGTGCTCAGGTACACATTCGAGCGAAATGAGCGAGCGAGCGGCGCTTCAACGTGATTATCGTGCGAGCGCTCGCTTTCTACGTTTTAAATCTTCGTGAATGCGTTTTGCTACTCCAGTGCGCTGAGTATTTAGTCTTGTTTGAGTAAGTTTGAACTAAATTTTACATTAAATGTTGTTTATAAACTGTTTTTTTACCGACTTCAAGAAAATTATGTTCTCAGTTTGACCGTGATTGATGCACTTTTCAGAAAAGTATTCGTTACATTCTGGAAATGGTTTTATTTATTTAGTACAATACAAATACAAGTATTTTAGTACAATCAGGGATATTCTAAATTACACAATATCCGAAAAGTACGAATCTTTAAGGAATTAAATAACGCATTTGATTTCTATAAGAAGGAACACATTCATTTGAAATCTGTGGATGATGTCAACCTTTAAGGTCCTTTTAGTTGGTATTTTTGAAGGAGGTTCACTTAAGTAAACGAATAATCAGCTGTAGAAAAAATAGCTTAATTATATTTGCTACTAAACGCTTACTTTTGTTTTCAGCGTTTCTGTTTTAGCTCCTCCCGTTGAGCAATCCTACTTATAAATAAAAGCCTGCAGTTGTAAAATTTGCATATCTTATATGGCTACTTAATTCGTGACTACGATGATTAAGTAAATATAAAAGCTATTATAAACTCATAACAAGTCTGAAGTTATTTTATTAAAATTGAGAGTCATCCACTGAATTTAGCGACAGGATGAGTACACACAATCGGTCGTCGAAATACGTCATCAGAAAGGACATTGAGGGTACAAAAAGGTCTTTTAGAGGCTCAAGCACATTTGAATGTAAGGAGTCCTTCAGATTGGGCGTTTAGTTTGTTTAGCACGTATCTGTTTGCTTACAGATTTCATGGGCTTTAAAGTGTTTTACTACAGGAAACGAAATTATTGTGTTTGGCTTAAGGCCCATTTAAATCAGACGATCGAATACTCATTATATCCCCACTTTATTAAATTATTCTACTCAGAGCATTCGTTCGTTGTTCTATTGCGTTCTATAGAATATTCTAAGAACGCTCGCTCGACATTTTGGTGTAAAACGTTAAAATTGAACTTCCGTTTAGAACAAAAAAGAATGCTATAGTTCAGCTCTAGTTCTTTGTTCGTTTGGTCTAAGCCCACATTTATAAGAAAGTTTTAGGGGAACTACTGTACGTACGATTATGAAACGTCATTGGCACAAACTGGCAACATAGAAAAAAGAAGAAAATGAGCTGTGTGCTTTATCACATCTTTCGTCTTTATTAATCACGTCTTAGGCCGGGATTTTCAATGGACATTATTTAACTCGTCAAGTATGTGTGAACGAGACACAATAGAAATTCCATTATTATGCGACTCCCGGCAGTCGTTTGATACCTGACTGATTAAACTAATAATAAATAACTTGAACCAGATAAATCTTCTTAATTACCTACCTTAGGTTGGTAAGCATCAAAATCTGAAGCAAAGTATACGAATACATTTAGCAAAAAAATATCCGCCACTAGATTCATCGCCCGAAAAACAAAAATGTCAAACAGTCATCAACTATTCTATGAGCATGATAAACGCGTACAGTAGCTACGAATATACCGTTTCTAAATGGACGGACAGTGTGTCAGCGTCTGTTGATTAATCGTCCAAGTTTGATAGTTTGATAAAGTGCCGTGCCACCCGCTATCTATTTCAAATTACTAATGTGCGTATGGTTGCACGTTCCGAAATCTAGATTGATTAAAAAAATGCTCTTCAAATAATAAAAAAATTAACTTAAATAATTCATTATTATTTGTTTTTCAAAGTGATTCAATTTAAATTCTGATAATAATGTTTGAACTTATCGTAGACTGTCGAGTATTTTCTGTTGTAATGAGCGTAATATTGGATTTTATTCTGATTATTGAATTTAGTTGACGTGAAAAAAAAAACATCAGATTCCTATTATAAGAAATAGAAATAAATGACAAATAGGTACAAAAAAAAGTACATAAGGTAAAAATATTTTTTTTAAAAAAATTAACAAAATTCGGTACTTTTAACAAAACAGATATAATAATAGTATTAGATCCGTATAAGTCGCGACAGCAAACGATAAACATGCCACTGATTATCAACGAGTACCTTTGCAGACACTGCGTGTTATCAGTGTCGATTATAATGATGGACAGAACTACATACGAGTACTCCGACTCCTAAATAAGCCCTAAATTTCTATGAAGCGAAAAAAATGTGCCTAATTGAGTATTTTGACCCTACTTTTAGATCCTCAATCTCCTCCTACTCGTTTACCGAAAGTTATTACGTCATAAATCTACTTTTGCGGCCCTTGGGTTTCGAAAGCACTATGCAAAAAATGTCCCTAAAAATAAAGTAGTGCAATGTCGTAACCATCTCGGGGTTTATCTGAGGGTATATCTAAGTGAAGTGCGGTTTACTAAACCATCGATAAATTAAGTTTATCGATAGTTTCCTATATTGATATTGCCTTGAAATAATTTCTTAATTAATATTAATAAATTCTTATGGTGATCGACATGTAT
Organism: Pyrausta aurata; assembly: GCA_963584085.1. NCBI lineage: Eukaryota > Metazoa > Arthropoda > Insecta > Lepidoptera > Crambidae > Pyrausta > Pyrausta aurata. The sequence goes on from OY757264.1 coordinate 9,767,594, forward strand.
CGTTGAATAGTAATAGGTGTTATCATTGAAAGTTTACATCCTATGGATGAAATGCTATAATATCAATCCACGGTTTATTGGAAATCACAAAATGCTATTGTTTTTACAATTGACATTAATCTTGAGATTACAAAGTGACTGTTTTTCTCTATATAATTAGCAATAAAGATCACAAGTATTGCTTTAAACTACTTTAACCGTTGTGTTGCTATATAGACTTGATAAGTTTAAGATTAAATGAGAAACCAAAAATATGGCACGGGCGGGCTTTGGACACACGGCCTTAGCCAAACCAAGCCAATTAAGCTCTTACCAACCGAGCCACCATGCAGTTAACCAACCCGCGTGAAATTTTCGATCTCGAATACGTCATTAAACGTTATAAAACTATTCATATTTGATAGTATTCCGTCCATCCTATTGTAGCACTATCAATATCTGAATATTTTTTGGTATCGACTACCCAAATATCGATAGTTACACCCGTCACTATTGAAAAGGGCTAACCTCGTTATATTCGCACTATTTAACCCTTTGCACCCGATGACCTGCATAACTGCCTGACAGACCGAAGATGCCTGCGTCGTTATTAAAGTTACTATTAAAATATAGCTTAAATCTACCTTATGGTGACCACTAAAGCTTGGTTGTTTTATAAATGTGTCAATTAGCAAACTAAGCTGATGATTAAAGTTCGTTTGGAGTAAGATAATGAAACCAATCAAATATGAATAAATATAAAATAAATAAATAAATATGCGCCAGACAACACACCAATTGTCTGGTTTCGTGGTAAGGAATGTTCTTCCTAGTGTTCCGAAGTACCAGCACTATATATATTCTGTGGTACCAGACAACGATTATGACGGGGGGTCTCCCATAAATACTTAAATACATAACATCCATGACTTAGGTACAAATGTTCGTGCTCATCACACAAACATTTGCCCCTTCCGAGCCCGTGACGGCCGGCGTAATAGTCAGGAGCGCTGCGCTAACCATTACACCAAACGCGTCGACATCGCGACATAAGAGATGCGACCAATTGTAATAGGTGCAAAGATAAAATTCCGAGAAACACTACAAAAACATATATTAGGTGCATTACGCCACGAGCTACGTTGTTTGTATATTATTCTACGAGTTCCGAATACCTGCTACGACGCTACAAGACATTACTAGGATGCTACGAGATACTACTAGTACTCTTGACGCGCTCAATAAATCACTTGAATCTATTCGTTAAGTTTTAGTTTAACATGAATTTACAAAAAACAACAACTAAATTATTATTATATTAGTCGTGTGTTATAAAACTAACTCATTTTAACCGATGACATTTTTATTGGCGGCCAAGTAATAGCGGCTCTAACGCACAGTTGAAATAGAAAGGTAAGGAAACATTACAGCTATAATTTTTATTATACAATACTGTAACTTTAGCAATATGTTAAGCTTTTAACTTTTAGAAATCAAAAGATTAATCAAGCAACAATAAAATTGAATGTTTCGTGTTATGAGTTATCAAAAATCAAAACTATCAAATCAAATCATCATATCAATCAAATCATCACTACATCAAAAATAATGGTCTGCCATAATTGTATCAAAAATGTTGCTGACTTTTGGAGCGTGAATCCTTCATACTAGAAAAAAGTCATGGTTTTACTTACAAGTTTTGTCTATGGCCACCCAGGTTCGCAAAGAAACTTCGATGTGGTGACGTAAAAATATAAGGGATGAACTTTCTTCTGATTTTTTATAGCCCACAAAATTGCGTAGCTTTAGGGGTTCAAAGAAATGCTACGGATTTGCCAAAACGTAAACCTGCTGGCGTATTACATATTCGTAGCTGGCATGCAATTGTGATTTGATTGTAATAAGTATGAGAGGTTCAAGTAATAGGGTGACACATCATTAAATCTTATCTTACTAATGTTGTAAATGTTAAAGTTTGTGAAGATGGATATATATGTATGGATGTTTGTTATTTCTTCACGTAAAAACTAGGTACTAAATGGATTTTGATAAATTTTCATAACAAAACAGTTCATACACTGGTATAACACATAGGCTATAATTGTCCTGCCTTCGTCTCTGAGATTTAATTGACCACGTAGTAGGGCCTACTACATGGTCAATTAAATCTCTTCGACGAAGTCAGGACAATTTGGATCGAACTTCACTTACAAGTAAGTTCGTTTGATCATCCAATTCATATTGGTATTTAAGCTACAATACTAACGTGGATGAAGTCACAGGGAGGCTTTTAATGTTCTTTTGTTGATGAAAAACGAAAGCGACATACCTTTTCAATTCTAACAGTGCGCGTTCACCAGAACCGATTACGTAAAGCCATTTCACGTTCATAGACAGTTTATATTTTTACAATTAAAAGGTATTGAAACCATAATAAGAAACATGTAGAATCAGGATTCAAATAACTGGAAAGGACAGTGTTTCCTGGTTAATGGGTACACTCAGCCCGTTAAACGAAATCGCCTGTTTCGGTTGGCCTTATGTTTTATTCAGTTGAGGTACGAAGTCGACTGTCCGAGTGCACCAAAGATTGTCAAACTGTTTTATTTTAATTCAATTATATATTTTTGTAGGATATGGACGTGGACGGAACGTTAGAAAGAGATGACAGACGAGAGAGAGCAAAAAAGAAGAAGATCGTTCAAACTTGAAAGAGGAATGCAGAAGTTGACATGAGAGGAGTGTGAGGGTCTAAAGATGAATGTATGAACGTGAAGACGTGTTTATTGTAGAAGAAGCATAATAAACCAAAAGTTCAACCAATCTTGTGCATTTCTGATATGCAAACCCCGAGACCCAATTTTTTTTTATTCTTTGTTTTTTTTTAGAATGCTTACTCAGTTACATTCTGTCATTTTTAATTTTATCTAAATAGATATTGCACAGTATCCTATTCTGGTGAATCGTACATCAACCTAATAATATATAACCTAATAATAATGAAGCAGTCTGTCTCAATGAACTCAACGCCAAACGCCATACTCGAAATACACGCCCCAAGGTCTACAACTTAGGTGCAGTTGCAACACAAGTGGACAGTTGCAGTGCAGTCTATGCAGTCGCACGTTCAAGTCCAAGTTCGGGTTTGCAAGTGACCTCCGAGCTCATGACAAGGTGTCGCCGTCGACGGAGAAGTCGTGGACGACATCATCATCATCATCATCATCACATCAATAGATTTTTTCATAAGGTTGCAATTTGCATCTTAGCACTTTAATTTTATTTTTTTAATCTTCTGAACATTGTGTGACAAACATAAGCTTTTTTTAAAGAAGCTTTTGGGACAGCATAGTCTACTATGCTGTCACACAGCATAGTAGACTTGCGTAGAATAGAAAAGAAAAAAACAATCTTCAGACATACTTATTTTACCTTCAAGCGGTACTTTACCGTATTTTACCTTCTCATAATGTTTGAGCACCAATGGACCAGACACTACTCTCGGTGTTAATATTTGAAGAAAGAAAGCATTGTCGGATATGCAACTCATTTATTATGCACTCCATTTATTATACAGTCACTCCACTAAGAAGTTAGTTTTTCAGACATTTCAGATTGTATTTTCTTTTCACTGACAACTTTAATTTAATACCGGCTTTTGTTAGGAAACTCCATTCGTTCTATTATTACGTTTACAATAAAGCAACCATGAAGTTATCTCTTCATAAAGATGTTTTTAAAAAGCAATGGCTTTTTTACAGAAATGTGTTAGACATTGTTGAAATCTTTGACATTTGTATTGTATTTTTTATTGTTATCTTATTATTATTTATCCTATGAATTCAAACACAATTTATTATTGTTATATGAATAAATTAATGATTAGTCAATATAATGCGAAATTGCAATAAGAATTGCTATATTGACAGTAAATCAGAGCGTTTAAACTATCAAAACTGAATCGCAATACCATGCACCGACTCCAAAATAATTTGTTACCCAAATTCTTTAAATTTCTTTTTTATTTCATATTTTTTTTAAATAAACTTACACTGTACTTTAAGTTGAAGTATACCTGATTAAACTAAAAAAGAATCATCTTGCTATGACTTCTAGTTTTAGAGAAATAGGTACGTGAATAAACATACAAACATACATACACTTACAAAAATTTTCACACAGTGTTTAGAATTAGAAGCCTTACTAAATCAATATACTCAAATATTATAAAATTACAACGATATCCCATACATACACAATGAATTGATTACCTCCTTTTTTAAGTCGGTAAAAATATCTAGATATAACGATTTAGCATATTGTGCTCAGGGATCAAGTTGTAGCTTTTAATAAAATGCTAAAGCTGCCATCTAAGTCTGGACCCTTTTGTGACAGGTGCTTGTGTAGTAAAACGTTTACCTACCCACCTTCTGACAACCTTTGGGCGGTTTTGTTTTTATATAATACCACAATCATTTCTGCTTAGCCCAAAGGTATGACTGGTAGAGAATGCCATACGGCATTAAGTCCACCTTTTGTACAGTTTTTGGTTGTGCAATAAAGTATAAATAAATAAATACCCTTTTTGTGTATTTGAGGCGCTCGTAGCGCAGTTGTGGCAGCGCTTTGGTAGTAATACCACAGTAATACCGAAGTTAAGCAACTTACGGCGCGGTCGGTGTTTGGATGGGTGACCATTCCGACCATATAAGTGGCGCATATCACGAGCATCTCCGTGCTTCGGAAGGCACGTTAAGCAATTGGTCCCGGCTAATATCGGTTGATATTAGTCGTTAAGCCTAGTCAGAGGCCCTATGGGCGGCTTGATAAAGTCTGACAGCAAGGTTCGTCGCTTGCCTTGCAAACACCGAGCCCGCGTGGTGGAGTATGGCTCATACTACCTCACATTTGAGGTAAGGCCTTTGCCCAGCAGTGGGATGCTTACAGGCTAACTTTACTTTACTTACCCTCTTTGTACTGTTTTAGAAGTCGCTAGGCATTTTAAAAGAGATTTTTCAATGCCAAAGTTTGATGGCGTATAGTTTTCGAACATTGATTGGCTTGTTGATATTTGAGGCACTGAAGGTAATGGTAAGGTAATGTAAAATTAGTTGGATGTGTTTTATTTTCAATTTATTCTTATCTCCATATCCAAATCAATAAAAACTACCAATTTGTTCTTAGTGAAAACGAGCTTATTCTCATGCTGAAATTTAAATCATCCGCATCACCTTTACCTCAGAATCAATAAGGGAATGGCAAATCTAATCGCAATCGGGTGGCATCTCAAAAAGTTGCCAAACTGAAATTGCCTGCGATCCCTACTTGAGCGAAGTTTGGCCAGCATTCTATTTGTGACGACGGAAGAATAATATAGGTAATTACTTACCGAAAGCCTTTTGTTTTACGGTTTTCTTTATATTTTTTTAACCTTTTAACACCCATCAATTTGAATTAATTTACCATGAAGTAAGAAGTTTTTTTATCGTGTTGAAGGCCTGTTTCACAATCCCAAAGCAAGTCTCAGTTAAATTTGTCTACCGACCTACCTACTTTATAAAAAAAGTTGGGTAAATATTTATTCTGGTGGGTAGTACTTACTTTTTATGTAAAAGTCCTTATAAACTTAATAGTCCCCCTAGCCGATTTCGGCTACGGTGGCCAGTCACAACGACTAACCGACTGCGCGGGACATATTATAGTACACAAGTGTGTGCGCAAACCCAGGTGTAATCCTCTATTCTTATCAATCTCATAGCCCGATGGGACAGCAATCTGACACGACCGGAGAGAGATCAGGCACAGGACCAACGGCTTTACCGGCGGCTTTTTATATATTTTTTTTTGATTAAATTAGTTTTTTTTCAAAACATTGACGAGAGCGTGGTATTATTTTTTCGACGTCGAATAAATTTCTCGTAGCGCGTGATGTTTACGCTGCCGACGAATTTATTAGAAACACAGGGACGGGCTATGAAAATTCAGTGGACATTTCTTTAGAGCCAGTGTAATCGATTACTAGATAAAATGTGTATGTCAAGATAGTATTTTATAAAAACAGTGCTATATACACATGGACAAGCCTGTTGAATTTGCAAGTGCTTATTTTAACGCGTAGACTACGTCACCTTATCAATGTAGCGAGATTACTCTCTCAACAATTCAACTCAATTCACTGTTTTCTTTAACATCCAAATCACCCTAGATCCGACCCCGCCCACGTCGTTCACTTTAGCAGAACCATGCCGGCTTATTACTAAAAAACTTTGGCGACAGTTGTCGAATCCAAGTTTGTTGGTGCTAAATTAATAATGAACAGGAAAAATATTGAAGCATTCTTAGAACGACAAATTAGTAGCACGTGCAATATTCGTTTAGTAGTAACAAATATTTGAGACTCGATTGTACCATTTTATTTTTAAAAAAAACGTAAATTTGCTGTCCAACTCAATACAGGAAAATAATGATGGTTAAAGTAATAAACAGAGTGCTTAGGCGACTTAAGCAGGGCGACGGTCGTGTGACAGCCGCGCTGCTGATAATTTCATACAAAAATTACAGCAGTAAGCTGCTGTCGCTCTAATGCAAAAGCGCACTAAATATATTACCAACCTGAAATTAGCGGTATAAATAAATTACGAATCAGTGTCTCTGATGACCATCACGATCGTTATTACTATACAAAATGGACACTTAGATTTTAAAATAACCTTCGTATTAGCACTGCTTTATAATATTATTGTAATAACTAACATCACTTACACCAACGATAGCTGCAGAGATAGATTAGCTATCATTTGAACAACCAAAAGTGATTAAAAATAAAAAGTTTAACCCTAATAAGTCTTTACTAAATCGCTATCTAAAGCCTTCCGCTTCGATTGCATGCACAAACAAACACGCCATACCAAACATTGGGATTCTGTTTACCAAACCGATACAGATAGACCACCTCTATAATATATCAACATTTTCGAATCAATGTGTCCTTTTCGCTCGCGCTACTATGACCTGGCGAGTGAAAGGGAAACATTATATCCTACAAGTCATACCAAGTAGGGCCATACTCAGCTTTGCTGCAATTTGTTTTCAAGAGCACACGGGGATTTAGCTTCCAAGTTTTAAAATGCATGGAGTTGACATTCGACGTCGCAATATTTGCTCGAGCAACTTTGGACGGTAAACCAACAAAGCTACAACCAACAACCGTAAATATTTGGTTGACTATTTCTTGGTTTATTTCACAGTAGATACTCGTCGTAGTTGGCGAAGTGAAATAACTTTGCTTTTAATTTCTATCGCACAAGTGCATTAGCTACTTGCTGTGGGATCAGAGCAATGGTTGTCATTGGTGTAAATTTTATTTTTTATTTACCTATATCATTCGACTGCTGAGTAAAAGTCTCCCCCATTACTTCCACTAGTCCCTGTCAGCAGGTAATACTACCCAATCTTTTGCAAAACTGGTCAAGTCGTTGCACCACCTCTTCTTAGGTCTACCTCTACGTCGATAGCCGTTTTGTAGTATCCATCGCGTGACGATTTGGGCCCATCTATGGGTGCATCCTGCACACATGCTCCGCCCACTCCTATTTCGGCTTTGCCGTCTTCTTACCAGTCTGCTATGGCAGTCCTAAATATAAATAAATAAAATAAATATGCGCCAGACGACACACCAATTGTCTGGTTTCGTGTTTAGGAATTTTCTTCCTTGTGTTACGAAGTACTAGACAACGATTATAACCACGTAAGTATGTACTTAAATAAATATCTATGACTTAGGTACAATTGTTCGTGCTCATCACACAAACATTTGCCCCTTGCGGGATTCGAACCCGCGACGGCCGGCATAATAGTCAGGAGCGCTAGCCACTGCACAAAACGCGTCGTCGAAGTCCCGGAGCGTTTGTTGTATTTATAATCTTATCAATCCTTTTGATACCCAACACGCTTTCCGTCACTGTTTGGCAAACCTTGCGTTTCTGTCATTCATATATTTTATATTCAATTATTGAATGGTTTCGTTTTTGAATAGGGTAGTCTTATTTTTTATTGTTGCATGTCTTAGTTTTAATTTTTTATTATTGAGTCAACTCTACTCTTTTATAAAAATCGTCATTCCATACACTTGTGTAGTAAAAAAAAACTCGATTCGATTATGTCAAACAATAGACCCCATTTTGGGGTAACAGTGGCGAAATGTGCCTCTAAAATGTGGGGTATATAGTCTGCAAATTGAAATTTCCCCGCGATCCACTCCGAGCCCATCTAATCTCTTAAATAATAGCGTTTGAAACAATAAACTGAGATTTGGGACGTCATTTCGTAAGATTACGCGCGCCATTTGTGATATGGTCGGCTATGAATGACGTTGAGGGGCTGCAGATATATTTTAGAAGAATGTAAAAAAATGAAGCCTCGTGAAATACAGAAGATCGGAAGTACAAGAATGAACCAGCTATACAAAGGTTACATATTTAAGTTTTCATAAAATCATGACTCTCCCTTTGAGTCTATTTACTGTTTTTAATTTAATCAGGCCACAGTGAAACAATCAGGTCCATAAAGGATAAATACCTTATAGATAAATACCATTCTCTTCCGAGCAAACGCTGGGTCAGATAACGATTGGAAGTTTATAATTAAGTGTCACTAAACCGAAATATCATTAGCACGTTATTGAAGGGTAACGAGAAAGACTAACTTTGGTGTAACAATATTTGTCCAGGCTGTGACGGGGCGACACCCGCCTGCATAGATAGATTATACGCATCTAGCGAGAGCGGAAGAGAATATATGAAATCACAATTTACATGAAATATTTAAAATATCAACAAATCTCTTACTAAATCAAAAATTGATCCCCTCAACGGAAAAAGCTTTCTCAATCCGTCCGTGGGACCCGTTTGTAGTGGACGTGTGCGCAAGTTTTTATAAATAGTGTCAGGGTAATTTGTTCCTTAGCGTGTTTACAATAAGCTCGGTAATCGTGTGTGCCACAGTTTAAGTGACAAATCGTAGCGGTGTTTCTTAACTCCTCGGACCGATAACTCTGTCTCATTTGGACATCGCTTCGTGACTCGTTCGGATAAATCCGTGCAAAATTATACAATGGCTATGCAGCGATCACCACCGACAACTGCATCTTCCTCGAAGATAGAAAAATACTCGTCGAATCCCGACTTACCCGAATCATGCAGGGGCAACGATGCCTTTGTCAACTTCCGCAAGCGCAAACAGCCTGAAGATGAAAATATTAAACCAATGATGGAGTATGTTGAGTTAAAACTAGATGCCAAGCTAACTTCATGGAAATCACAGCTGGACGCGGTCATCGCCGAAAGTATCAAAAAATCGATTGATTCTATTTTGGACAAAGAGGTTAGGAAAATAACATCAAATATTGATACTTCCCTCAAGAAATTCGGTGACAGATTAGATACGATTGAAAAATCATTGTCATACGCAATGGAGAGGCAAGATAATATAGAATCCCGTTTAAAGCAGGTAGAAAGTCAAGTTAGCTCGAGTGATGATATTCGCAGTCAAGTCACCCAATTACAGGATAAAATCGATATAATGGAGCAGCAAGCACGGTTGTACAACATTGAGATTGTCAATATGCCAGAGCGACGTGACGAAAACTTGTTAGCACTCGTTGAAAAAATGGGAAGTGTTATTAATCACCCTGTCAATAAATCCGACATAGTTGCCGCTCATCGAGTGCCACATTTTGATAAGAAGTGTCCACGGCCAAAAAACATCGTAGTTAAATTTGCTACGAAAATACTTCGTGACAACTTCATCACAGCATCGCGAGCTATCAGAGGGCTGAAATCGGATCAACTATGTGTTCCTGGTACTGTATGCACGGTGTACGTCAACGAACACCTTACGACCAAAAACAAGCAATTATTTCGTTTGTGCCGAGAACAAGCCAAAAAGTGTAATTATAAGTTTGTTTGGGTTAGTCGGGGTACTGTTTTGGTTCGTCAATCTGAGTCATCTCCTATTTTTGCCGTACGATGTGAACAAGACATTAAAAAAATTAAATCTTAATTGTCCCTTTATAACTAAATACTGCTACTCTCTGAAAATATTAAATAAAGGTTTAAAATTGCCCCCGTGTGAATATACTGATGCTATTTGCCTACAACAATTTAAATGTATCGATTTGTTATATACAGATGTGTGTCCTATTGTATTAATTGTAAATTGTTATATCATCTGGTCACCCCTAATAAATATTGTACTGACTAAAAAACGATCTTGGTCTGCATTAACATATAAGGTATTTATCCAAATTTTAACACCCAATATTTACTACAGATTACCCACAACTTATTTTATTTTCACTACTAAAGATGGCTAACAATATTACTATTTATTATCAGAACTGTGGAGGGATAAAAACTAAACTGCACACACTCCTTATGAATATACTTACACAATCATACGATATCATAATACTAACGGAGACATGGTTGCATGGTGGTATAGCAGACACAGAATTCATAGACAATAGGTATTGGGTATTCCGCGCGGATCGGGATCGTGTAGCAAGCGGCCGCAGCGACGGCGCGGGCGTGCTGATCGCGATCGCGCGCACACTGTGCCCGGCCGGCTGCGCGCCCGTCGCCGCCGCGGCTGCCCCTCTCCCGCCAGTTATGGATCATGTTCTTGTGGAATTCAAACTAGCAAAACGATATGTATGTATAGGTGCAGTTTACATCCCGCCAGATCAAAATCATGAAGTTTACTATAACTACTTAAGTATCTTATGGGACCGGTTGCTTAGCGAGCATAGTAATATTGAAGACTTTTTTGTTGTTGGCGACTTTAATTTACCTAAGCTTGTTTGGATAAATGATGAACCCTATAAACAATATCCTAGTATTGAAGATCTGAATCAAAAACATATATACATTAAAAACTTTATGTCAGAACTAAACTGCTTTCAATTAAACACATTGAGAAATGAACATAACCGTATACTGGACTTGTTTTTTACTAATAAAACTGACTGTGAATTATACTCCCCGGCCAGCACATTACTTCGTACCGTTCCCCACCATCCTCCTTTTTGTGTATCATTCTCGTATGAAGTAGATCGGGGGTTCGTGATGCCTAAACCGTACTTGAGGTACAACTATACAAAGGCAAACTATGATAAAATTTGTCAAGAAATTGCGAACACTAACTGGGACGAATCGTTTTTAAATAAAAATGCTACCGAGGCCGTTTCAGTGTTTTATGGAATAATTTATAGTATAATTGATCGTTATGTGCCAAAAACTAAATGCAATAATAGGATGCACACGTACCCTACATGGTTCACCCCCACATTAATAGACCTCTTTAACAAAAAAAACCGGGCTTGGATTAAAATGAAAAAATATAACAACCAATCTAACTACAATGTATTCTCGATATATAGGAAAAAGTTCAAAATTTTATCAGAAAAATGTTACAATACATACATAGCAAAAGTAGAAAACAGCATAAAAACGAACGTTAAATATTTTTGGAAGTACATATCTCAGCGCCGTCATTTATCTGAAATACCGTGCAGTGTACAATACCAGGGTTCTGTATCTCATAGTCCTGGAGAATGCTGCGAATTATTTAATAAGTTCTTTCAATCAGTGTTTCAGCCATCATCTGTGCCTGATGATTTCTGTATTGAAAACCTTAACTTATCGTTTGAAAATGCCCCTGATCTAATGATTCAAGACATATCAGTTTCAAAGCTTCAAGTACGAAAAGTCTTACAAATGCTCGATATAACAAAGGGCGCTGGCACGGATAACTTACCGAGCATTTTCTTTAAAAATACAGCGACTGTAATTGATCTTCCTCTTTCTTATCTTTATAATAAATGCTTATCTGACGGAGTATTTCCTGAAATTTGGAAAAGTGCTAGAATAGTACCAGTTCATAAGGATGGATCAAAATCGGATGTTACAAATTACCGACCGATTTCAATATTGCCCATTTTGTCTAAGGTTTTTGAGCGTCTTGTCCATGATGCTATTTATCCCCACCTACACAATATTATCTTAGAAGAACAACACGGCTTTGTAAAACGGCGTTCTACAATTACAAACCTGGTAATTTACACATCAAACCTATTTCATGCATTAGACTCTAATACTCAAACTGACAGTATTTATACAGATTTTAGGAAAGCATTTGACTCAGTTGATCATAAAATACTTCTTCAAAAAATTGCATTCAACGGTATACACGGTAACTTATGGCGATGGTTCAAGTCGTACGTATCTCACAGAACACAAAGGGTTGTGATCAAAGGCTCAGAGTCAGAAGTGGCCTATGTTACGTCTGGTGTCCCTCAAGGATCCATCTTAGGCCCTCTCCTGTTCGTGATCTTCATAAATGACATTAAAACTTGTTTTAGGAACAGTCGAATTCTATTATATGCTGATGACCTAAAAATTTACAGAAGCATCAATAGTTTCGAAGATCACGTTTTGCTACAGGACGACCTGAGCAGATTCAACAATTACTGCATTCAAAATCACTTGCAACTCAGCCTTAATAAATGTAAAATAATAACCTTCACTAAAAAGAAGATAATTAGTAGGTTTGACTACTCCTTAGGCGGCACAGTTCTCTCAAGAGTGACTAATATTAGAGATCTTGGAATCACACTTGATAGTAAACTTCATCTTGATATCCATGTTCAAAACATAATCAGTAAAGCGTTTAAAATGTATGGTCTTGTAATGCGTTCTTGTCGTGATTTTAAAAATTCTAAAACACTAATATACCTCTATAAATCATTAGTTAGGCCTCAACTTGAGTATGGAGTATCTATTTGGAACCCTCATTATGAAAAATATAATAACAGTATTGAAATGATTCAAAAGAAGTTCTTACGTCGAGTCAATTACAAATGCTACCGAAAGCGCTCATCATATTTGACCCTTTTGAAGAAATATAAACTCTTAGACTTAAAATCTAGACGCTCCCAGCTCGATGCTAGACTACTATATGACATCTGTAATAATAAATATGACTGTACCGATATAATTAATCGCATTAACTACTCAGTACCATCACGAACTCATATGCGATCTACACGCATCAATCTCCTTTTCGCGGTTGCCACGCCCCGGACAAATGCTGGTATCCGATCCCCCTTACGACGCATGCTCGACACGTATAACAAAAAGTTTAATTCAATTGATATCTTCTCTTGCAGTGCCAGATCGTACAATAAAGAAATTGTAAAGTTACTTACTAACCATTAATATTAACACACACACACACACACATCTACTAACTACAACCACTCTAACACACCCTTTTTATTTTCATTTTGATATTTTATATAAAACTGATAAACACACACCTTCTACAACCAAAATAATTATTGTGTTTTAATAGTTTAATATAGACATTTAACTTGAGTCCCACATGTTAATTCAACTTTTTACCTAATATGTAACCATCGATGTTGAGTTTACAATGATTGTAAGGTTTAATGTCATGTGTCATCGTAACAAATGTTTATTGTAAACTTGTTTGTGGTTCTTTCAATAAATGAAAAAAAAAAAAAAAAAAAGCACAAAGGCTCATTTAAAACAGCCTTCATAAAATAGGCGTACGAGTGACAAAGAATTTTATTGCACAGGAAATTAACTTTGGACAAAATGAAATGGAGCCAACAAAGTACACGGATATGGATTCACTCATACCCTATCACATTTTGATACATGAGATACTTAAAACACGTACTTCGTTACGTTCTACTAAACATATATTTTACGTACCTAAAGTAAAAGAAATCATAATAAAAGCATGCTTTTAGATAAATCTGAACGTGGAATTCTTTAGAAAGTGGAAATCCAATTAAATCAAACAAAGACGATACATAGTTGGCAAATCAAATAAAAGGATACAGGCAATGTTGTAAATAGAACGAGATAAACAAATAGATTTCATTTCCTGCTGCTATTTACCGTTGCAACGGAATAAAGTGACAGCATCAGGGCAAGTCAAGAGAGATGGTGTGATTTTATTTTATAGAATGCATTTAGAGAGCAAGAGCAACAGTCCAAGCAAGCGTATATTTGATTTTCCACTTTAACTCCTTGGTTTGCACATCTTTATTAAAAGCATGAGGTGTATTGAATAGTCTATAAAATAATTTTACAGCCGCATGCTTAAAATATTTTGTTCGGTTATAAAAAATAGATTGTTTATAGGTGGCAATTAACGCGACGCAAAAAAGTATCACAAAAAAATACTATGGTTCTTTAATAGCATGCCACGTAGGTAGCCATTGAATGTATGTATACGCTCTCATGTAGTTATTCAATTTGTGTTTGAATCGAAAAGCCTTCGGTGTGACAATGAAATGCATCTGAATGTAGGTGACGTCGTTGATTTCAACGGTGTACAGTTGAATGACTTCAATCGGTTATTCAAGTAACTATCACACTCCAGTAACTTGCACCACAATAAGAACCGTCTCGAAACATAACCACGACAGTGGCGGCAGCATCACAATGGATGCACCGTAACTCCTCAATGTAAACTCCACAATGCGCTTACACTCACACCTTTTTAGTTGGGAAACGCTGAACTCAAACTTCTGGAGCTCTATTTTTGAATCACTCGCTTTACTATTTCAAGTGATTTTCGTTCAAAAAAACAAATGCAAGTCAACGAAAATCTCGCTAAATATAGACACGAGTAATTACAGTAATTACAAGATTAAAGGCGAGGATACACATGCCTGTAAAATGGGGCAGTAACTTGCATGCCAGTTACGGGCATACGCAAGTGTAGCAAATTGTGGTAGCAAATATTCACACGCGCCAGTTTTGGAGCCCCCGCGTCTACTCCCTCACATTGCATACCAGTAAGCGTCTTCCTACACATACAAGAAGATGGCACGTGCCAGTAGCTGGCATACAAGTGTGCCAGCTACACTCTCTGTACTATACTCTCTGTGTATTTTAGCCTTTAGTGTTATTTTTTAGGGTTCCGTACCTCAAAAGGAA
Organism: Pyrausta aurata; assembly: GCA_963584085.1. Taxonomy (NCBI): domain Eukaryota; kingdom Metazoa; phylum Arthropoda; class Insecta; order Lepidoptera; family Crambidae; genus Pyrausta; species Pyrausta aurata. The sequence continues at coordinate 9,782,605 of OY757264.1, forward strand.
AAAACGGAACCCTTATAGGATCACTTTGTTGTCCGTCTGTCCGTCCGTCTGTCAAGACCCTTTTTTCCCGGGACGCGTGGAGGTATGAAGCTGAAATTTATATCAATTACTCAGGTCTACTGTCCCTTGAAGCTGTGAAAAAATCAAACTTCTAAGCCAACGCAATCAAAAGATACAGCCGTTTATGCCGCAAATTTTCGACACTTGCAAGGGAATCAAAACCTACAGGGTGCTTCCCGTAAACTCAGAATCTTGAAATTTGGTACGAAGCAACATCTTATAGCATAGATAAAGGAAAAATTACGAAAACCATAAATTTTTAGTTACATCACATAATATATATTTTTTTAATAATTTTAAATTTACTACCCATTTCCTCATAATCGCATAGAGGTATTAAATTGAAATTCATACCAAATACTCAGGTTTATAATACCTTTAAGCTGTAACAAAATCAAACTTCTATGTCAACGCAATCAAAAGAAACAGCAATTTAAGCTGCATATTTTGAAACTCGCAAGTACTCGTAAGGGAATCAAAACCTAAAGGGTACTTTCAGTCGACCTAGAATCCTGAAATTTGGCATGAAGCAACGTTTTATAGCACACATAAAGGAAAAATTCCGAAAACCTTAAATTTTTTGTTACATTACAAAATATATATTTTTTAATAAATATAAACTTATTAACGCGTAGAGCTATCAAGTTGAAATTCATATCAAATACTTAGATCTAATTGTAAACCTTGCAGGTTTGTACGGAACCCTCGGTGCGCGAGTCCGACTCGCACTTGGCCGGTTTTTTTAAATCACTGCCGTGTCCGTATCAACTGATTGCCGTTCGTAAATCGAACATTAATCAAAGAAAATCCTACGCCATATTCACGCGAGTAATTCAAACATATGTCTCTGAATGTATACCTTCATTAGTTTTCAGTTGAGGGAATGTCATACATCTGACTTGTTGGGTAAAACTCTCTCGATAATGCCTTTAAGTAACCATGAAAACGAATGGTCTTTAGTCGTACCTAGTAGAAGTAACAATTTAACTCTAATCGTAACTATGTTCTAAGCTTGACAAACATAATTGACTTGTTTTTAAAACTTGATAGAACATAATTGACCTTAAAAGATAACTACTTTTGTAACGACATAGAATATGAATGGCTCTACGTATTTTTGAAATCTACTCGTCTTTTTTTCTAAGCAACCCAATAATTTTTAGGATGATGCAAGGTGCAACCCAAAAAAAGAGATAATAAAATAAAACTTAAGTACCCCAGCATAAACTTTCCGTCTTATTTTTCCCCAAATCCTTTAATATTACCTACTTTTGATTCGCAGAAAAGAGAAGTGCTTGAGAGGACTGCCTGTAATTGTTTAATGGAGTGGAACTATACCTAATGGTGATAACATCCCAAACGAGGTTACTTTGCTCTTCTGGGTTTGATAAGATGAAGAAGTATTTTAACATTTGAGTCTTAATTATTTTTATTATTTAAACTACTCTTTCGCTCGTCTTTTGTTTATTAGAGTGATGTCTGTATAGCATGAGTTTAAGTATTTACTAAAATTAAGAAAATTTATAAAAACTAATGTTTCAAATATAAAACAGCTGAACAGATTTTCATGAAACATGGCTAAGAATACTCGGAATAAAATTATCCATGAGAAAAATAAACTAAACGGAAATAACATCATCCGTTTCCCAAACGGACTACTACTTTACAACAGACGTATCTAAAGACAGACACGTTAAAACTTAAAACACACCTCCTTTTTGCGCTGACGGTTAAAAATAAACACACATAAACCCCCTTATTCATAATAATTCAAACAGTCAAATAAACCAATTTCAGCTATTACAATGTTTTGTCACTTTCTGTCAAATGATGACAATGCCAAGAAAGAACGAGACAAAACAGTGTAATAGTTAAAACAGGGTTATTAGACTGTTTGCGTTTTTATGATTAAGGGTGTAAGTATTTGCTATGTACTTACGCACTGAATGAATGGTATGAAACGAACACATTTTTTTGAAATGAGTTCACGTAAGCATTGAGCACGTAAGCACGTAAGTTTGTGGTAAGGGTTCCGACCGAACAGCTGTCGACCTTCACAAAAGAAGAATTTTTGCCGAGGGGTGTCGTATATCGTTGGTTTCGTGGACGGCTACCTGATACCAAGTTGCGGAACAGTACGCCGACAAAATAGTGTATTATTTGAATGTTTTTTGTGCTTGTGTTTTTATTTAAATATTTATGTTAATCTTTAAGGTATATATTGTATGGGCCTTTGTTGCTTGAAACAAATGATTAAATAAAAATAAATAAATTGAAATGCACTATGGAATTTTATTGTGACTTTAACAATATCGAAATAAGTGCACTTTGAAATGAAGTCTACAGTAAAATATTACAATGTGCATGGTGATTTTTGATCCATTCAATTCGATATTCACTGTCCATTGTCATTGTCAAGTCAGATATTTCATTCATTCAAAAGCAGGCAAGATTATTATTTATTCAAGGCAGATTGAGGGTTCCGTACGTAGCACAACTTTTTTTATACATTTAGTCAGTGAAAGCGTTTAAAGGTTAAGGCTGCATTTTACTATAACTTATATTATAAAAAAGCAACTTAGCACAGTGATTGAAGTCTCAACATAATTTATCTGTCAAATACGAGATAAAAATCAATCACGCAACAAGAAATGGAATAACGCACGAAATTACGAATAACGATTGACACAGCTTACGTGAAAAAACTTGCAAAATCCAACAGGGTTGCAAATGTGTCGGTGGCCGAGTGGTAAAGGCATTCGCCCGGCTAGCGTTAAGCACAGGGTTCGATTTTTTGTCCAGCACAGTTTTACTAGGGCTTTTAAAAAAAGGGAATTGTTTTAATTTTATTCAAAAAATCTTCTCAATCAATTAAAGCACGAATTTTGCCTTAGGGTTCTTCTAGCGCCGTCTGGTGTTTAACAGGCAAATTATGTAGAGATACACGTCATTGAATTTATTTCATGTTTCAGTCAAGTATAAGCTTCTCTCCCAGTTTTTATGTTCACGGATCCCTAAGAGCGCGCTGAAGTTGAATTTAAAGCACTTTTAATACAGCAGCAAGTACAATGTAATCTGTGTTTTCGCTAAGTGCTGTATTATCTGCCGTTCACACTTGGCCGCATCGGTACGAATTGGTTCAACTTCGCTACGCTCAACTTTGTTGGTATTACGATAACTTTGTGTTAATGCTTGGAAACGTATGCTGCCTTATTTATTTCTCGGAAATAAATATTTTGCTGAAATTTTAGCTTTTAAGTTGAATTTATGTTTGATGTTTTTGTTTAACAGTTGGTTGTTACATGAGTTTCAAAAAATAAGTAAATAAGGGATTGTTTTAATGAAAATTTTGCGATGCGAGTTGTAGATTGTTTGCGATGATGGATGTTTTTATGGTTAACAATTGAAGTTTGTACAATGGAGTTGTATATTTTTAACACTCACAGTGTTATTTTATACTCTTAATATTAAAATTAACTCAAAACTTAAGCAATTCAATACTCAATTGTTTTAATACACGCTAGTAGGTCATGCCTTTTCCGTAACCGAATGGCAAAAATCAGAATCCTTATAGTTGCTCTAAGTCTGTCTGTCTGTTTGTCCGTCCGCATGTCACAGCCACTTTATTCACAAACTATTTGGTAAACTTGGTAGGTATCTATCTACAGTTATATCCTGTTAATCGCTTTACGATTCTCATACAAAAAATAAAAAGTATAAAAATAAATAGTAATCTAAACTTGTGAATAGTACATTTTGAACTACAAAGAGGAATTGAATCACGATAGATACCAGTAAAGCCGTTAAATATGCTGTCACAGAATGGAATCCCTGTTAGCACTTATTATCACAGGTTTGAAAGCGCGGATGCAATCTCTGAATCTGTGAGCTGTGGATGACATCAATTTTGCGCCGAATTGCTATCGATTCATTTTATATTGAAATACTGAGAGCCGCGCGTTCAGCCGTAATATTTTCATTTGGATCGGTATGTGCACTTTAACGATTATTCTTACGATTTCATTTCAGTTTTGGTTATTTTTTTGACATGGCTAACTCATGTTACAAATAGGTACAAAAGGTAGGGCTCGTTTTCACGCTTAAATATTTGAACCCTTTTGATGATTTCTTACATCAGTAAATAAGCACAGCCTTTGTGTTTATGGGAATTGGATAATTGTACATTTTATTTATATCTTATTTTCATTATTTTATTATAGCTGTAGAAAACATGTTCTACTTTTAAGTAAAAAAAAGTAAAGTTAGCCTGTAAACATCTCACTGCTGGGCAAAGGCCTTACCTCAAATGTGAGGTAGTATGAGCCATACTCCACCACGCGAGCTCAGTGCGGATTGGTTCATTCTATTCTATTTATTTATATTCTACCTATATACCGTTTAAAAAAATGTTAAAAAACGCATTTAAAATGAAACACTTAAAAACTTTGACTTTGCAAAAAATGCTTTTTCCAACTCGAAACAAACACCATTGAATTAAGCGCAACTTGATTGCGTCTAGATCGCGTTGTGGGACATCCATTGTCGGTTGCCGCCGGCCTCCTTCCGACCGCTTCGTGAATAGCCAGCGTTGTATTGTACGCGACGCGACGAGTCCTGCTTTTGTTTCTGTCGCGTCAACGCTTTCCTGAACGCGTAACTGGGACGCTTATTGTAGTTAGACCGTCGACGGTTTGTGGAAAAGTGAGAAAATGTGAATGAAACGGTTTAAGCGGACGGTTGGTGGGTTAAGCTTAAAATTTATTTGGCTCTGGGAGTTATGAACTTGTTTGTAATATTATAAAGCATGATACAATTCAATTGGTGTGTGTGTGTTTGACAGATAGCATCACAATTGATGTTTAAGTCTGCAGTGAAAACAAATGTACCTATTCATTGGTCTTAAAATTAACCTTTTGAAGATTCTTACAAAGTCAAGTTTTAAATTCAGTTGGTAACTTGGTTCCAGCTGGTATCTATGACACAACTGATCCCTACAACTTGGAACCACAAATAACCTTTTCGGACAATAGCAATCGGCGAGAATGCCCTCTTTCATCTATGATTTGTCGTCGAATTTAACACAAAGCCACCAAATGGCGTGTGAAAGGAGAAAAAAAAGATACGGTTTCGTATCAGAACGCACACTTCTCGTTTCGTTGAGATTCAATGGGGGAAATGCATAACAAATCTGATCTGGAACGGAGATTCGAAGTGACGCGCTGGTTTTGCAATTCACGTGATATGGTTGGAGTAATTTTATTACTGGGGCTTGTGTGACTTCATATTGGTAATAGAGAGAATATTCCCTACTGAAACACCTTGAAATATTTTGGAGACGAAGTAAGGTCTTAGGTTGGTATCCAAGTACTTAAAACCAGATAGGTACATTGTTTAAATTAATATGATTCTTACAGGTTTGTATATTTAACTGTCGCATAAAATAAAATGACCGTTTTGAATGATATTGTGTGTACGATATTTCAATATCTCTAGCTGCTTAGGTACTTGGTTATAATAATAATCTTATGCGTATGTGTTAGCTGTAGGCAAATTTCAACAGTAAGGTAGCAATTGTGGGTGGGTATTCAGTATATTTTAGGGTTCCGTACCCAATGGGTAAAAATCTATCACCGACTGATGCATCTCAAGAACCGCGATAGCTAGACAGTTGACACAAAATATGTATTTCTGTTGCCGCTTTACAAACAAATACTAAAAACAGTAAAGTAAATATTTAAGGGGGGCTCTCAAACAACAAACGCGATTTTTTGCCCTCTTTTGCTTGATAATTATTACCTTATACGGCTTCAAATTCCCAGTATAGTTAGCTGGGCGGTAAGATGAGGCACAGTGTAACAGGATCCAAACTTGAGTTCGCAACTAGTAATTGTATTGAAGATGCGGCGCGAGTTTGCGAGCCGACTGAATGGTGAGACATGATGAATGCACCTGAAACTTGTTTGATTACAATGGCTTTTGATTCAGCTGGGTTAACTTTCGTTAATTAATATTGTTGCAGGTCACAAGGTGATGCTTCGATGGTGTAGCGGTTAGTTCGCTGGTCACTACCCAAGAGGTCCCGGGTTCGAATCCCGGGTCGAGCCGTCAAGAAGTTGGTGGTGATGACACCCCCGTGATCAAAAGTGCCTCAGAAAGCCCCGATTCTACCACTTGGAGTGCGGACGTACGTTCTCTTCTAACGAACTTTGAATTTGTAACGGCTTCGAAGCTATCGAATCATACTTATTTATCACGAAGCATCGTAAATTGGATAATTAAATACTCGTGTGTGCTCTTAATAGTGTTCCCATACTGGGAACACATTCTGGACTTTGGAGTCCGAGGGACTACTCACCCGAGGCGATTGACGCCGCAAAGGGGAGACTGGGGTCGATTGGAGGAGAGGCGTGTACTGAGGAAGATTGGAGAAGAAGGAGAAGAAGGAGACTGAAGATCAGGGGAGTGTTGCAGGTGGACTACAGCTTGAGCGGGGATTGACCTTGGCCGAACTACCCCCTTAACTTAGAAGTAATAAAACAATTCTTGTTTAAATGCGTTATCTTTAATTTATATCTTTCCTTGTTTGTCCACCCTTCTAAAGGGTGACAATTAGCTGTTGGTCCTGCGCCTGATCTCCCGTCGGTCATATCGGACCTGCCGTCTCACCGAATTAATGAGAGTGAAGTAGGTAACCGAGACTGCACTTGTGTATTGCGCACACATCTGGGCCCTATAATATCTCCTGCGTACCTGGCCTATCTCCGTTGATAGGGGCCTCCGTTACCGACAATCGGTAGGAGAATATTAGGTCACAAGGTAATAAGTGCTTACATTTTACTATTGCTTGGGATGTCAAGTGCCTATTGTGCACTTTAGATCTCTAGCAATAAAAGTATATGGAAGAATACGAAGAGATACGTTACCTTACTTATACTCACGTGAGATCGTGATCAAAAGTCAGGCTATTCAGTAAAAACCGGCCAAGTGCAAGTCAGATTCACGCACAAAGGGTTCCGTACCGTCGAATAGGTTTATTTTCAGGTCCCATACAAATGTACTATATGCCTTGATTTTCATTTTTTTTTTAATGTTTATTACACAAGGCTTTCTTTAGTCTTATTTTATACTATTACTAAAGACAAAATACAATTATATTTAAAAATTCCTTGAAGCTTGAATCTTAAATATCAAACAAAAGAGCATTTCCCGTCCTAAAATGGCCCCCTGAGCGTTGTGGCCGACTCAATTATTTTTATTTCTCACGTTACACCGTAATATGCAGCTCGACATTCTAAATGAGTGCTGAGGGTACCCATAAATTGAGGTGACCATATTTCGTCTCAAAACTAGGACAAAGGCTTTTTTTTAAAAAAAAACACAGTATTAGCATATAGCAGCCTAAGACTGGAGACAAGAGCAAACCCGTTTCAAACAAATGAAAAAACAGCCCAGTGCGAGTCGGATCCGCGCTCTGAGGGTTCCGTATCAACTTTAAACTGAATGTGGCGTCCTCTTAATTTCACTTTGCGAAAATATCACAATATTTTGTTGACAGCAAAAATAACTTTGTTTTTCATAGTGTTTGTTTAAAAGACAAAGTTGTATTGGCAAAGCATTTTATTATTGGTATATTATGTTTTGTAAAAGAATAACTTTATTACAGCTGACCATGGCAAAGTGAAAGGAACATAAATATTATGGCTAGTTAAATTGAACTACTATTACTAGCGTATGGAACTGACATCACAAACCAATCTCCTGCGCCATGAATTGACGCCACTTGTCATCAACTCACACAAATGGTGTTATATTCGAAATTCAAATTGCAAGGAATCCTACTTACTATTATAAAGGCGAAAGTTTGTAAGTATGGATGTATGGATGTATGGATGTATGGATGTTTGTTACTCTTTCACGTAAAAACTACTGAATGGATTTGAATGAAACTTTACCACAATATAGCTTATACATCAGAATAACATATAGGCTAAAATTTTTGAGGTTTCAAATGTGAGGTCGTAAAAAAACTCATTTTTTGCGCTACTAGACGGGACGAACCTGAAGTCCACGCGAACGAAGTCGCGGGCAAAAGCTAGTACGTCATAATTTTGGTGTCGTATTTGCGACACATTTTTTGCTTGGCATAGCTTTTTTTACGTAGAAATAACAACTTACTGGAGAGTTACCTCATAGAGCCTCAGCTATCCGTAAAAGTGTCTCTATAATGAGTAGTTTCTAAAAACCTTAAGAAAATCAATTTTGAGGTTGACATTTTATAAAATGACAATCCTTTATTGGCTGTAGGCAAAACTAATAAATATTGTTTGTTTTCTAATTCTTAAGAGCTGTGGATTGATGTAAATTAAAAATAAAATAATAAATTAAGTAGCACTTTTCTAAGCTGTCTGAAATCAGGAAAATCCCACCGAAAGCAGAACGTACGACCACACTACAATAACTCCACAAAATGTATTGCTCGAAAGCTTTATAAGGGGGTTATTATGTAAATTCCAGTTGCCTTCGATTAAGGCATTTGCGGGAATTAAGTTCTTGCTCTATAATTACTGTAATTCACTCCTTTATGAATGGCGCTTTGTTGCGATACCTTGTTATTTGCTAAACCGTTGACAAGTTATGGAAATGTGGGTGGGTTATGAGTGAGAACACTTATTGACACCTCCCTTGAATAAGAATACAACTTTAATTGTCGTGGTATTAGACCTAGGTTTGCTAAATCATAAAATGAAAAGCGTAATAACCGCTTTTGTAAAACGATCCGTTCGAAACAGGCTTATCATTTTCATAAAAGTTATAATACACAAAATTACCTAAAAAGATCCAAAAATAAAGGTATAAAAAATATTATCACTTCAAAGATTTGGCTTACAAAGCTCAAATAATAATAATGATTTACTCAAACACGAGTTAAAACAAAATTATGATTTTTGGTTAACATACTTGTTTCTGAAGTTTACGCAAATACTACACATTTAATAAACACAATTTACGGATAATTTTATTAAATTATTTTTGGTGTTCGGCCTTCGGCAATCAAAACGTCCTTATCTAACACGTATTTTGCCACTTTACCCTTTGGCAGCCTAATTCACTCATAAGTCTGAAAGTTTATTCGCACTCACCTTGCTAGCCCTGAAAAATACCATTAATTAACCAAAAGAAGGGACCGGAAAGATATTCTGGCAAAGGTTTAATTAACCTAGCCAACCTTATTTTATTAAAGCACGGCACAGATGCTACATTTCAATAGATGCCACATGTCAATTTTTTTAGTAAAGAACCTCTCATTTTAAGTCAGAAAAAAAAGATCCTATCTCAGGCAAGTTTGATCGTAGCGTACTACATAGAAAAATGACATTTTTAATTGACATAAAACAACACAAAAACGAAAATATAAAGTTAATGTAGTATTTTGTTACATTTAAATGTGTCATATTCATGTATTAAAATACGCTTTAATTAAGACTAGGGAGATTTAATCGTATGCATGTATCACAAATTCATAAATTCACTCAAAATGGATACTATTATGCTAAGATGATGGGATATTTAACCATAAAAATCAATTAAAAAAAATCGTTTGTACCTGATTAGCGCAATAGAAATTGCACTCCAAAAACGTGAAATTTCTAAGGCGGCGTCTATACTTCTAAGTTGTCTATGGCAAAGGCCAATTAATTATTTTCGGCCTCAACCGGACTTGAGGATTAAATGTTTTGACTCATCGCGTTAATAGCAAAATGCCATGTCCTCTCGGATAAGGGCATTTTGTAGCTTGCAATTTCGAAAATAATTAAGATAACAGTCTTATTAAGAACAGGATACTACTGATTAATTTTCAGAAAATCCCTTTGTGAAAATGATCGAAAATATACATGACAGCATAATTAAGAGAACCTTTAGCCGAAAACAGTAAATTGCTAATTTTTTGTGAAGAATGTTTTTTGCAATCTTTCTTTGTAAGCAAAAAGTGTAATCCCTAGTAAATTAAATACCTATGTTCGGTTATACGGTCTTAAACTTAAACTTTAACATAATCATTATTTATTAGTTTTTTTATTTCTTGTTTTAGGTACTTACAAGAATCGTCAAAAAGCTTTCAAACTTCATACCAGAAAACATGGTAAATATTACTAAAGTGTAGTGAACTACGTATCAGTACAATACAGGCGTCTTATTTTTTGAAGCAAGTAGAACTATGTTAGATAGAGAACTTAGTTAAATTAAGTTATTATGTAGTGAAAACAAACCTTTAAAATATTTCCAAGCAATTTTTTCACAGATGATCCTCACACTAATAATTCAGCAAATTTTCAGCATATTTGTCTGCCATTAAGATTGTTTATGAAATTCATTCTTTAGAGTGAATTAGCTGCATTTTTGTTAGGAGCCCTTAATAGCATTCTTCGCCAAATATTCAGAAACTTCTGATGGCGTCGCTTTATTAAAATGTTTAAGATAATATCAATAACGCTGTTAGAAAAAGAAACTACATATTTTTTTAAAACACACCTTAATTATATTAGACAGAGGAAAATTCTTTATTTTAAAAAGTAGTGAAGCCCGCTTTCTTAGATAGCGGAATTTCGCAAAAATATTTACTCACCCTAAGTTTACGTAACCTTGTCTGTGTCAAAATATTCACTTAACACGTTCTAGGACAGTGAAAGCCTACAGGCGTGAAAACTATAAAACATCTATTGTGTCTGGAGTAGTGTCCCGGAACGTGTTAAAGTTTTTATTTTTTCTTTTAATTTGTGATAGGTACATATATAAAAATAGGGCCGAAGCAAGGAGAACTTATGTAGTGGGGCTATGTTGCGGATTGCGGACGACGCATGCTTGTGTGGTGTCTCTCCACAGACGGTGGCACACCTATTGTCCTGCCCTACGTGTCCCTATACCTGCACACGTGCGGACCTGTACAACGCTACTGACAACGCTCTGTCAGTTTCCGAGTAATGAAGGTCTACTACGAAAAACGAAATCCATCAATACGATTTTAGGGGCGTGGGTGTGTGCCCCTAGTTGTATGCAGAAGGAGTATGGACGAAATAATAACAACGAGATCGGTGATAAAATACGCGCGAGCCGATAGGTACAGTGGGCAGGCGAGCGGCGTGCGCTCCGCGTAGTAGTTACGTTCGGACTGGTTAAACGAATGCGCGCGCTCGGGAGTGTTCGCCGAGCGGCTCCAGTATTGTGCCGCCGCTGTGACGCGCAGCTTGGACTGCCGTAAGCGGCGACTCCATTACATCGCGCCGCGATAGCTACGCGTGCGCGATAATATGTTTTATTATAACTTCGACCTATTGGCTAATACGTGTGAGTAAGTTAGTTTGTAAGTGTAGTTGTAATTAGTTAGTAAGTGTATTATAATAAGTAGGTTAATTCTTATGTAAATAGTGTAAATAAATGTTATCTATGTAATATAAAAGACTTAATTGAACTTTATATTACAAGCTATGTTTATTTACCTAAATAAATCTAACCAAGTAAATACTAATAATAATTATCCCTAATTGTAAGGAGTAGCCCACATCTTACCCCCCCAGAGACCGTCACTACGGGCGATAATAATCCGGGAAGCGGACAATTCTGCCGGAACGAGTAGTTTTAAGTTCTGGCGAGTGGGTTACTCTTGAATCTAGATTAGAAGGAGGAATAATTATGTCGTTTTCTCGTGAAAGCGGTTCATTTATTTGTACGGTGTTTTCCGGTGACAGTATATAGGCTGGTTTCAGTCTATCCATAGATACTGTTACCGTTTTACCTTTAACATCTAATTTAAAAGTTTTATGGCCTCTGTCTAAAACTTTGTATGGCCCTGTATATGCAGGTTGTAAAGTGCCCCGAACAGTATCGTCACGTAAAAATACATGAGTACAAGTGGCTAAATCCTTGAAAACGAAAACTTTATCGGAACTATGACGAGAGGCTGGACAAGGTTTAAGTTTGTGGGCAAAAGATTTAAGTCTCGCAATAAAGTCAGTCATGTCGGTAGTACCGCTGAGATCGGGTTGGAAAAAGTCTCCCGGAAGCCGTAAAGGCTCACCATAAAGGAGTTCAGCTGGTGAGCTTTGAAGATCTTCCTTCAGGGTACTGCGAATGCCTAACAAAACTAGCGGTAGCGATTCTGTCCAGTTGCTTTTAGCGTGGCAGACTATGGCGGCCTTTAACTGTCTGTGAAAACGTTCGACGAGGCCGTTACAAGCAGGATGGTACGCTGTAGTTCTACGGTGCTGGAATCCGATACGTTTTGACAGAGAGTCAAATAACGCCGACTCAAACTGCCTGCCACGGTCAGTGACGATGATCGTTGGGCAACCGAAGCGTGCGATCCATACTTCAATAAAAGCTTTTGCCACAGTCTCCGCAGAAATGTCGACTATGGGTATTGCTTCAGGCCATCGCGAGAAACGATCGACTGCCGTGAGGCAATACCGGTAACCGTTCGATACGGAGAATGGACCTATGAGATCTATGTGAACGTGCTTAAATCTGGCGCGTGGCAGGTCGAATGTGCCCAATGGTGTGGAAACATGTCGACTCACCTTTGCGCGTTGACAATTTAGACAAGCTCGAGCCCACTCCCTACAATCTTTTCGTATATTTGGCCAAACGTACCTTTGGGCTACGAGCTTAGCAGAGGCGTTGGGTCCCGGGTGGCTTAACGAATGTAAACTATCAAAAATTTTACGGCGCATAATTTTTGGTACGAATGGCCTGGGAGTCGGTGTACTCGTATCGCAAAAGAGCTCATGGCGACTGCCAGGTATATTCATTTTCTCCAAACGGAGTGAAGTACCGCCGTTTATAATATTTTGAAGCTCGCTGTCGGCGTCCTGAGCCTTGGCGAGAGAATCATGATCCACAGGGGCTTCCAACTCTTCAATACGCGAAAGTGTATCCGCGACAACGTTGTCCTTGCCAGAAATATGCTGTATGTCAGTGGAAAATTGTGAGATGAAATCCAAATAGCGGAACTGACGAGGCGAGCAACTTGACTTTCGCGTATGAAAGGCAAAGGTGAGCGGCTTGTGGTCCGTGTAGATCGTGAATTCTCTCGCTTCCAGCATATGACGGAAATATTTAATGGCCTGATAAATTGCAAGGAGTTCGCGATCGTACGGCGAATACTTACGTTGCGCGGGACTCAACTTGCATGAGTAGAACGCTAGTGGTTGCCAGACGCCTTCAATTCGCTGTTGAAGAACAGCGCCTAATGCAACATCGGAAGCGTCGGCCGTAACTGCCAACTTGGCCTGACAATCGGGGTGGGCTAAAAGTGCTGCCTTGCATAAACTATCTTTGCTATCGTTGAAAGCTTTTAGCGCATCCCCGGTCAATTCGATAGGTTGGTTCCCTTTAACTGATCCAGTTAGCATAGCGTTAAGAGGTGCCTGGGTTTCAGCTGCACGAGGAATAAACCGTCTGTAAAAATTGAGCATGCCGAGGAACCTCCTAAGCTGTTTTACGGTAACTGGCTTAGGGAAGTCTTTAACGGCCTGGACTTTTTCGTCTAGCGGCTTGATTCCGTCTGCTGAGATGCTGTACCCCAAAAATTTCACTTCTGACGCTCCGAACACACATTTTGAGGCGTTTAGTAAAATTCCGTAATCGGTCATTTTTTGAAACAGCTGTCGGAGGTGTTTTTGATGGGTTACAGGGTCAGGAGACGCCACCAAAAAATCGTCCAAATATGGATAAACGAAATCCATATCACGGGTCAACTCATCTACAAATCGTTGAAAGGTTTGACCTGCGTTACGCAAGCCAAACGTCATGTAGGTAAATTCAAAGAGACCGAAAGGTGTTGTGATCGCCGTTTTAGGGATATCGTCCTTATTGATAGGTATCTGGTTATAGGCTTTCACGAGGTCTAGAGTAGAAAAGATAGTGCAACCAGAAACATTGTGAGTGAAATCGTGTATGTGCCTGACCGGATACCTATCAGGGATTGTGCGTGCATTTAATCTGCGGTAATCGCCGCAGGGGCGCCAGCCATCCTTCTTGGGAGCTAGATGTAATGGAGACGACCAAGGGCTATCAGATGGTCGAGCTGTCCCCTCCTGAAGCATGATGTCATACTCTCGTTTGGCGATTTTTAACTTATCGGGTGCAAGTCGACGAGGAGTGCTAGCTACAGGTGGACCAGGTGTGGTTTTGATGTAGTGTATAGTGTTGTGTTTGGTGTTGCGTGGTGAGCCAGCAGGTCGAATCAGATCGGGAAATTCTTTTAAAATGCTGTGGTAGATGGAATCACCGGTTACGATTTTGACTGACGAAATGCCACTATGTCTATCGGCTGACACGACTGAAACATTTAATGAAGTAACATTATCAACCAAACGCTTATTTCTAACATCAACAACAAGGTTAAAGTGTGCTAAAAAGTCTACACCAATTATAGCTTTGTTTACGTCGGCTATAACGAAACGCCACACAAAATCTCGACGCAACCCGAGGTTCAAACGGAGGCTTGCGAAGCCGTATGTATGTATTACGGTTCCGTTCGCGGCACTGAGTTCAAAATTTGTCTTAGAACGTCGCTCTTTGAACGCTGAACGGGGGAACACACACACATCACTGCCAGTGTCCACAAGAAATTGCACCTTACTGTTCAGGTCTGTAACAAATAGGCGACCGTGGCTGTTGGGGCGATCGTCTGTCGCCATTACTGACCGCCCTGTCCATTTTCCGCCGTGTAGTCACAGGGTTTGATGCAGGAGTGAGCCTTGCTGCCGAACTTGGAGTGATACCAACACGTTGGGTATTTGCGGTAGCTAGATTGCGATCTGCTGCGACTGCGCGGACGTCTGTTGTCCTTGGCCCTAGAATTCGTCCTTGATCTGCTCGGGCGTGTGGTAAGGGCGTAAACTTGCTGTGTCAGTTTCTCAATTTGCTCCGCTATCATTTCCAACCTGTTGTCTGTACTGCGGTGGTGTGATGAGGTAGACGCTGATGCTGATGCTACGCACGGAGATGCCGGTACAATATCGTGGATACGATCCGCGAGGTCAGCTGTGGCTTCTAAAGATGAAGTGGCCTGAGATGCAATTATAGTCTGCATGCTACTGGGTAGTCTGCTAGTCCAGATGGTGCGAATGAAGTCCTCTGGTATGTTTGGGCCGGCTAAGTGCTGCAGGTGTCGTAAAAATTGAGAAGGCTTACGATCACCTAGCTGCTCGTGGTCCAGTAGCTGCTTCACCTTGCGCTCCTTAGATGCTGACAGGCGCTTGATCAACTCGCTCTTCAGTTTGTCGTACTTATCGGAAGACGGCGGGGACTCGATGACATCCTCTACCTCTATTGCGTATTGATGGTCGAGCATGGCAATAGTGTGGTAGAATTTTGTGGTGTCGCTAGTTATGTTGGCTAAAACGAACTGACCTTCTAGCATCGCGAACCATAGTGCTGGCTTATCCGGATAAAATGGTATGTTCTTTACTCCAACACGATGTACGTCACCCGCATCGCTTCCAGTGGAGGCTTGTCCTTGCGCCACGCCATCATTGCCGTTACCCGTCATCGCTTCAGAAAAACGTTCGTCACTGCTATCTTCATCCATCAAATGTGTGCAAGCGGGGTCACCAGTTTAGGGGCGTGGGTGTGTGCCCCTAGTTGTATGCAGAAGGAGTATGGACGAAATAATAACAACGAGATCGGTGATAAAATACGCGCGAGCCGATAGGTACAGTGGGCAGGCGAGCGGCGTGCGCTCCGCGTAGTAGTTACGTTCGGACTGGTTAAACGAATGCGCGCGCTCGGGAGTGTTCGCCGAGCGGCTCCAGTATTGTGCCGCCGCTGTGACGCGCAGCTTGGACTGCCGTAAGCGGCGACTCCATTACATCGCGCCGCGATAGCTACGCGTGCACGATAATATGTTTTATTATAACTTCGACCTATTGGCTAATACGTGTGAGTAAGTTAGTTTGTAAGTGTAGTTGTAATTAGTTAGTAAGTGTATTATAATAAGTAGGTTAATTCTTATGTAAATAGTGTAAATAAATGTTATCTATGTAATATAAAAGACTTAATTGAACTTTATATTACAAGCTATGTTTATTTACCTAAATAAATCTAACCAAGTAAATACTAATAATAATTATCCCTAATTGTAAGGAGTAGCCCACACGATTATCGTTTTTCGGATCCGAAAGAGTTTTAGTATAGAGTGCTACTACGAAATGCTTCGGATCCGAAAAACGATTATCGTATTGACGGATTTCGTTTTTCGTAGTAGGCCTTCAGGTCCTCAAAAATATGACGCCAGAGTTAAGACGAAGAGAAGAAGAAGATAAAAATATTTCTTAACACGTTCCGGGACACTACTCCAGACACAACAGATGTTTTATTGTTTTCACGTACACTGTAGGCGTTCACTGTCCCGGAACGTGTTAAACTAAGTATCTAATAGTACTGAATGATTTAATGTTTGTCTATAAAAACAGTTGCCGCTGATTTGATTATGTTCGGGTGACCTCCCTCGGAATAAGTTTTGTGTAACTAACAAACGCCTTGGGCGATTCTCGGCCAAGAAAAACCCTGAATATTGATAAGCGAGCCCTTCGTTAGGGACAAGCGTCAATTAGATAAACGTATATACAGGGTGTAACTATACAGACCGAAATCAATAGCCCTTGAGGGTTAGGTGTTTTCATTATTCATGAATTTTGATACGAGTTAGAACATTGTTAGCACCAATTACTTTTAAAATAAAAATTTGTCAATTTTAAAACTGTATTTAAGGACTATATCAAGAATAACATTTTGGTTAACAATGACTTTAATTTGCAATTAATCATTAAAAGTAAATCATTTTACTTGAAACAAAACATATTGATATCTCAAATTCTAAATTTCTGACAAACTTTATAATAAGTTATTAGAGCTTCAAATACTTGGCCATAAATAGAATTATAAAATTAGACACCTACATTCCTTGAGACAGGTAATTTAAACTTTAGTAAAATGTGAAAGTTATTTCAGATAAGAGTCTCGGGAATAAAATAATATATTCATGCAACATTATTAGTATAATTTGTTACTATAAGTACAAAAAGAGTGAACAGCTTTTATTTTCTGGGAAATTGCTCCATGAATAAAATACACATGGAAATTCATTTCCTATGAAGTACTGGACAGATAACGCTAATCAATACTTACTTACTATATTGTGAAAGAGGTCTAACGTCTAGCTAGAGTCAAGTCTATTTAGAAATAAAACCGGCTAAGTGCGAGTCGGACCCGCGCAAAGGGTTCCGTAAAATGTGTAATAACATTTTCACTTCCTTACTTCAAAAGTAAGAAAGGGGGGGGGGGGGGGGGGTTTGTAGGTCTTAGTTTCATGTATGGGAGCTTTTAGTGTATTTTTTTAGTGGTGGTAAGTGGTAAATAAGATACACCCGCCTACCAAGTTTCAGCTGTGTTATGCTAATAGTTTTAGAATAAAGTTGCTAAGCAGAATCTTTTGCTATTCGGCTACGGAACCCTAAAAACGAAATCGATTCTAGTGAAGGCTCCATTATATAAATTTTGCAAGCTATTGAATTAATACCAGTATTAACTTGTATTCCAACCAATAAGCGTAATGGAATGCTAATAGAAAATTTAATATCCGTCAACACAATCCCATCGTAAAATTGGATAATGCATACTAGTCTCGAAAAGATGGTCGGTCATTATTCAAACATGGCGGAATGGAGCTATCTCAATAATTAAATCAACGATTCATCGGATGCTGTGCTCATGAAAAATGCAACTTGGCAATTTGTGGGGTCCCAGTGGCGGATAATTTCAGGCTTTTTACGTACAGGAGCACGCTCACCCTTGTTTTCCGATAATATAAGCGCTTGAAGTATCGTACACACATATACTATTTTTATTTAAAGACTTTATTGCACAAATCATGGTGTACAAAAGTGGACTTAATGCTAAAAGCATTCTCTGCTAGTCAAACCTTTAGGTCATGCAGAGAGATGGCAATAGGTACAGCGAAAATAATAAATAGAAAAATAGAAATAAAAAAGCAACAATTTAAAATATTTATAGTAACAAATAAACCTACATAAACTACTCCAATAACATATATTCTATAAACATACTTAAACTACTATTATGTGGATATGCTGTCGTTTTTTTGTAAGAAAGAAAGAAAAAAGTTTATTCACATCACAAACACACACATACACAATATAACACATAGAAATCACACAATATACAAAGATTGAAAAAAAAATGCACAGAAAAGGGAAGGGAACTAAAGTGGAAATGTCCATGTCCTTTTTACACCGTACACCATACCAGGCCAATAAATGTGTGTGTGTGTGTGTGTGACGCCTATACTCAAGAGGACCTCCCTCAGCATAAGCCAGGTCCCCTGGAGATCCTGAACCTGTTTTTCGTAAGTAAATTGCTACTGAATAATACGCTTTATACGTACGCAGCTGAAGTTTATTTGGTTGAAAACTGTTTGGGTGTACTCGTAAATAGACATTATAATAGTCAAATTATATCGACGAAGACAACAGACAGCGATAATAACGGGGGACTCTCCCATAAAAACCATATAATGCATATAAAATAAAATCCATGACTTACAAATGTTCGTGCTCACACAAACATTTGCCCCTTGCGGGATTAGAACCCAGCATTTAATTTCTTTGTCCCACCGCCCACTATCATTTCTGCTTAGCCCAAAGGTATGACTGGTAGAGAATGCCATATGGCGTTAAGTCCACCTTTTTTACACTTTTTGGTTGTGCAATAAAGTATAAATAAATAAAATAGTAGACAGGAGCACTAACCACTAACACCAAACAGCATAAATAATACTAAGGTATAAAACAATTTGGATCTGGAGTTACGAAGTTGTGATGTTACACAGTGTCTCGGAAAGCACATTAAGCTGTTGGTCTCGCACTTGATCTCTCACCGATTATGTTGGACTAATACCGTCTGACCACACTATGAGAGTGAAAGGACAAAAAGTGCACGCTTACGCTTACTTTTGAAAGAGGACTATAAAACTTCACTGAATAAGGCTAATATTTTAATCACACAATGACGTATCCATAAGAGACTAAGGATAATCTTTTTTGGAAATAACCGAGCCGTAACCAAAACTGGTAGTAGTGTTACATACTTTAAAATTAAACTTACGACCAGTGATTACATTAAAATAAATACGAAACTACGTCTAACTCATGCCCATTAACACGTTCCGGGACAGTGCCCGCCTACAGGCGTGAAAACAATAAAACATCTATTGTGTCTGGAGTAGTGTCCCGGAACGTGTTAATTGTCCATAGTATTGTTGATCAGTTTTATTTCTGCGTAGCCCAAAGGTATGACTGGTATAAAATGCAATATGATGTTGAGTCCACCCTTTGTAACATTTTTATTTGTGCAATAAACTATTTATAAAAAATAATAATTTTGCTTTCAAACCAGGCATTGCTTTCAAACCAGGCGTTAAATTATATGGTACTAATCGTTTAAACCGTTAGTTAAAGATGTCCCAATTTTGAGCCCCATATGAATGTCCGGAGGCTACTGTAATCAAGCCAGCTGTGTTATACGCAAGACCCACTAAATAATGCATGCGAGCTACCCACATCGACTGTCAGAAAGCAAGTCATTAATAAAAACACGCGAATCCCAATCCTCTAAAGGAATCCCCTTGATGTAGTTAAAAAGTAAGGCCGTTTTATGAGAGTTCCGCATGTTATAATTGGCCTAGAACAATACATTTTTTCTGAAGCAAAAATACGTTTTATTTTTATTGTGACTACATAAAAATACTTGTCTCTCCCCAATTAAACCACAGTTGCGCTCAAGGAGTAAACCGATAGCTCTTTGAACCCAACAAAAACTGCTACGCTAACACTAACAAAAAAAAACATAAAAAATACTAAAGTTAATGCATTAAATTGTGGGGCCTATTTAGACAAACTCGCAGGTAGAAGCTAAAAAAAGATCTCTCGACAAGAATATAATACATAATTTTGAAACTTTAGCTACCTATTCAAAAACGAAACGAATGTTGAAATAATTGACTTCGTACGAATTGATTATACACAATCGCATGAAAAAACGATTTAAAGTGTTTAAGCTAAGACGACTGTTAAACTAGAGATGCACGTAAAATGCTTCTATTTAGAACAGATTTTATTTAATAAGCTCTACGCCTATATAAACAAAAATTTAGGCGCGCGTGTCTCTCCCAAACTTGTCCTCATCCTATATATTTTTAAACCTTCCGGGCCGCCCTTTTTTACCGAAAAGGGTGTGAAAACAAACAAAAAAAGGTTGTTAATCCCTGCTCTCTCCGTTTTTTACTTTTTCAACGGAACACTAAAGACGAAAATGTGTCGAATTTTTTTTGCTTGAACGAAAAAATACTCTCATCACTGTCTTGTATGAATGTCATATTTCTTCATTTTAGAGAGATTGGACGTAGTTTAGGTGGGCAAAGTAGGCTCACGTCAACATAAATGTTTTGATAAGCTTATTAAAACTTCCAAAAACATCTTATTAATTTTAATAGCATTACTAGCAAAAATATATTATTACTTTAAATAAAAATAAAATCAATGACCTACACATAGAGGTTGTCTAAATTGTGATTGGTTGCAATAGTTCTTGATGAGAAATAAAGTTCATTTAAACTTAAAATTATTTTCTATTGGTGCAACTAAAAATACGTGGAATATATTAAAGTCTTTATATTTACACTTGACAATTCACACTAACAGCGAACACAAGTAAATCCTTACCAGATTCTTTGGTCATTCAAAATGCATGGTGTGGACCTTCTACAAATACATTTACTGCGTATAGCACAACACAAGTAGTATAAATGACATCCCTTCAGATATAAAACGAACGTAAATGGCGTTCTTATATCAGACAAGGTACAATCAACTCGAACGATGCGTTGTTCTTGAAATGTAAATAGCAATGCATCTTGATAATCATGTGTCACTTATCACGATAGGGACATGGTAACATTTGTATGGGGAAAATGCCAACACATTGTACATGATATTTTAAAATATCATTTTTAAACCTTATGCTTCTTCAAAATGATTTAAAAATAAATGTGCGGTAAGAAAATATTAGGAATAATAACATTTAGCAACATAATGTAAAGAGTGACTCCTTCTGCCACAGGTGCTGTAGCACTTACAAAAAAGAGTCCACCTCTGCATTGTTATTTCAAAAAAACTTGTATAAGGCATATATTATTTTTTTTGTAAATATATCTTTTGAGAAGTACTAAGTACATTTAATAAAACACTTGATTTTTCATCCCGACGTTTCGAACACTTTACAGCGCTCGTGGTCACGGGGTAGACTGTGACGTGACGTGAAATTATCGCGAAATTATCCGTAAATTGTGTTTTATTAAATGTGTAGTATTCGCGTAAACTTCAGAAACAAGTATACTATTAGTACTTTATCGTACAAGCTGTAGTACCACAACCGTCGAAAATATATAGAAACAAAAAAGTATTACAAACCTTTTGATAAAACACGATCCTGTAATTCCAGTTTTGAAACTTTTATATCATTGCTCTTGAGGATTGCATATTAAAATCAATAAAGCATTATGCTAAAATACAGGGTAAGTAAAAACGTGAAGTGCCCTTTATCTGACTATGTATATTGACAATATCCCGTCCCAATGGATTTCATCCATTTGCCTATATAGATCCAGTAACATTTTCATTTTTCTCTTCATTGTGAGTATTCTCGTAATCCTTTTCATTTGACATATTTTTGACATATTTTCAAATAAACCTTTGATTTATACATTTGCAGTTTATATTTCAATAAATAATATCCTTTTTCAAAGTCGGTAAAAGTGGATATTTTCTGTCTCTCCTATCTGCGTGAAATAAATCCATGGTAAATAATGGATGTTTTTAATAATACCTATATGCTTGATTCAAGATGGTGGTACCACAAATTAAGTTTTGAAATTATCTTATATTATGTACTTTAAACTAGGAATTGCTGTATATCGGAAACGGCTCCAACGATTTTCATGAAATTTTGTATATATTTGTATTTGTATATCGGATGAAGTTTCGGATCTTGCTAAGTTTCGTTTTTGATAAATTATATTATCACCGTATTTAAGGCACAAAAATAGGGCTGTGCTTTTGTTTCATGCACAATACAATACTGTGTTTTGTTACTGCTAAGCATAGCTAGTTAAGTACATTTTCTCTTCCACATTCCACGCAAATCCACCTTCGCAACAACATTGACGGTTTGCACAAACAATAAATGCTTCACAACAACTTGCTTTGATGTTGCCGACATAAATGGCGAGATTTGTGAAAAAGGTGTTTTTTAAATATCGCCCTTGTAAAAAATAAACAGAAACCTGTTAACGTATAGGGATGTATGTAATAACAAGCTATTATTGCGGCAAAAAAAATGTTATAATATCATAAATTACTTTTTTAAGGATTATAAAAACATACATTAACAGCTATTTTGGTAACTAAAAGTAAAACGTTTAATTTTATACAAATTATTCGTTTAAGCGTCATACGAAAAAACCACAATTGTTGTAGCGTTACTATGTTTATTTTGGCAGAGCTAAGA
Source organism: Pyrausta aurata (assembly GCA_963584085.1). Taxonomy (NCBI): domain Eukaryota; kingdom Metazoa; phylum Arthropoda; class Insecta; order Lepidoptera; family Crambidae; genus Pyrausta; species Pyrausta aurata. The sequence goes on from OY757264.1 coordinate 9,805,306, forward strand.
TTGAAAGCTACGAACTCATTGTATTGCTACGATGGCGTTGTTGCTGCTACGAATCGTAGCAATATGAACATTGTACAAGCCGCAGACTTACTTCCACAGCATTTCGTAGCAAGGATCGTATACTTAAAATGCTTCGGGTCTGCAAAATGATAATCGTATTGACGAATCCCGTTTTTGGTAGTAGGCTTTCTGTTTACAATTTTCGCTCGAATCCTGCGTCTATTGGGTTTTATTCTTCTTCTTCTTCGAGTCGACTGGTAACAAATCATAATAATTTCGCCCAGTGTTGTGCAACGTTGATTGCGTTGGCGTTTGCCTGCTGCAGATCTTGAAGCGTACATGAGCTAGGACATTTGGGGCAGGACAGGAGATGGGCCATTGTCTGCACCGCACCACAGTCACACTTGTAATTTCCAGAGAAACCCCACCTCATCCAGTTTTCTCGGCATCTGCCAACACCTGACCGAAGTCTATTGAGAGACCAGACAGCCCAGGGAAGATCACCACCCGGTGGAAGTGTCTCGGAGGATGGGAGGCGCGAGGCTGCAGGTGGGTATAGCTTTGTCCACTGCTCAAGCCGGATGTTTGATGGATCGTTTCCTGCATTATACTCCTGTCTCAGGAAACTTTTCCGACTTTTAAGGCGTGTCGGAGGTGGAATTTTGCCATACAGCGGGTGCCTGATGTCTTCCAGCTGTTTATTTTTCTCCATACAGCAGGCGGCAAACCGACGTGCAGCCGGAGGGGCTATTCCAGCCAGGGGGTTTAAATGCGACAGTGGTGTCGTTTTATGAACCTACTATTTACCAGCCATCGCAATTGAGCTTACCGCAAAAATACGAGTTTGACTACCATACCTCTTTAGGTATGGTAGGGTTCTGTAACTACGAGTAATACGTCATGTTTACTACTCAACTTATACATATATCATGACGGGCCAGACCATGAATAAAATCTCACTGATTTCAAAAACTAAGCACCTCGAACCTGAGGTATAATAGACGACCAATTAAAAAATACTGTCATTAAGACCACGTTCTTAATGGAGATATAATTCTCTAATCGGTTGGGTAACTTTAGTAAACCTAGTACTATATTTTTTATGGGAATATGTGTAAAATAATATTTAACAGGGTATGTATTTTTACGGGGTTATTTTCCTTCGATAATGTACAAATAGGCAGCAGGTAGCTGGCTCATTGACGAAGTGCGTCCGATACGAATCAATCTTTCCGAGTGCTTAAAGTGTTTGTACTCCCGTAAGAGGAGGGTCTGTACACTTTTCTAATCTAACACAGTGTAGGTATTGTGAAAGTATTTACTACTAAGCGAGAACTGTTTTTTATAGTCCAGTAAAAAAAATATATTTGTAATTGGTCCACTTGTTGACATAAATAAATAAATATTAATAATAAATAAAATTATACTTGAGCTTGCGTTAAATGCGGTAGATCAGATTTTTAACACACTCGTTGGCGATGATGACCCAATGATTACTGCAAGTTTGTGACCTCGAACTCCGACAGGAACTTTGTCAAAAAGCGAGAAAAACGAGAAAAAAAGTCTTTTGTATTTCAAACTTTATTTTTAAAAGTATATCACGTTTACTAACTGACAATCACCGTATAAAACGGAAGCTTAGTTTGTCCTAACAAATACTTAAGTCAATCTATCCCAAGTGTTCGCGAGTGTTTGCATACTTATCAGGGCACCGGTATTCACGTGAGGAGGTTTTCAATGAAGTAAAAAGGTATAATAAGTACCAGTTATTTGCGAGATTTGAATATTGACCAGCCACTTTCAAGAATTAGCAGAAACTGATGAAATTAGAAATGTTAAAAGTTTCGAAATCAATTTTTCTATTAGAAAAAAAAAATAGAAAAATTGCAAGCAATTTTAAAAGTAAAAAAATAACTAATCAAATAAAACTGTGATCAGCTTACCAGCATCCATTTACGTAATAGTTTTACCTGAAACAAAAAACCTATTATTAATTGAATGTACTCAATATTTCGGTAATAACTATGATTTTTAATATCTAATTACACAAGTATTATCATCATCAATCATAAACGCACCATCTATAAAACAACACACATTATACATATACTAATATTATAAATAAGAAGACTGAAGAGGTTGTTTGTTTGAACGCGCTAATCTCAGGAACTACTGGACCGATTAAAAAAACATATTTTTGTTTCGATAGCTTATTTATCGGGGAAGGCTTTAGGCTATAAAACATCACGCTGCGACGGGAGGGGAGGGATCAAACTCAAAACGCAAAGACGCAGTCGCGAGGGACCGCTATTAGTCAATCATTAAGACACCATCCATAATAGAACATATTCCTTAAAAATTATGTTTACAACAATACGAGTTCCCAATGCTTAAATAATATGTTAATCAAAATACGAGTTCCCAATGCGTAAAAGCGTATTTACCGTATTCATAAAGAAATGTCTTCCACATTTTCTCGAAGGGTAGTCCGAAGAAAATGGATTGCGTGATAATATAAAAGTTTACGATGTTTTAACCAGGATAACTGCGTGAAGAGAGCCTGGGATGGGATAGGATCGGCGAAAACCGTTTCTGATAAGAATTCACTTTACCATCGGGTATGGAACTTTTTCTATTGAAACTCGAGTATTTTATAAAGATAACGTTTATAAGACACAAAGGGTATATTGGGAATCGGTTTGGACAGCATTTGTAGTACTCTAGGGTAAAACGGTGCATAAACTTTTTGACGCGTCTTTTAGGGCCGATTTCCTGGTCGATAGTTACTCAACCAATTGCTGGTTTCGTGATCAATAGTTAACTATAACTTAGTGATAAATCTGATTTTTGAAGACGAAAATATATTTGTATGGCGAGTGAACAATCTTCTATGCACATTTTCTATCTTTGACTACTTATACTGAGAGACTGCTTACATTACAACCGAATATATTAATGTATTATGTAATAAGCAATAACGGGAAGTACCTTATATTATATGAAAGCTTACTTCCGTGTACCAAACATCTATTTGATTGATATCCGAAATAAACGATATTAATTAGCGTTCCTTTGATCAATAGCGTCATTTCATTACGTGAATTTGAGAAGAGTTAAATTCTGCCCTTTTCATGGCACAGGTACATTATTTGTTACTTTCAAATAATGTTTATAATTAACTAGCTTTTGCCCGCGACTTCGTTCGCGTGGACTTCAGGTTCATCCCGTCTAGTAGCGCAAAAAATGTGTTTTTTTACGACCTCACATTAGAAACCTCAAAAATTGTAGCCTATATGTTATTCTGATGTATAAGCTATATTGTGGTAAAGTTTCATTCAAATCCATTCAGTAGTTTTTACGTGAAAGAGTAACAAACATCCATACATCCATACTTACAAACTTTCGCCTTTATAATAGTAGTAGGATTTAGTTTTTTGGAAATCTTTTTTGTTATATAAAAATAATAAGGTCATTCAAAATGTTGCTGTAAAAAATTCAAAACTGAAATATCAAAACATTGATGAGATAACGCAGCCTACGTGTTAAAGAAAGCACTTGCAAAATTCAACAGGCTTGCCAATGTGTCGGTGGCCGGGTGACAAATTGCCCAGGTTGCAGGGTTTAATTTCTTGCCTAATACAGTTGCTTTTTACAAGTGCAATTAATAATATTAAGTTTGTACATATAGGGACAAAACAAAACACTATAAAAAACAAATATTCCAAAACAAAATGTATCACAAGGTCAAATATCTAACTTTTTAAACAATACCGGTATTTTTTACCCCAAACTACAGGCTAAACTAACCAAATGAAGCGAAAGCACCTTTAACCCCAAAACGCTGGTTTTAGTGCAAAACGCCTAACTGCACCAAAAAGCTAAGTATTACATAGCCATATCGCAACTTCATGCAAGTATTTACAACCTAGCATTTGGTAGCGCTAACAAATAATTTGGGAATGATTCATTAATGCTGCTATCGTTGTCATATTCGTTAACGTGCCAACATTATAAAATAGATAGCTAAACATTTAAATGAAAAGCAGGCAGTTAATAAATAAAATAAAATATACCAGAAAACGATAATGACGGGGTATCTACCAAAACAACTTAAATACATATAAACATTCATGACTAAAAGTTACAAATGTCTGTGCTCATCACATAAAAAATTGCCCTCACGGTAGGCGTTTGAAAACCCGCGACCGCTTGCATAGTCGTCAGGATTGATAATTATTAAATAATGCAGCGCTGTCTCACTTCATGAATGTAGAGGTATAGTACGACCATGAAACAGACGGATTGCGATCACTCAAAAGTTACCTAATACCTCTGCCATTTAGCCATTGGGTGATGACAACCAACGGTGCTCCCATGAATTAAAACGCCTACCGCGAGCCAGTTACATAAACGGAGAAACAGATTTAAAGCAATGGATATGGCCTTCTATTTATCACTAGCAAATACGCTCAGTAATTTATTTCATTGGAATAGAAGATAAAGAATTATAGTCTAAGATAAGACGAAGATGCTTTGCGATCATTGTCAAAAAAAACTAATTATTATGTTAAAAGCAGACTATACTTATTATGGTCAGTCGAACTAACTAACCAACTAAAACCAACCAACCAAGTAACTTCAAATTACCTTTAACCGTTATATGTTAATGTAATTGACTCTTGCTATGGATTAAAAAATATCAAGGTCTAAGGAGCCTTAAAGTAGGCGTGCCTAATCACTTTTCAACGAAAATCGCTTGCACACACGATACAAAAACGGACGTCACTTCAAACAAACGACGACGCGATGTGCAAGAGGTTTTGGCTCTTTATGTACCTTTCGTACCATACCGTACCTTCTTTTATTAAATGGGTACTTTCCGACAAAGTAAGCAGAAACTTAGGAGACAAAGTCACAGTATTGATATCCAGAGTACAAAGTCACAGGTTAAATATTTCACCTGCAAAATTTTACAGGATTAACTCATCAAGTACGTAATCTCCCGGCAAATTGGTGTAAGACCCGTAAAATCCTTCCAGCTGGGATTACATCTGGAGACACATTATACGAAGGGGGAAGAGGGGGGCAACGTATGTGCACGTATGCACGCTATTCCCAGATTTGTTATTTTGTACAAAGGTACAAAATGTTTTTAAAAATATTTAATGCGAGCCACATCGTTGTTACAAAAAGAAAAGGGTTTACAGGGCAATCTAGGAAGTGAAAACTTCTTTATAACATAGATTTTGAAAAAAGGAGTTCTACATATATGTTCAGCAGTGTAGACGTCCTGTATTTTGATGATAATGATCATGAGCCTTGCTTAGCCAGTGACACCAATTCATACAAATTAGCAGAATCAAGCGACAATTAGTGTGTGTTCTTGCGCATATTTGTTTATTATCTACTATCGTTAAACCGCATTGCTGCCGCATTGGAATGCGTAGGTGGACTAACGACGTAATTTTACATCATACTCAAACTAAGCTTGTAATATGGAATAAGGCATGTATGATGGATATAAGGATCTTTTTTGTAGAAATACAAATCCGATGTCAAGAAAAAAGTCATTTTAAAAATTGCGTCTAATCCCTACCCAAAACCAATTTCAGTCGGGACCACGTACGTGATACGGATACGTTACAAAATGAGTACTTAATACTTGAAACTCCTTCCAGCGATAATAATATCTTGAACAGAGACATTCATACTGGCAGTGGTATTACGTAACCTGACAAGCGATTTGCTGCTGACATCCTGGCGACGCAACGGAGCGCGTTAAGGCTTAGATATTCCATTTTTACGATGTTTCGATTGAGTTTTAACATGGAAACACTAATTATTTAAATCTCGAATCTATATATGTTATAGAAGAAGATTACTAGAAAGCTGGATTGTGGTTGGAAACACGATTGTAATTACTTTGCTCGATAATAATTGCCTCAGAAGTGGGCCCCTTTTTTTTCGTATTTTCTATGTAGTTTTCAAATTATTGGACTTATATTTATGAAAATCACATATTTTAGTAGGTAATTCCATTCTACACATATACATGTTAAAATGATTTCAAAATGTTTGTTATTTAGATCAGAATAACGAAATATCTAAAAACACTTTATTTGACCTATTTCGACTTTTTTGATCTTGATTTGCTCAAGCTACACAGATGTGAGGAACAGGGGATTATAAGAATATACATTTTGACCACATAAGTGAGATCTCAGCTATGAATCAAATGATTTTTTTTTAGTTTTTATCGGTGTTATGTTCAGGCAAAGAAAGGTCCATTTTTTTCATTAGTCTGTATTCTTTCTTACAAGCAGCAAATTCTTCCAATTGTCTTTTTAAGATTACTTTAGACACCAAAGATGTTTAGGGCGTCCAATCGTTTTTTTCCAGTTTTATTAACATTTTCATTCATAAAACACTGATTTAGTGATTCTCACACTTGTGACGATGGTGATTCGCGCAACGACTTTGACGCAACAGTTGATCGTCGTGTCATCTCTATTCTATACATGCAAGCAGAAATAGCGCTATCTTTTTATTCAAATGACAAGCACGAGATACCATTTCCTCATTCCCCTTGACGCCACTGCGAACGCTGGACCTATGTCAATTTTTGCAATTTTATTTGCGTACTTAATTACGTAAAACACCTAAGAACTAATAATAGCTAATTTCGCCGCGCCGCGTCACGCTCAGTTGGATCAGCACCAGTCTTATACTAATCAAAGGTCGCGAGTTCAAATCGGGGGTATCATGAATATTTTTCTACATAGTCACAATATTTTTTTAGAAAACGAAATAAGTATTTATTTTAATTTTTGGACATTTTAACATATAAAATAAAAAAAATTAAAAATAAAAACTAATTAAATTTTTAGGTTTTTTTTTAAAGTAGCAAATCCTATTAAAAAAAACTACATAACAATGAAAATAAATTTCAAAAAGAAAATTAGTATCAAAAACATCATCACCATGCGGATAAATCTCCTCAATGCCATGAGGATGGAACCCCCAACCTCTACGTGTTAAGCAAAATAAAAAGAGAAAGGCTGTAGCGACATATATAATTGATGTGAATAAATGAACTATATTTTTGTACCAATCGTAGAGATGAATCCGTTTCTATAGTAACAATATAAACAAAAAGCATAAAACACTCATGTCAAATTTTTGTAGTTTTGAACATTTTCTCTATTTGGAAAAATCAGAGCTAAACCAATTAGCAATAGAGCTGTAGGTTTAGCAGTAATCTCAAATGCTAAAGCTGTGCCCTGGTGACTCTAGTATATTGGAGACGAGAAAATATTATATGAATTTGAGGGAGGGAGAAAATTATTAGGTGATAGGTCTATTTTAATTTTATTTATTTATTTACATCTAGACTCCTGTGACAAAATACAAACATTGGAGGTTAAGTTAAGGCCGACCTTACCGACCGATCTAGCTCTCTTCGTGTATGGAACTCAGGTTTCCATGTTATTTACGTACGTACGTACACATTTTCTGAATCGTGTAGTAATAATGCATTGACTATCTATCTCTTATTTGGTGACATGGACTTGAGCGACGAACATAGAGATTACTCAGTATAATCCAATTATATTTGCATTCAGAAATGTCAAATCTGAATAATTTTTTCAATTTTGTTCTTTCGAAAATGTGTGGAGACTGTCTTAATTTTATTTTTATAACCGTTGTTCCTCAAATTGCTGTTACTGAATATCCAAAACAACTTTGGTGTTTGTGACACATAATAATTCTATTAATCTTGTAGTTAGCGCCAAATGGCGCTTCGGGGTCACGAAGGGTTCCGTACCATTATCTATGAAAATGGCATAAACATCATATCTGTTGTCAGGGAGTCCCATACAAAAGATATGAAGTCCTAATAATGGGGCAGCCCCTCATTATTATCATTATCAGAGTAGATAAGTTGTATGGGAGCAACCTGAAAAAAAAACTGTTTTTTAAGTTTTTGTTTTTTCAACGGCAACATGAATACATCCTTCCTGAAAATTTCAACTGTCTTACTATCACGATTCATGAGATAAACCCTGGTGTTGCCCTTTCGGTGTAGGAACTCATGCTCATCATAATTCATTCCTTGTAGGGAGGTGTCCCAAAAATATTTTAAAATACATATTTTAGGCGGTGTGATTAGCATATAAAGAAACCCATGCCAAATTACAGTTTTATAGTAAAAAAGGTCTATAAGCTAGACTACAAAAAGTCAAACATGGCAAAACCATATATGGTTTATCAAAGTAATTGTGTGGGTGCGGTGCTCTAATTAACAAACCTAGACAGTTGAAATATGGCATCTAGCTAGGTAATAATGTGTAAGCGAAGGAAAAAATCTGAAAACAAAAGAAAGTTTTTTAATTGTAGCGTCTGAAACCGTTATAATTAAGTGGATGGAAGCTTGCACAAAATATGTATTAATGATTTATGAATAAGCAAATAAATATTTCTATAAAAAGTTATGATATCCCAACAAAAACATCAATGTGAAAAATGATAGCCAAGTTCAATGCTCAGTATATTTGATAGTGAACTTCGCCGAAAAAAGTATTGCATCTAAATGAGAGATTACTACTAACTACTTTTGCCTTACTATTTTTTTACTTTCTAACACATGATAGTCAAGTCATTTTTATAGTTCAGGCTGATATTAAGCGAGTATTTTAAGCGTGGTGTGGGTGACCTCGATAGTAATTACTTTAAACCATTAATTTACTTGAACCATTTCACGGGACATCCAAAATATACGCGGGCGACGTCGCGGGAGACGACTAGTAAATAAAAAACTTTGATATTATTAAAGGATTACTGAAACGATAAAGAAACCTTTGTCTTTAATTTAGCTTTCCATATTTGTAATGTTAAACGGAAGCGTGAAACATACTGCGCAGACCCTAGATAAACTGGGAACAGGGCAAGAGAATGATGATGATGATTTGAAATGTTATGAATTTCAGTGTGTAAAAAAAAACCATGACAAAATTCTCGTGATGGGTGAACTTTGACTTATATACCTACTGGTTTGTACGGAACCCTAAATTTGAAGTGCCATATCTGTAATGGTCTTCAGTCATCATCAATTGGAAGACTGATGGAAGATAGTAGTGAGACTATAACTGTGTCGACAAAAAGGATCTTAATAAAAACAACCTAAATGTTATTACATTACATTTCCTACACCTATGGGTTGGCTGGAAGAGGTCTCTTTTAGGGATAAGCCCACCTTTGTTCACATTGTGACTTCTTGTACCTATTTTCTGTACATCTTATAAGTGCAATAAAGAATATAATAAATGTTATTGGATATTCTTTCTTGTTTTTATAATGGTTACAGGTTGCTGGCATAAAGTGCTGACCAGTCGTGTGAGAATGAAATGCCACTCTTTGCGTTCCTTGTTCTTTCGATAAACGTTTAGACTAAAAAGCATGTATGGTGTACTAAAGAAACCATTTTGTAAAAGTTCTTAGGGGTTCTGCTAGATGGCGTGGGTATGTTACTTACAAAAGCGCATGAAGTATCTTATTCAAGAAAATTTTGTTCCTTAAATAAACACTAGATGGCTTAATTATACACGAGATTTGTAAGACAAAGTTGACAGAAAAAGTTTTGTGCGGGGGTGCTGGTGGGGGAAGCGCCCCGCACTTTTAACAAGGGGGCGGGGCTTATGAGATAATTTGACGGAATAAGACGGCCTTAACGCCCTTTCCAGTGACTATACTGGCTGCCGTGTCCTCAAGCGGCGTCGGTGAACTGTCATCCAAGTTTCAGATACCTCACTGTCATCATCATATCGTCAATACCCTGCCGGCAAAGGCGACTTTTGAACTCTAGCTTACTTTGGTGGGCCTTGATGCGGCTAGCAAAACCAAACTATGTTTTAAAAAGACGTGATGACTAACAGTGCAACCGCTCTGCGGAGTTGAAGGTGTAGTTACATGTGGGTTTTGGCCATGTTTTCCGTACATTGCTCAAGGTCTTCAAGACGCATTTTTGACGACATTGCGACATCATTCCGGTCGGTGACACGCATGTTCCTGCCGACATAACTTTATCTCGATTCAGGACGCGTCGTCAAACGTTCCGAGCAGATTTTTCAGCATTTTTCAGTAAGGACCTACTATATTAAAAGCCATTGCAATGGAAATACGATGACGATCAAGTTCGGTAACCACCCTGCGGGAAGGAAACGATTTTCGTGAGACTACGTGTCAGCACGCGATTCGCAGATTCGTGAATGCACGAGATATTTTCATTTCGACGAATTATTTCGACAATTTTTCATAGGAATAATGGTTATTGGAGATAATGGAGGTGGAAACTCCAGGAATGCATGAGTTTTTGTTTATACGAGGCTTTGGATTACGTTTGAATTGCACATATTTGTATTGACATTATTGTAAATGGTCCGAATCCAGTTGAACTATATTTACGGACAATCTGCCTACTTACTTGCCAACAATGTAGGTTATTACTTTTTTGTCAATCATTATTGTAATTAAAAACCAAAATTGACTCAGCAGTTAACTTCCGTTTCATATACTTTTTATGAAACATTCTTAATTTTCCATTAAACCACAAATTAATTCTTGTATCTTAAGAAACTTTGTTCAGAAGAGCTTTCCCAGTTTCATAAGTAAGATAGACTTTTTAAAAATTACAATTATTTTCTTGCTTCGCTTGTGATTGCGGTAAACGTAAGAGTTTGATCAACATGAGAGGCTTAAGGGCCAGATATTCCATTTTTACGATGTTTCGATTGAGTTTAAACATGGAAACACTAATTATTTAAATCTCGAATCTATATATGTTATAGAAGAAGATTACTAGAAAGCTGGATTGTGGTTGGAAACACGATTGTAATTACTTTGCTCGATAATAATTGCCTCAGAAGTGGGCCCCTTTTTTTTCGTATTTTCTATGTAGTTTTCAAATTATTGGACTTATATTTATGAAAATCACATATTTTAGTAGGTAATTCCATTCTACACATATACATGTTAAAATGATTTCAAAATGTTTGTTATTTAGATCAGAATAACGAAATATCTAAAAACACTTTATTTGACCTATTTCGACTTTTTTGATCTTGATTTGCTCAAGCTACACAGATGTGAGGAACAGAGGATTATAATAATATACATTTTGACCACATAAGTGAGATCTCAGCTATGAATCAAATGTTTTTTTTTTAGTTTTTATCGGTGTTATGTTCAGGCAAAGAAAGGTCCATTTTTTTCATTAGTCTGTATTCTTTCTTACAAGCAGCAAATTCTTCCAATTGTCTTTTTAAGATTACTTTAGACACCAAAGATGTTTAGGGCGTCCAATCGTTTTTTTCCAGTTTTATTAACATTTTCATTCATAAAACACTGATTTAGTGATTCTCACACTTGTGACGATGGTGATTCGCGCAACGACTTTGACGCAACAGTTGATCGTCGTGTCATCTCTGTTCTATACATGCAAGCAGAAATAGCGCTATCTTTTTATTCAAATGACAAGCACGAGATACCATTTCCTCATTCCCCTTGACGCCACTGCGAACGCTGGACCTATGTCAATTTTTGCAATTTTATTTGCGTACTTAATTACGTAAAACACCTAAGAACTAATAATAGCTAATTTCGCCGCGCCGCGTCACGCTCAGTTGGATCAGCACCAGTCTTATACTAATCAAAGGTCGCGAGTTCAAATCGGGGGTATCATGAATATTTTTCTACATAGTCACAATATTTTTTTAGAAAACGAAATAAGTATTTATTTTAATTTTTGGACATTTTAACATTTAAAATAAAAAAAATTAAAAATAAAAACTAATTAAATTTTTAGGTTTTTTTTTAAAGTAGCAAATCCTATTAAAAAAACTACATAACAATGAAAATAAATTTCAAAAAGAAAATTAGTATCAAAAACATCATCACCATGCGGATAAATCTCCTCAATGCCATGAGGATGGAACCCCCAACCTCTACGTGTTAAGCAAAATAAAAAGAGAAAGGCTGTAGCGACATATATAATTGTTGTGAATAAATGAACTATATTTTTGTACCAATCGTAGAGATGAATCCGTTTCTATAGTAACAATATAAACAAAAAGCATAAAACACTCATGTCAAATTATTGTAGTTTTGAACATTTTCTCTATTTGGAAAAATCAGAGCTAAACCATAACTGTAGGTTTAGCAGTAATCTCAAATGCTAAAGCTGTGCCCTGGTGACTCTAGTATATTGGAGACGAGAAAATATTATATGAATTTGAGGGAGGGAGAAAATTATTAGGTGATAGGTCTATATTAATTTTATTTATTTATTTACATCTAGACTCCTGTGACAAAATACAAACATTGGAGGTTAAGTTAAGGTCGGTCTAGCTCTCTTCGTGTATGGAACTCAGGTTTCCATGTTATTTACGTACGTACGTACACATTTTCTGAATCGTGTAGTAATAATGCATTGACTATCTATCTCTTATTTGGTGACATGGACTTGAGCGACGAACATGGAGATTACTCAGTATAATCCAATTATATTTGCATTCAGAAATGTCAAATCTGAATAATTTTTTCAATTTTGTTCTGTCGAAAATGTGTGGAGACTGTCTTAATTTTATTTTTATAACCGTTCCTCAAATTGCTGTTACTGAATATCCAAAACAACTTTGGTGTTTGTGACACATAATAATTCTATTAATCTTGTAGTTAGCGCCAAATGGCGCTTCGGGGTTACGAAGGGTTCCGTACCATTATCTATGAAAATGGCATAAACATCATATCTGTTGTCAGGGAGTCCCATACAAAAGATATGAAGTCCTAATAATGGGGCAGCCCCTCATTATTATCATTATCAGAGTAGATAAGTTGTATGAGAGCAACCTGAAAAAAAAACTGTTTTTTAAGTTTTTGTTTTTTCAACGGCAACATGAATACATCCTTCCTGAAAATTTCAACTGTCTTACTATCACGATTCATGAGATAAACCCTGGTGTTGCCCTTTCGGTGTAGGAACTCATGCTCATCATAATTCATTCCTTGTAGGGAGGTGTCTCAAAAATATTTTAAAATACATATTTTAGGCGGTGTGATTAGGATATAAAGAAACCCATGCCAAATTACAGTTTTATAGTAAAAAAGGTCTATAAGTTAGACTACAAAAAGTCAAACATGGCAAAACCATATATGGTTTATCAAAGTAATTGTGTGGGTGCGGTGCTCTAATTAACAAACCTAGACAGTTGAAATATGGCATCTAGCTAGGTAATAATGTGTAAGCGAAGGAAAAAATCTGAAAACAAAAGAAAGTTTTTTAATTGTAGGGTCTGAAACCGTTATAATTAAGTGGATGGAAGCTTGCACAAAATATGTATTAATGATTTATGAATAAGCAAATAAATATTTCTATAAAAAGTTATGATATCCCAACAAAAACATCAATGTGAAAAATGATAGCCAAGTTCAATGCTCAGTATATTTGATAGTGAACTTCGCCGAAAAAAGTATTGCATCTAAATGAGAGATTACTACTAACTACTTTTGCCTTACTATTTTCTTACTTTCTAACACATGATAGTCAAGTCATTTTTATAGTTCAGGCTGATATTAAGCGAGTATTTTAAGCGTGGTGTGGGTGATTAATTTACTTGAACCATTTCACGGGACATCCAAAATATACGCGGGCGACGTCGCGGGAGACGACTAGTAAATAAAAAACTTTGATATTATTAAAGGATTACCGAAACGATAAAGAAACCTTTGTCTTTAATTTAGCTTTCCATATTTGTAATGTTAAACGGAAGCGTGAAACATACTGCGCAGACCCTAGATAAACTGGGAACAGGGCAAGAGAATGATGATGATGATTTGAAATGTTATGAATTTCAGTGTGTAAAAAAAACCATGACAAAATTCTCGTGATGGGTGAACTTTAACTTATATACCTACTGGTTTGTACGGAACCCTAAATTTGAAGTGCCATATCTGTAATGGTCTTCAGTCATCATCAATTGGAAGACTGATGGAAGATAGTAGTGAGACTATAACTGTGTCGACAAAAAGGATCTTAATATAAACCACCTAAATGTTATTACATTACATTTCCTACACCTATGGGTTGGCTGGAAGAGGTATCTTTTAGGGATAAGCCCACCTTTGTTCACATTGTGACTTCTTGTACCTATTTTCTGTACATCTTATAAGTGCAATAAAGAATATAATAAATGTTATCGGATATTCTTTCTTGTTTTTATAATGGTTACAGGTTGCTGGCATAAAGTGCTGACCAGTCGTGTGAGAATGAAATGCCACTCTTTGCGTTCCTTGTTCTTTCGATAAACGTTTAGACTAAAAAGCATGTATGGTGTACTAAAGAAACCATTTTGTAAAAGTTCTTAGGGGTTCTGCTAGATGGCGTGGGTATGTTACTTACAAAAGCGCATGAAGTATCTTATTCAAGAAAATTTTGTTCCTTAAATAAACACTAGATGGCTTAATTATACACGAGATTTGTAAGACAAAGTTGACAGAAAAAGTTTTGTGCGGGGGTGCTGGTGGGGGAAGCGCCCCGCACTTTTAACAAGGGGGCGGGGCTTATGAGATAATTTGACGGAATAAGACGGCCTTAAGCTTTTACATAATGTATATATTTCATCGCTACTTTACTTATTATTTGTGCACTAGCGAAAGTCCAACCTAAAATTTATAAAGTCACAAGTTAGAATTTAATTCACCCGTAACTTAAGTCAAAAACAGAGTACTTTGTACCGAATTTAGATGCTGACATAGAAAAGTAACTCCATTTAATAGAGCCTAAGTGACTTGAAACATCACAAAGGCTATATTCTTGCGAAAACTCTACAGTATCTTGAGTCTAAGTCCGATGTGAGCCAGGCGGAAACGTTTATACCACCACATGCTTTATGGTGGAAGAATACTGTTGAAAAGGAATTTTACTGGATACTTTACACCGCACTGAAAATCTCATGGTAATGTTGCTAGTATTATTTTTAATTCTATTACTATTGCTAAAGTTACTATGAAGAGATTGACATATTAGAGCGTGTCTCAGCTGAAATGACGCGCCGTCCCACTACTTTAATTAGTTGATTTCGATGTGTGTGCAAATATTAATAACAACACTTCATCTGTGTGTGTTGACTGCTCCGCGAATTAAGGTCTGTACCCCAATCTCGAAAAATTATCGACCACATAAGCGTGTCGAGAAATGTCAAAATCCATATTTAAAAGTTATTTCTTTACGCACCGCCAGGGGCGCTAGACCAATTTCCATACGAATCGACATTAATTTCTCGAAACTCTTATGCAGTCGATAGTTTTTCGTGATTGGGGTACTATATGCCTACGTCACAGTCGACTAGTTTAAGTACGCTTGTGTGCGTAAATGCGATAATGGGGCGCGTCATTTCAGATTAGACAAGCTTCTACAGTACGAGTACTTTTAATTTGACATTGCAGAGTTTACGTATTTTTAATATGCTTGTGTATGTATTTTTGGTTACAATGTAGCTGTAATTTTGTTTAATATTTCTTATCGAATCTGTTTTGCGTACTTTTAAAATAACAAAGACTTTTAAAAAAAGAACATAAAGAAGATTATTGTAAAAGAGCCGTTGTATCTTACGCCAATATGTATTTAGAGTAACCACATTGCGTTGCGCAACCTCCATTCATACCTACTGATAAAGATAAACTACATGTGTTGATAATAATTCTATTTCCTTAACATAACAATTATTTATACAATAATCACTGCTGTAAATATGCGCGGGATAATACAATACAATCAATATCGATCTAATGTCAAAACTATCTATCTGACAGGTCTAGTGCTGACCATGCGTGCTAGTGTTGTCTACCATAGTAATGCTATAATCGATTATCCGTCTAACACTACTATAGGTACTTTCAGCCAAAAAAAAAGTTTAATCGTTCAGTGTAAACGCTCAGCTTAGGCGCCGGAAACGTTTATCTGCCGTATGACCGACCGCCTATGTCCGCGCTACCGGACAATGCCTTTTTTTCCTTTTTTTCTCTCTTTTTTTCCAACGGACTGAGTGAGAGGGTCAGATAAGACCGGCGAATGTTTACCGAAAAAACATGCGGGACATTTCACACTTTAACGGAAATATTTAAAAATTGTTTCACTTCTTTTCCGTGGTTAAGATTCTTGGGTAAAAACGCGTGACTTTTGTTGGCGATATCCTGTAAATCTGATGTTTTTTTTATTATCTTGTTGGCTAGTAGGAGACTTATTTGCATAGAGGTGAAATATTGTTACGGAAAGTTCTATTATGCAGTGACTATTGATAGAATAAGAAAACGATATTTATTTGAATTATTTACTGACATAAAAATATGAAACAATTTTATATGAAACCATTATGAAAAATGTTTGACGCCTTTTTTAGCGATATTAAAACATAGGTATTAAATAGGGACATACGACTACATAATATGTATTGATTGATTATTTATGCAATAAAATAGGTTTACACAAATTATTTGGCGAACTTCGGTGAATAACGTGATAAATATTCATATGATTTGCATATTCATGTTGTCACACACAACACTACCGTAACCTTGTCCCATTTGACTACGGGTGAGTATTCGTTGAATTATTGGAATAACTTTTTCACCAAAAATTTTGGCAATATTTTTTCTAATTTATTTTATTTAATAAAAGTGTATAAGAGGTTCTCTCCCAGTCACACCTTTAGGTTATGCAGAGAGATTTCTTAATAATAATCACAAAATTATACTTTATTGCACAATCTAAACAATGATTGAAACAGAAAAACATCTTCAACGTTCAGCAAGTCTTATTGCTTAAAGCAGTTTCTTCCAGGCAACCTTTAGGTAAACCTTCAGCCCTGAACATTTGTAAGTTTCGGAACAATGTTCTTATTTCCCATGTTTGAACCTGGTGCCAAAATATAAGACAGACTACTTTCTTGCTACAGATACTTCATATTATGTTTATGTTTTACAAGTGGAAAGAAGAAACAGAGGGTGTTTCTTATTATGTCTGGTACTTCCTTGTACACCACTAACTTCAGTGTACTTATCTGCAGAAACGTTGCAGTTTAACACGTTCCGGGACACTACTCCAGACACAATAGATCTTTTATTGTTTTCACGCCTGTAGGCGTTCACTGTCCCGGAACGTGTTAAAGTTTAAATGTATAGGGTCTAGCTAAACGAACAACATCTAAATGACATTGTCTACAACAACTGCAAAGAAATTTGGGTCTATGAAGAGATCTGAGAATCGCCCGTCGTTAAGACTAAACGAGCGATTTACTCCCGAGGCGCGCAATAAAATCAGGGGCGAATCTCGTCAGTCTTATTAAATCGGCGCACTTCGCCATTACTCTGTTTGGCGGAAAATTAAGACAGGCTTCATTCGTGGGACAAGCCTCACTTTGTCAGAGTATCGTGAGCTATATTTATCCATAGGTAAGTATTTAACACCATTCGTCCTATGGCTGTACAGTGGCCTATTTTTTAACAATTCGCGTCAAAATGGCGTTTGATATTCATTGATCAATGTCTGATATTCGAATGAAAATCAGTTAAACTCGACATGGAAGTGATAAAAGAGAGTACCTTTGTCTATTTTTCGTGTAATTTTTGTTGTTTTTTATTCGTTTTCGTACAAGAATTACACGCTTTATTCAAGCAAGTGATTCAGAAATAATGCTCCAAGTCTTTTAAAATACGTGTACTAACAAGTTACATGTACTTGAAAAATTTAATTAATTCAAATCAAAACGTTTTTATCAAACTGAAATTATATGTATTTCTATCACTTAGGAAAAATAATCACCGACCTCTTGGTATGGGGCGATTCAAAACGCAACTTCTATCCCACGATCAGAGGCATGAAAAGGGATATCACATCCTAAGACATTAGTCCTAGTTAGTATCATAACCACATTGAAAATACACTTCTTGGGAATAAATGAATATTCTTACCTGAACATAATTCAGCTGACATGTTTTTTAAATATTATAATAAATCTACTAAACAAAGTTTAAATTTTTGTGAAGGTTAAGCAATAAAAAACTGTATTCGAGCAGAAAATTAATTTTACCCGCTGTATTAGGTGCGGCATGTTTTACGAGCAAGTACTCGGGTCAGACTGTACTGTCACTTTTTATTTTCTGATTAAAATGCTGCAGCGTCGCTGTGTGCAGTGTACCAGCAAATAGTTATATTCGAGATAAATTGCCATCGTTATAATATTGAAAATTCTTTTTCCTATAGAATTTTTGCTACCGAGATTGAGAAAGAGGTGAAAACAATGAGAAAAATTACATAACCATCTTTTCTTGATACGTATACTTTAACAGAAAATATGAATTCGCATCTCACGAAAATCATTAGTGACTAGATGATTTCGCGTAACTTTCTTTCGATCGTGACTTAAGAGATCTTTACCCCATAACTCCCTATAGATATTCTGGGATAGACATTACGAATTTTAAATCAAAAACGTATGCCGTTCTAAATGAGGTAAACTTGAAGTGTTTTGCTTTCAAAATCAAGTATATTATGTCCAAAATTAGTTGTAACTAGCTAATATAATCTTGACATCACATCATTGTTGCAGGGCAGAGTATAATGTAATTTAAAACTTATAAATACATTTGAATTTTCAACATTATTTCCTGTGCTTCAAAAACATTCCCTGTCAAAAATTCAACGTAATTCTTAACGTGATCCACCCAGCAAATACCACGTTTAGAAGCAACGGTGATAAAGGAATGCCTTACATAATACACCTTTGAGCGAAATAAAATCCATACGAAACGCGGGATCAGATAAGTATACGGTCTGATTTTTAGTAGGGCTGTTACCTGTATGAGATTTTTTCATCTGAATACGCATAAAAAGGGTTCGCGTATCTCACAGTCCAATAGTCGAGTATTTTCATCAGATAATATTAACGAAATTAAAAAATTATATCAGCGGGGCAGACAACAACTGATTCATGAGAAGTTTATAAACTGTTCCAATTAAAACTCGGCTGGTATCCTAAGTTATTCCAAACATTCTCGTTGTAGGTATTTAGTAACGATATCCCATGGATGTAAAGAACTGCGCTGCTAAAAAGACTGGTGTAGCTTTTTTGATTGAACATGATAAACACTCGTTAATAGACATGATACACATTCGGAGTCCCATTAAATAAAAATCATTAAAATCGGTCCTCCCCTTGAGTAAGAAGTCATGTTAGTAACATGACTACGACACAAGTATTTTATATACACACAATAATAATAGTCCCCCGATTTCGACTTCGGTGGCCAGTCACAATGACTAACCGACTGCGCGGGACATATTATAGTGCACAAGTGTGTGTGCAACTGCAAACACAGGTGCACTCTCTATTCCTTAAACTCTCATGGGACAGCAATTTGACACGATCGGAGAGAGATCAGGCGCAGGACCAACGGCTTTCCGAGGCACGGGGGTGAAACACCGCCAACTTCCAAACTCCGGGCTACCACAATCTCTCCGGGCCACAATTTCTAAACAGAAAAACCCAGGTATATATTTTTGGCATCGCTTTAAAATGCGACCCTCTCGCCGCTGCGCCACCGAGGCAGTTAAATAATACAGATAAACACAATACAGATGCTATCGCGCCACTTACACATAGTGGACATCGAAACTGTTCTTCACTTTTGCTTTTAGTTTAGAGCTAGCGGTCCTAGCGACCTTTGTTCTCCCCCATCTCTCCTATGTCTTATCCGGGGTAGCGGCAATTCCAACACAGTAAATCATGAAAATCGGTTTTCCCTTTCTTGTAGGTGATTAACGCAATTTTCCTTTATGTACATAGAAAAATAAGAAAAGAAGACACCAGTCATCTAATTTTCCATGTCGATGAGTACAGGTACGTATTTTTTTGTTTTGTTTTTATTTTGTTTAAGGCATACCATGCAACCCTGATTTTCACTGGTGCGAAAAAGTTAAGGCTCCGGACCTTGGATTCCTTGGACCATTTGACACGCAATTTTACGAGCAAGTTTCAATAAAAGCGATTCATGGAGGCTGTATTGTAGAATAAAAAGGATCGCCCCGGGAACTGATTGAATGCATGATGTGTATACTGAAGCGAAAAGTTTGTTTGGTGTGCACAAAAACATATAAATATCCCGCTTTAATTTGATTTATATACTACTAGCGGTCCCAGCGAACTTCGTTTCGCCCCCAGCCCCGTCCCGCCCCGGCCCCGTTTTATGGGATTTTCTTTGCTATAAGCCTCACGGATCCCGAGACCTTTCTAGCGAATGCAAAACCGTGGAAATCGGTTCGTGCGTTCTGGAGTTATAGCGTCAGGAACGAAAACCCGACTTATTTTTATATACCTATAAGATAGCTCAATGTTCTTAACAGATTCTATTATTATTCATTGTTAATTGTACAAGAATTAACATGCTATAACCAAACATGTATGAACCGTGCGCAACGACAGCGTCTCAAACTATTGAAGGACGTTAAAATGACAAATGGCTGGCTCTCATTACGAAAAGTAACTAACCCAAAGTTAT
This sequence comes from Pyrausta aurata, assembly GCA_963584085.1. Taxonomy (NCBI): domain Eukaryota; kingdom Metazoa; phylum Arthropoda; class Insecta; order Lepidoptera; family Crambidae; genus Pyrausta; species Pyrausta aurata. The sequence goes on from OY757264.1 coordinate 9,825,913, forward strand.
TTCAATAAAATATTGTATTATCCATTTATTCTATTCAATAACGTTACTGAATAGCGTCGATTTTGACTTTTAAAGAAAATATAATGCACGGTTTCGTATTTGTTTTATTTCTAGAGAAATGATGACACGTCCTCCAAAGTTGCCTTTTTTGGCCACTGCGAGCGCTGTCATCGATTCGGGTTCCCCCACCACCTACTTGACACATAGCGAATATGCTGACGCTGATTGCCGTGATAAACAATCGTCGACGAATAAACGCGAAATACGTCAAAAGCATGTAGATTCGTGTAATTCAAATCTCCGTTTCTTCCAATCCCCTTTGTGACTTGAATTTTTTATGCAAATGTCTGATGTCTCATTTAGTTTTTTTTTTGTTTTAACATTTCATAAAAGTCTTGATGAAATCCCGAGACTGGCATTGTCTTACTACAGGGCTTATTTTATTAAATTGCCAGAAGTGATAGACGCTTTAACTGTTCAGGGGAGATTGAGCTAGTGATGTCCCTAGTTAAGCTATTGTAGGAATATCGATAGGGTGTCATTGTAAATGTAATAAGGGTATTATATACTAACAGTGATGATAAGGGTAGGTACCTATTATTAACATCCAAACATCAAATCTAATTATTACGGAGAGCCGTGTCGTTAAACAGCCAATTGTAATAAATTCTTATACGCAAATTTTATATGCATTCTCGCAAATTTTATATGAATTATACCTATTCAATAAATAGGTTTTAATAAAATAACTCAGACCTTTTGATTCCACCCTGATCCTTAATGCAAGCTATTTGTGATCGGGTTATAAAAGTTCACCTCACAATGTACATATTTCGCAGCCTTGAAAATCATAATTGTTGTAATGCAAGTAACACTATCCGCGGGGACAGCGCCGCGGCAGCGCTGCAGCAGCACCGCGTGTGCGGGCTCGCGCTGGCCGCCTGCCGCCTGCAGGACCTGGCGCCGGTAACTGTACACACCGCAGTACAGGCATAGTAACGATACGAAGTCGTATCGTCGAATCAAGTGATTCAAAGTGAATAATAGAAGTTGTATCAATACACCTATTTATCAGAGGGACAATCGATACTTGGTCAACACTACACCAAGTGCTATTATACCTCAGTCTGGGCTCGTAAACAGATATAAGCGAGTTTTAACCTTTTGTTCTCTGCTCTAAGGAAGATGATGACTTTAATGGCTTGTTCCGAAATCCCCCTCACTGCAGAACTAAGTGCCTAGTTATGGTCGCCTTAATTTTGAATTAAGGAAACACTGTTTCTAGTGTTTCATTCGCGTTTTTGCGTTATATATAAAACACAATCCACCATTGATTGTCATAACTCAATTTGTAAAAAAGTAAAGTTAGCCTGTAAGCATCCCACTGCTGGGCAAAGGCCTTACCTCAATTGTGAGATAGTCATACTCCACCACGCGGGCTCAGTGCGGATTGGCGGAGGGGTGTTTGCAAGGCAAGCGACCAACCTTGCTGTCAGATTTTATCAAGCCGCCCATAGGGCATCTGACTAGGCTTAACGACTGATACCAATATTAGCCGGAACCAACGGCTTAACGTGCTTTTCGAAGCACGGAGATGCTCGTAATATACGTCACCTAAATGGTCGAAATGGTCACCCATCCAAACAGCGATCGCGCTGTAAGTTGATTAACTTCGGTATTACTACCAATGCGCTGCCACCACTGCGCTACGAGAACTTAATTTGAATAATGATAATAAATTGGTAAATTAGTTAAAAATATTTGCAATAGAAGTTTAATTAGTTTTTTAATCAGAAGTTTTAATTATAAGATTCTATAGATACTTTTCTCTCAACAGACGAGGTTTCTGATAAAGTGCATAGAAAATTTTCACCTGCTCCCAACGTAACATTAATTTTAGAATTGTTTGTGAATCTAATAAGATAAATGCATCCAGGAGCCATGCCAGACATAGAACTGTCATTCAATAATCAACCTTATTATTGGGTTTTAAAGTTCATTCAGTTGTAATGCAAGTAACACAGTTAATCCGAATAGGTATGTACAGTCAAGGGTGAGAAATTAACGCGTTTTGTGGTTTTATTGCATTTTGTTAACAATAAATTGACCATTTTAAAAAGCCCAATTTATAGGATATAAATGTGAAATAGTTGCCAAGTTCCTAGATTTTCAATTCAATTCGCTAGAGCGCTAAAATATTGACTTTGTATTTTATGTCCGCAATTTGTAGCATTGTGGAAAATTATAACGGTGCCTTGGCCCCGCTATTATCTAAGTGCTCGTTGAAAAATGCACTTTGCTTGCCATCCTGACTACTGCAACTGTAGGTGAATAATGAAGGTAAACAACCATTAAGCATGTCTATGTTTTGAAATCTTCTATAAATATAAAAGAAAGTCGTGTTTGTTACAACACTTATAACTCGAGAACGGCTGAACCGATTTGGCTGAAAGATGGTGAGGAGGTAGCTTAGAATCAGGAAAAGGATATAGGATACTTTTTATCCCGCTAGACGTGGCCGGGGCTGGGGTAGCACGGGACCGGGGCGAAACGGTGGGGAGGTAGCTTAGTACCAGGAGAAGGACATAGGATACTTTTTATCCCGTTCGATGTGGCCGGGGCTAGGGCGGGACGGGGCCGGGGCGAAACAAAGTTCGCTGGGTCCGCTAGTAAAATATAAATATTTGAAACAGTTTTAAAAAAGGCGACGTGCCCATTTATGAAAATACCAGTATGCTTCATGAAAGCAGATGGCCGAAGGGTAATTTATATCGGTGGTTTCGTGGCGAATACCGGACACCAAGATGCGCAACACTAAGCCGGTAAAATAGTGTGATATTTGTTTGATATTTTAATGGGTAATTGTATATATTATTCAATAAGGTATGTATTGTATGGTCCTAAATTGTTGCCTGAAATAAATAATTATTAATTGGTAATGTAATGTTTGTTTTCACATTCAAGCCATTATATTCATCTTTACAGTCGCAGTGTGTAAAGGTTCAAATATAACGTAAGAATGCATTATTATTCGCTGTTCTGTGATAGCAAAGGTACACATACAAAAATAAATGGTAACCCTCGTAAACTTACATAACCCACATCTTATCTAATTTGTAGTTTTTCAGTACAAATATTATTAGTACACGTTACTGTAAATATTAACTTAATCCTATTCATATGTACGTGTAACATACTTTCTGCGTATTGTTTTCTTAGCGGCACATCTGGCGAGCGTTTTAACAAAAACCTTTTATCTAAAGGTAACAAAAATACTTGTATTTGTAGACGACAAATAAAATTATATAAAAGGTTGTGTGGGCGGAACGGAGACGGTTTAAAACGCTCTTGGTAACTTTTATACGTATGTCATTTTATTTGTTACTGTAACTTTTATTCGTATAATGTTCAAGTGTTATAATTTTTGGCATTTTAACCTGACTGAAAAATTTAATATTTTTGTTAATTAACAGCCTGTTTTATGTTTTTCTTGTTTTGTGTTTTACTTATACAAGGCACCCTCTGAAAATCAGTGTCGTGGTATGCATCTTGCTGCCACGATTAATGCTGAGAGAGGGTGCCTTTTCGACTCATACTCGATGTTAAATAAGTGTGTGTGTGTCTGTTTATATATGTGTTTATGAGTCAGTGTATTGTATATGGTTTGTTAGTCGAATAAATTTATTTTCTTTCTTTCTTTTTTTTACAGTCTGTTGTTTTTGTTAGCGGCATCTGCCAAATACTTGATACGAAATTACTTTCAATATTTTAATTATTACTCCTTGGTTAGTGCTAATTTATCAATGCCGATGTCGTAACAGACCCTTTATCATTAACGTCTTTTTTGTAAAATTTTACACTCAAGTCCTGGTACGTATTAAATTTTGTTTGTAATATGTAATAAACTATGTGGCAGCGTAGGGTTGATAAAGACCTGACTAAAGCTTTGTAGATACCCCTTACTTTCTTTCTTTAATATATCCGTTTTACTAACAGTGTTAACCTCCTTAAAAATAAAATTAAAACAGCTTAAAATCTCATTCGCAAGTTTTACTTACCCGTAAAAAAGTTTAGGAGAAAACTCCCAAAGTTTATCCGAGCCAATCTGCAGTAAACCCTCCTGCTGGTAGTTCTTTTATACGGGTCATTTAAGACCCATACACTTTAGCCAGGGTCCAAAGTACCAGCGTCATGTTTTCTACGCGAAAGCAAATAAATTGAGATTAAATCTTTCGATTTAAGTAAGGGCCGGCCTTGGAAGGCCCTGTTAAGGTTTCTGTTTGGGTGGATACATTGGTCGCACCTGTTGGCACTTGGCAAGTCAAACAGCCTTTGTGAAGAACAGAGTAAATAAATTAGATGGAAAACTATCTGGACGGATGTTAACACGTTGGTTGACACTGTCAAGTGGCAGAGTCTACTAAAGGAACTGTAAATATGCACATTATACCAAAAATTTTAACAATCTTAGATAAAAGCATGATTGGAAAATACATAACAACAAGGAAAATACATTGAATTAAAATACATATTCAACAATGAAATACAAACATGGAAAATACATAAAACTTGCCATGTACTCAATATACCAATTCTTTTAGAAATCACAGATAAAAAAACATTGGAACATACATATGATTTGATATTAAACATGGCACACAACGAAACATTTAATAAAACATCCTGTATTACCCATTTGTCCTCCAACAAGAGATACAACCCTGCTTCCCTGAACAAATCTCTACGAACCATCTTATTAATATCTCCGGTTTGTGACGTATAAAAAACTTTATTGCAGACAATAATTCTGGCGGACATCTAAGACAGCATTATAATAGAGGTGAGCATGCCGGACAAATTCTAAACATTCGTCAAGTGGTCTGCTGTGGGCAGACGTTCATTAATTTGGGACCACCATTTATCTTGCCGATTCCGAAGTAAACAATGAAAGGAGCGATAAAAACAGCTGTTAATACAAATAGCGAAGTCGGGTTCGGGCCAAATGGATTGCTGGCATTAAGTGTTTTAAATAATTAATAGCGGGGATTGAAAAATGTTTTGGAACTTTGACAGTTGAGCAACTCACTAACTAACTCAACTTTTAGATAAGATGTAATTAAACATGACATTCGAACAGCTGCCTATAAAAATGCAAAAGAATATAGGAAAAATGCAACAAAAATATAAATAAATAAATATGTTATAGCACAATAATTGTTTGGTTTCGGAGAAATGATTTTCTTCCTTGTGTTACAAAGTACAAGACAACGATTGTGACATCAAAAAGTAAAAAATTGCATTCTTTTAATTTGTTAAAAAAATAATGAGGATAAACAGTACTGCCACTAAATAATGATAATGGTAATAACAGTTAATACGACTTAAATAGCAGTAGGTAATAATAGTAATATGACTAAACAGCACCAGTAGATTTAGCAAGTTTACCCCGAAGTAAACGCTGGCATGTATCCTCAGTCCTCACTTATCTGCTGTGTCATCTTCTTTTGTCGGTCATCTGACCCATTTACTAAAGCACTATACTATGTAGACTCTTTCCATATTTTCAGATATAGCCATCCTTTTCAGAAACACGGGAAGACTGGAAGAAGCAAAAGAGACAACCAGATTCGAGGATATGGACATTGCGATATGAAGTAAGGTCCAGGCTCCGTGAATGATGTCCGTGTGACGTGACGTCGTTAATAAAATTCGGCTTTGAATTTGCACGGACCCCTGACCCCTACAAGATCTTGGTGATGAATTATGAATGAAAAATGCAACCTGAAGACTGATAATATAAAGTAAAAAATGTGTAAATCTTGCTGGTGATGTTGTGTAAAAAAAAGAAGAATTCGCTAAATACACGCTCGTGTGTATTTACTAGAATGGCGAACTACTTAAAATATGTAATTTCAGGAAGTTGAACTATCTGGTTTTATTATATTGTCACGAAATTACAGCACGTTTAATACGTCCAACAAATAAAAGCACTATGTTTCTACAGTTGCGATCAAATAGCTTTACGGCACCAACGGAAGAATTCATGTCCACAAAAATCGAATTTATATCCATTAAAGTCCTCCGGTGAAGGTAGTTTGCTGATAAAGTAATTTCCCGTAAATGGAGTCAGTCGGCAGGGCTATTACCTAACTCGGTCGCTTTTAAATTGCAATTATTACATGTGTGCAATGACAGAATTGAGAAAAGTCCAAAGTGAACGTTTAAAGATTTGTCACACTGGTTGCTGTTGCAATTGACCGGGTGCGGCCAATTTTGTATGGACCGGACCGCAGGCCAAATCCTTAATTACAATCATGGACATTTTTTCTCATGGCTCGAAAATTAATTTAATGCACAGTTAGTTCAAAAGGTTGACTTAACATCATGTCGTGTAATCTCTATTATTCATGCCTTCAGGCAAAGCAGCAATGGAACGTAAGCAATGAAACAAAGGAAAAACAATAATCACTAATACCATACTATTACATCTCTTGCTTGACGATGCGTCTTGACGGATTTCAAGGATTGGCGACCTTCGTGGTGTAGTGGCTAAGCACCTCGGGGTTCAGATTCAATTCCCGATTGGGTCAATGTAGTATTCATAGTTATCTTCATTGTCTCGGGTCTGGGTGTTGTGTTCCACCGTTTTTTCTGATTTTCATAACACAAGAGTTTTAGCTACTTACTTTACTTTTGGAAAAAGAGCAATATATGTGATCAGTGTGCAATATTTATTATTATTTTGCCGGATGGACAGATGCATTGTATAAAAGAGATTGCAAGCAAATACGACGTGAGACGTAATAGCCCCACAGATCCCAGGTTAATGCGTTTCGGTTCAAATCGAGTAACAAGATGTTTGACGAAATGTCCTCCGCCATTAGATTTCGACTTCTGACTGAACATGAGCTCGTGTTGAAGCTATAAATATTTACACGATAGAACGAGAATTCCAAGAAATAGCCCTGTGTAAATTACCGTTAGTGGAATCTAATTTATTTTAGTTTGGTTAATTGACGTTAATACAAGATAACTTTTTACTGTAAGAGATTCCAACAAACTTGTTTTTTTTATTAATAACAAATAAACAAGACGAAGTTTAAACTAAGTTGTGCATCATATAAAAACCTTAGACCTACGTTCCTATTTAAAAACGAAACCATTTCCTTGTGGTGTGGCAGGAGCCTATGATGCTGGCTGCGTTGTCACGTTTGATAGCTATGCCACAGAATATTATGCTATTTTACTAAATGCTATTTTAACAGTATTTTATTTTGGAGCAATTTATCTAAATTTCAACATATTAAACTGTAACTGTAATATTAAAGTTTTAGTTATAATTTCTCCTTTTATGTGTGTTAAAATGATTTCACATGAATTTTAAACTCTTCTATTTCAAGAAGCTTATGTAAATGTATTGCAAAACATTTAAAAGTTTATTTTGTATTCCAAATCTATATACACTTTCCAAACTAACTGAACGGGTGCCCAAAACTTTATGGCAGCCTTATCTTGAAACTTAGATTTCTTACAATCCAGTTATCTACTCCATTTCGTAAATTGGCAAACCAAATCGAAACTGTAAGCAGGTACACTCCCAACGAAGTAGCTTGGTCTTTTAACCCAGGGCAATCCTAACTGAATTGTAAAGAAATGGATAAAAAGTGAGATAAGATCTTTTCATTTGAGGAAAGGGCCGAATATTGGTCCTTCGAGGCCATTACAGGAACAAACTAGGTAGATTGAGTTCGAGAAAGTACGGAACGTAAAGTGGAGAGACATTATCTTAAATAAGTCACATCTACAAAGGATTTCTCATTCAAAGAAGTAATATTCACTTACAAAAGCTTCATTCCTAATTTGAACAAACAAGAATAGGGTCTGTTTTTAAACCTGCGAAAAAGTTTATTATTCCTGACCTTTCTCTGTAAGTAATAAAAAAAAAAAAAAATATATATTGAAATATAATAAAAACCAACGACAGTAAAAAACAATAAATAAATATTATACAGGTTGTTTTTTTACAAACTTACAGCTCTCCTTACTTATTGTAGGCTGCAACAAAAGTGGAAGTAAAAACGATAAAACTATCCAATTCAACAAAATTTGTACAAACAGACTTTTATTTTCTATTTTAATGTATATAAATAGAGTGAATGTAATAAAAAAATAAAGGCCACGAGTTTTTTTGAACCATGGATGACGAACTATTGTTTTAAAGAAATGCATAAAAAATATAGTAGACAGCTTTTTAGGGTTCTGTAGCCGAATGGAAAGAAATTGAACCCTTATAGTTTCGTCAAGTCTGTCTGTCTGTCTGTCTGTCCGTCCGTATGTCACAGCCACTTTATTCTGAAACTATAAGCATCACATAGCTGAAACTTGGTAAGTAGGTGTATTTTGTTCACCGCTTTCCGATTCAGATACAAAAAGTAAGAAAAAATAATATTTAATACATGCTCTCATACATGAAACTAAAACCCAAAATTTTTTTTTACTCAAACCTATGCGTGTGGGGTGTCTATGGATAGGTCTTTTAAAATGATGTTGAAGTTCCGAAAACCATTTTTTCTAAAAGTGTAAGGTTTGAGATATAGACGCTTCCAAAATGGTAAAATGGGCGTCCCCCCATCTAACTTTTGAACTAAGAAAGTGAAAATTAAAAAAAAAATATGATGTAGATCTCAATAAAAACTTGCAACGAAAACTGGTTTGAAGGAGATCGAACCAGTAGTTTTTGAGATATTGCACATTTTTATTAACAGCAAATATAACTTTGTCTTTCATACAAACACTATGAAAAACAAAGTTATTTTTGCTGTCGCAATTTATTGTGATGTTTTCGTTAAGTGAAAGTAAGTGGACCCTGAATTCAGCTAAGGGTGGCACGGAACCCTCAGTGCGCGGGTCCGACACGCACTTAACCGGTTTTTAAAATAATATGAAGATACATTTCTGTAATTGAACTATTGGAATTACTTGTACCTAAAGCTTATTTAAAGCACAAATCATTTTGATGATGAATAGGCTATAAAAATGAACTACCGAAATCAATTCTACTTTATTTGTCTGAGCCATTTTCTGTAAAGAAAAACGCTGCATGGAAAAGGTCGCTTAAAGATGTGAGATTTGCAACTGACCTACGACTATGTGTGTTGTACAATCACGAATTATATATTCACGATTTATGTGAACATACACACTTTTAGAAAGATAGTAAATCATCGTTGTATTTTATAAAACACGGTAATTTAGTGTTCAGACGCGTGTCTTACGTCTCAAGCTTCATCTACAGGCTGTTTGATAAATGGGGGCGCCCGCTCATTTTCACGGCACTCTTGATTGATTAGTCCCAATATTGAAATTCGCAACACCCTGTATCACGGCGTAGGGTTGAAGAAAAAAAGATGCATGTGATTTTAAGGTTCTTTTACATATAATATTGTAAAAGAAAGATTTTATATAATTTTGCAGAATAAATATAAATATTGCGCCACCAATTGTCTGGTTTCGTGATAAGAAATTTTCTTCCTTGTGTTACAAAGTACCAGACAACGATTATGACGGGGGCGTCTCCCATAAATACTTAAATATATATAACATCCATGACAAAGGTACAAAACATTCGTGCTCATCACACAAACATTTGCCCCCTGCGGGATTTGAACCCGCGACGGCCGGCGTAATAGTCAGGAGCGCTAACCGATACACCAAACGCGTCGTCAAAGTGTCACATTTAGAATAATATAGTAAAAAAGAAACTGAGAAAGTTTAAAGAGTCATAGTAAGTTTTAAGATATGCAGCTGGTTCTTTCTTGACTACTGAGGCCAGTTTGCGAGATCGATAGTTAAAACTCAACTAACAGTAAATTGTCGTTTGTTTTTTTTTCTTTAATAACGCCATGAAAGACAACGCTGCATTTGTTAGAATAAGCTCGACCGCGCGTGCGCATTGTGTGAACGCCATTCTACTTACAAGCTCTTAATAAGCACATACTGGCTCCGGATATGCGTTCACGCATACAGCACCGTTACCAAGAGTTTACGTCGGTTTTACTCGCTAGCGACGACGTAACTTTTTGTATGGAAGATTTTAGTTCTGTAAGTGACCGCTAGGGGCGCTGAGCAATTTTATATAGACTTTTTTTACGTAGTTGCTAGCGAGTAAGACCGTCGTAAAATGGTAGCGGTACATGGATTACATTTAACGTGCCCCGCATGATAGGCTTAATATTGATAAGACTTTGATTCCAACTGTAAAGATCACAATGGTTAATAGATAAGTATCGCATAAAATGTGTAATATAATTTGTCTGTATTAATTAAGTACTTATATCTTTATTAAAAATGACACAATTTATTTTTACTGTTCTTCTGCCAGCCCTGCAACGGTAAAGGAGATTGCGAAACAAGCAACCTGTACCGCTAACTAATATCCGCCATTAATCTTTAGCCCACTAACTATGAGATGTTTTGTTCCTAGAATTCCGCAAGTGAAGCGTTTTCATTGCAGTTTTAAATTGTTTTGAACAAAGAAAGAAAGAAGAAAGAAGACGGTTGCTTTTCGCAGAATAATTGGATGATCAAACGAACTTACCTGTAAGTGAAGTTCGATCCAAATTGTCCTGACTTCGTCGAAGAGATTTAATTGACCATGTAGTAGGCCCTGCTACGCGTCCATTCACTCGCACACAGGTTTAGCGCAAGAAAGAGAAGGTAAAAAACTAGTATCCCTCCCTCCTTCCTGCGCCTCACAGCACTGCCAGCCGCCTGTCGCTCATTCATTTCAGAGCAAGGAGACTGATGTTCCAGATGTACAACATTGATTTATGGTACGGGTGGCAACAATTTTTACAGAAAATACACGTACCTATGGGAATTGGGAAGGGTGGGAACTTAAATCTCTTCGACGAAGTCAGGACAATTTGGATCGAACTTCACTTACAGGTAAGTTCGTTTGATCATCCAATTGTCCTGCCTTCGTCTCTGAGATTTAATTGACCATGTAGATGTTCGGAGTAAATCAATGTTGTTACAAAAATAAGTTGACACCTCTATAGTTAGTAATCTTTGATTATTAAAATGATCATTTAAATAACAAAAATGTTTTATGTTACCATGTTTGGCATTATGCACTATTGTTATGGGTGCATGATAAGTAATTTCTTTAAATGGGAAAGAAAGAAGATATTTATTAGTTTTTTTTTTATTATATATATATTTTTTTTATTAATGTTAAACTCCAAGAATATGTAAATACAATAATAATTTTAGTAATCTTAACTGAAATAGGACGAAAATTTCTTAGTTCCCTTTTTTTTTGGTCTGTTATAAAAATTGCAAATAAATACGAAATACGTATTGTTGAGACAGATTGCGAAAGCTACATGCAGAAATACTTCTCATCCAGCGCCCTATCATTTTTAATGCACTTAACGGGCGTATAGGAGAGTCTCTTTGTCTTGCAGTTTTAACGTATTTTATAATCATAGATTTGTAAAAAATACACGCATGATATTCGATTACTTTTAAGTATTGGGTATTTATGTATTTATGCAGCTGTTTGAAATATATTCAGCCGTATACCGAAAACAAAATACTTATTATTCGAATTTTGAATTCTAAAGAAAATGTTTTGTTGTAATAAGTGTAAGATGATTGGTAAAAAAAAATAGTTGGTTCATTTGTGGGTATATAAGATTTTAGATGTATTCATCGGTGTATATCAACGCTATTATTATTTTCTGGGTTACAATAAGAATACGATATTTCAATGAATTTGAAATATTATCGTTAACAAAACTTGAAAGCATTAAGGAAGTAGGTAATGATACTAATGATTGAGTGATTTAATTTTTTTCTAAAGAAGCTTGGAAACGACCTCTGGGGCGTTGTGGCTTTATAAGGTCATACGAGCGCAAACGATTTCTCCGATAGAAGTTTTGGTACCACCTAACCCGACGTTTGCCTAATATTTAACTTATCAACCAGGCGCGGAAGCCTCGACATAGTTCCTTGTAAAAAACACCAGTTGGCGCTCGAAAATAGCTGAGACAAAATTGGTATTTTCGTGTATTTACTCATTGAGAATAATGTTTTAATCAAGCTTAATTTTTTTTTTTTTAGATTTAATAAAGATTTAGCTATGTAAGTTAGAAGGATATTAGATGGAGTAGAAAATCAAAATATTGAAATTATCTACGCGAAATATTAAACATGACGCTTCAGACTTCCAGCACAGGAATGTTCGCCGAGTATTCGATAGTCGGCGCATAGTCGGAAAAAAAATACTCATAAATATTGACTGGATAAAATATGTCTGAATTACTGAGGGTTACATTTAAAAAAAAATGCGATCCTATCTTATCGATTTGGTTTTGATGAGATACTTTATTTTTATTTAAGTTTATATTTTCTATGAGTTTGACAAATATTTGTGACTATTATTCTTCTTTTTTGGGGGTAATGGCAATGCGCATTTCCGCAATTATTGTGCCGCCAATGTATTTGTGTCTTATTTGGCTTCAGATGAGACTTGTTTCAATATTATGAGCAGTGTAAAATAAATCTTGATGATTCAAAATTAGGGTACCTATTGTGACAAGAAGTCCAAAAGTAAATGAATATGTCGTGTTACAACAAGTATGTCATAGATCGATGTCACCAGGGAACACTGGTTTCATACATATTAAAACACCCTCAAATATAAATGATAAATAAAAAGATTCAAGCATTATTCTTTGTAATAAATAAATTACTTTCAGGTTTTATAAATAAATCGTCGAACTACTCGACGTCTTACGGCGCAAGAGTATAAGAACGAGCGTAAAAAATAACATTTGCAAAAAATATGTTAAAACTTGGCAGACCATGATTGTATTATTTTGTGGTCGGCAATTGTTTCACCATACCTAAGTAATTGGTGAATATTAAGACAAGATTTCCTTTGAAAATTTATTTAACATAGTATATTCAATACTTTTAAACATCAATTAAACGATACAATTCATAAAATAAAATAATCTGTTTTATAGTTAATGCAGCAATGTTTCCATATGAATGGTTTCCTAATATCATAGTGGCTTTGCTGGGGAGATGGTTGTGGAGTGGGTGTATGTGATTAGTTGGAAAAAAAACTGATGATGATAGAAGATATTTACTCGATAAAGTTAATTCTTAAATCACAGATTAAAGTGGGAAAAATATGCATAGTTTATATTCCCAATAACTCAAATTAGATGCTTGTAGTGCAATTTAGGTTTGATGCTGCGTTGCTGCCTTTTGTTTTAAAAAGATCGATTTTTGTAATTTGTACAATAATGACCATGTCTTTTATTTATCCAACCTTTAACGTAGGTGTGTAAATAGTGGAATAAATATAGCCAAAAAATATAATGAATAATAATAGTATTTCAAACAATAGGTCATTCTATGTTTGAATTATTCTTCGGTGGTGTTTGTGGTGGTAAATGGTGAGAAAAAAAAACAAGCCCATAAAAAACTAAAGTCAATTCAAGTTGACCTATGGTTGTCACAATTTTTTGTTGGCGGTGGCTCAGGCATCGCCTTTTCTGAAGATAATGGACACAGATCTTTATTTAGTTTTTGAGACTCCACATTAAGTACCGAACTTTGCGACGATTTAATCTAAGAAGCATACATGAAAAGTTTAGTGCATATCACACCATATTTTTCGAAAAATAAAATAGCATCTAAAACAATTAATTACCGTCTACCTATTTAAATCGAATATGACGGTAGTGCTATATTGATTTCGCAATTTAACAAGAAAACTCATTGGTATAAACCAAAAACACATTACGCTTTCCAGCTGGTTGTTGTTACGTCGGTTAATAAAATCTAAGCTGTACCGAATTATTAACTGAGGAGTGAAACAAATCTTAGTTGGATTTCAAGACTGAATAAGTACCTACTGTAAATATTCCACCATTCAGAATCATACAAATGCCAGTTAATGAGCAAAGCTCAATATTATTAGCATAGCTATTTAAATTGTGAGCAATAAATAAATGAGTAAATAAAATCAGTTTAACATAATTCTTATATGGACCCAACCATATGCACTGAGTAGAAAACAGAAATGTAAGTAAGAACTTGCTTACTTAAAAAATAATAATTATCTTCTTTTTATACAATCCGTAAACTTCGATATTTAAGTAATGTTAAATATTTCATTTAATAAGCGATGTTATGTTTTCCATAGCATTGTCTAGCAAGACAAGTTTTATAGCCATTAGCCAGAAATAAATAAAAAAGAGTTGTAATCAATTGCAGACATAGGACCATAATATTGTGAGCTATGTAGTATCGATGTATACAGTACCGTTTTTAGAGCTTTGGGGAAAAAAATAAGGAGCGTGCACCGCATCGCAGGTGGCACTATACGTACTTATGTTTATCAGTCTAGGCAGTTATAGTGTTCAGGTAAAAATGTACAAAATAAATATAAATTTATTAGATTTGAAATAAATCTGCTGCCACTATTGTTTTTCGGTGCTTACAAAAAAGTACTTAGTAAAACATATATATTGCTCCTTTTGTTTGTAAGTGTAAAAGCTCACATTAAACTCAATTCCAATCTATGTCAAAAGATTGACTGAGTCAAGTGTTCGGTCGTGGTTTTACCACGAATGAAATACGGTAGCCCGTAACACGTAGTACGGCTTCAAACTTAGCTAGCTTTTATGAAAAATGACCTTACCTTTATTTGGTCGGATTCTGATTTCGAGCGCGAGACGTTGAAGCGCTAGGATTGTTGGACGGTAGTTCACCGTAACAAACAAGCAATTCACGGCGCATGGCGTCGCGTTGGCACAGGCAGGACACACTATGATGCCTGTTGGGGCTTGATGAGTGTGGGCGAGGAACGCTTCACACTGAGAGGCCCTGATGGCGCGTCGTCAGCGCTGCTTAACATTTTTAATGAAATGCCTTTGTGGCCCCATTAGTTCACTTTTTTCATTTGTCGAAACGCAATGAAAATAAGGGTAGGTTTATTGAAAGCAACGCATACCATACGTCTCGATTCAAGATAATTAGGACTGGCTGGCATCACGTGCCAGCTCGGCCAAAAAATTGCTACAGATCAATATCGCGTATTGATTCGGAGCGTTAAAATGCGGACTGGCTAGTATCTCGTAATAGCTCGGCCGCGAAGCGTAAAGCATGCATGTAGCAGCCACGCTGGGTTATGCGTTTAACTTCAGTTCACGTTCACAATTTAATTTTTTCAGTATGAATATCACAATAAGGTAACTTTCGTTTAGCACGAAATAAAAAACTTAACGGTTTTTTCTTTTTTGCTGTGGTTACTGCGTGCGTCGGAACGGCGCGCGCGCACGGACACGAATGAGCGACAGGCGGCTGGCAGTGCTGTGAGGCGCAGGAAGGAGGGAGGGATACTAGTTTTTTACCTTCTCTTTCTTGCGCTAAACCTGTGTGCGAGTGAATGGACGCGTAGCAGGGCCTACTACATGGTCAATTAAATCTCAGAGACGAAGGCAGGACAATCATAATAAAAAGCCGAGCTAGGCTCTTGTCGGTGGGGTTTTTTTTTTTTATAAAATCTAATTAGGGAAAATAATGTGGTTGATCCCGGAATAGTAAATCTGAAATTCCAATTAACAGAATAGACAATAATGCACTACTTATGTGATAGTAAACATAGGTTGTCTGAAGGAACCCGCTTCCATATAAGATCCTAAATTGTTCACGTTGTAAACGTGTTTGTAATTTTATTGTCCTGATGACTAATGTGGAATACAGGATTCCCTTCTATTTAAGTTCCTAGGAAGACAAAATTATAGCTGTAAGTACATAACCTTCCAGAATTGTCTTTCCGTTTCTGTTATGTCAAACAATGGATTGATTGTTATTTCGAAACAAGGCCCAACATGCGTATCAAAAAGAAAAGATGAGCATTTGATGGTTGTAAATTTTATATATAAAATATTATGTTCTTTAGTATAATAAAAGTAGATGTTGCGTATAGTCGGCAAGTTCGAGCAGATGTCTCGTGACGTCACTGATTGATTTACGCATGGCTCCCCCTCCTTCCCCCACATTAATCATGTCGGTGTGCGCCGCAACTGTGTTACGCCTGTTTTTGTGTTTACATACAAAATTATTCAAAACACCTTTCGGATTGCCGCGTCGGGGGTTAAATTGTGATTGAAAACACAAAGGGGGATGTTTTTTTCATATTTAAAGAATTAGGGGTACGTTTATTTAAGGCCATGTGACGCACAAGTTTCATCGAGCCTAAATAGTACTGTAGTGAAAAACAACAGTACGTAACAGGATCGCTCACATTGAAAATGAAATGAAAAAAGAAAATCGTTTATTGGTTATAATAATATGCAGGTGTTGTTTACAACATTAGTAAATATATCTCTCAAGTTTTTCCTTTTTATTGGCATACGAATATAAATTGTAAAACCTTAGAATACTTATATCCAAAAAAGTCATCCTAATTGCAAGAGCTGAAATGTGTTGGGCACACTTTCCTTGCTAGGAGGTATCTAATATTATAGCAGCAGTAGTGGCAATATCTGTCTGTCTTAAAGAACTTTCAAAGAACCAGGTATCACAAGACACGGCTTTTAGAGTAGAGTTGCTTCCTGAAAGCTTTTTACTCTGAAGTTTTCAGACGCTGTCAAAATAAGAGCATTTCGTACAGTGTTTTACAGTGTACGGTCACTCAAACAAGCCTGTTTTGGAAATTCTCTTTCATTTTGACTTAAGCTCATATAAAAGGTAAACATTTTTGTGCATTAACGTAAGGTTGACTTTTAATAGATCTTTTTTTTCAGTACGAGTTATTAATCAATCTCTCACTCTCAAGGAAACAAAATACATTTACTGAAGCAAGCAGGATTTAAGTGGAAGAATTCAAAAGGTAGCCTGTGCCTATTTACTTCAAGAAGTAGAAGTAGTAGCGATCATAAGGACTACCTACAAGAAACGGAGTAATTATAATAGAGATGAACGAGGACAAATACAGTCAATATCTTTGGTTTATTTACCCTTTCGCAATACCACCGTACACGACCAATATTTTGTTGATAAAATAAAACTGCACACAAAACTCAACTAACCCGCATCACCATTCGGTATATTCGTGTTATTTCAGTTTATAACAAGCACGCGGGCATGTCAGTCTCGCGTGATAGTCAAATAATCTAGCTACAAAATATTTACAAACCTGGGTCTAAATTCCGCTAATTGAGTCGTCACTATCAGTTGTACCACGAGAGAACAATTGATATACCTCGCTTTTCTGACAACGGCGTGTCACCTTTCAATGCTGCTGACTTTAAGCACACGATGGGTCAAATAAACCCTACTGAATGATTATTGCAGTCTAACAGTAGATGCCGAAAATATGTGAATCGGGGCTCAGCAGGTATTTCATGGAATTATAACTTCCCTGGACATCAAAATGAATTCTAAAGTTCAATAAAATTTATCTATCTGTAGCATGACTGAATTTGACTAATCTCTGTAGCATGACGAACAGTCACAGCTACATATTTGCTTGTGATGTCCAGCTAAAGGTTGTGAGGATGTATCGATGTTTGTTAATATGAATGGATTTTGATGAAACTGTATAATAACGTTGCTTATACGAGTACATTGAATTATCATATAGACTTATTACCAATGGTATTTTGTAAGATACGAAGAGATCCTTTCTAATGCGTGCAGCTAGGGAGTGGAACTCGCTGCCTGCTGAAGTCTTCCCCTAGGAATATGACCTAAACACCTTTAAAGAAAGAGTGAATAGGTTGCTACTAGGCAGATATGCACCACTAGACCTCATCCACACCTGACATCAGGTGCGATCGGGGTCAAATATCTGCTCAGCTTCAAAAAAAGATACGATACCGCTGCCGTAGGAAACTGCTGGTACAAAATAATATTGATCAGACGAGCCTAGATTACCGGGAGCATGAGCCCATACCAAAATAAAAATGCTTGCGATAATGCTTGCTTTAAAATATTCTTACGTGAGTAGTATTGTATTAGAATACGTAATTTTGACAAATTCCAGCTTCGAAAATAGTTTTCACTCCAGTTCACTAGCCACAACCAGGTATAATTATGCAAAATTGTAGAGTTTTTTTCATGTATTGTAATAAAACGAACTTAAATAGGTCCGTAAGTACGGACAATAGCTGCAGTACCTTCAGGTCAACACTAGTTATCTTATGCAGTTGTAGTAAGTATTAGTTTTCAACAAAAAATGTAAAACCTAATGTGCTTGCGACTGTAAATACCATAGAGGGTTCAACTATCCCAAATATAAAGGGCGACCCACATCAAACTCTATCGATTCGACCCCGCAAATACCGTTGGTGCCTAAGTGACCGCACTTGCGAAGAAACTAAATAATGTACATCGCTCCGTCCACACGCGAACTGAAAGTACTAAAACAGTGACCCGTCAAAAACTTGCGTAGAATTTCGTAAACACCCCCTCGTCCGAACAATTAAGTTGAAAAATGTTTTGGAAGTTGCCCTAATCGAAGGCCACCGCGTAATGGGGTCGCCTGCTCTTGCTGAAAATTGTTTAGTGTATCGATACTGCCGGCAATTTTGGTGTAGTGAGAAACTGCTAAATGATAACTAGAATTTTTAAGTGCTCATGAGGTCAGACCACTTTTAACGTTGAAACGGTCACAGACCTGATTTGGATTTAATGGAGGGTTAAATAAGGCAACTCAATGTTAAAGCAGTCAATAGTACTCAGTAGTACTTAATACTTAATAAACTATCGGTCTCCCGCGACTGGGTCCGTGTGTTTTGATTTTGCTCTCCCCTCCCGTTGCAGTGTTTTGTTTTATAAATTAAATATAATATTGCCTTCCCCGATATCACAAATATTTTTAAGTACTGGTATTTCCTGATCTTAGCTTGCGAGCATATCTGTGCTCCTCTAAATCTGACCATAAAAATGAATCATGGTGACCAGAAACAAAATTTAAGGACCATTAAAACCGCTTAACCTGGGGCATAACATTTAAAAAAAGATAGTCACCAGATTTCACTTTTTGAGTTGCTTTTTTATGACATTTATCAAAACTAGTGTTTTCAAATACGTCACAAGTCAATCGTCAAAGTGCAGGAATGGGGTCAACCGGCGCCTTAGTGGAAGAGCTTGACAGGGCTAATACGTAACTTCGTCTTTAACTTGGAAGTTGTGCAATTGCAATTCATGTGTGGCATGGGTGGAGTTAGCGGTATAATGTAGTAAGTTCACTAGCAAGATGTACAGACGAATTTGTAAAGATCGCAGGATCACACCAGATGCATGTTGAAAAATCGTATTATCATAGTCTGTTTTCAGCATAAGACGATCTGCAGCTGAAGATAATGATGATAAATTCTCCTGCACCCGTTACAATCTTTCTGCAAGACCTGAATGTATGACTGGAAGATAATGTTTTATGCAATAAATCCACCTTTTGTACACTGTTTTTTGTGCAATAAAGTATTTTAAATGAATTATTTAATAAAATTTTTGAATAAATGATATGTATAAACAAATTAGTAAGTGTAATTACTGCAGGTCAGATGACGGACGCGCTGTAATGCGTAAGCGCTTACTTTAGAGCTTCAAAGTATAGTCATAACTTTATAAAAAAAAAAGAAATCTGAAAGCGATCACGTTAGGCAATAGTTCTGTTTCTGTTCGGCGCAAGAGCCTCGGCCTGCTTAGTTAATGATCACTCCGCTTGTAATGGCAACTCATAAATCTCGTTTGCAACTGATTTTGGAGAAAAGTTTTCTATTTCGGTGTCCGTCCATATATGAACGGCCACAAAAGTGTGATTTTTTTATTAAAAAAACTGTAGAATTGATATTAAAAAACTCAGAATGAAGAGACCAAGATGATTGAAAAGATATAAAAGACATAACATAACTTTAAGACAAACATAAGCAAATTGCCGAGAGGCTAATATTAAATAACAAAAGCTGCCTACTTTAGGATTTTAAACTTTCACGTTGCATTGCCATAAGTATCAGACATGACGGATCTTAACACTTTCCGGGACAGTGAACGCCTACAGGCGTGAAAACAATAAAACATCTATTGTGTCTGGAATAGTGTCCCGGAACGTGTTAATGCGAATAATAAACAACTTATGAGTAATGCTGTTACTCACTTATAGAAGTTTCGGCTGTACCCACTCGGTTGACTCGTGACCACGGCAGTTGATATACAGCCGTTTAGACTCGTCATCTACTGTCTTATTATGTTTATTAATAATAAAATCATTCAGGTAACACCAAATCTCAACAAGAATTTAAACCCCACGACCGCAACAGATCAGGTTCCGGAGCATAATTTGAATAATTGCCAAAATTTTCATGCCGAGACTCATCCGTTAGAATTTATGGTCTCAACGTTTAAAATAACGACGCCGACTCGAAACATCGTAAACTTGTTGAATTATGAGCATTTACTAGGACAGCCATCAACTTTGTAATAAAATAAGGATCTGGCCTCCGACAGCAGTTAAATTATTAATCCCGCTTGTTTACAGGTTTGGGGAATAATTCGCAAATTGTTATGGAAATGTAGAACAAGAATAAGCTGTAGGTATTGTCTGCGGCCACCACTGTGAAGTTTTTGAAAGAGGGCAGTTTTTGTTTGGGATTTAAGTGCCTAAGTTGTAAAACTAGGTATAGAATTTGAATTAGTACTTGCTTTGTTGGAAGTAGCCTTTCAGAATGGTAAGATCTTTGCTTTGCTCGTACAAATGCATTCAAATTTTAGAATCCATTATTTACGTATTCTAACGACGACTAAAATGTTGGCTGATTAACAAACATGCTATCTAGCCCTCTAGCTTAATCTTCTCTAACAAGTTCTACATTTTTTTGTAACAGTTAAATGCCAAACAAACTAAAAGTTCATATGAACTATATTTGTTCTATGTAATTGTAGTACATTGATCGCTTAACGTCCACTTCCCTCCTAAGTGTCACAGAAACACTACAAATACGTATTTCAAACATATCCACCTATAAATCAAGTCCAAATGTTAAGTAAATAACAACATTAGTAATTCGATTGCCATCGGAGCTACATAAACGATAATCCCCTATAATCCAATATCAAGTAATAGGAATGTCGACAAGGAAGGTGGAAGGCCCTTCCACGTAACATGAAATCAAATTTATTACCGGGCAACTGGACCCGGTCCCTTATATGAGGGTCCAAAACGAATTCAAGGACAATGTTAAAGGATTATATAAAATAAAATTATAAAAAAACAGGCTTTGTAAAAAATGAAAAAAAAAAATGAATCGAGATGACGAACTCTGATGTCTGAACAAGTCAGATTTGCCAGAGAGGGGACACTTTTGAGCGATTCAGAAAAAGGATGCTTACCCCATTGAACTACAATTATTTTACTAGCGTAGGGAACTGACACTACTGGTTTCTTATTCGAAATTCAAAGAATTTTCGTCGTTTTTGCTACACTTTTTTTTCTTGGCATAGCTTTTCCATAAGTAGAAATAATAACTCTAGGTAAAGAGCACTACCTCTATAATCTTTACTGGATTAATACTGCAGATACAGTTATCAAAATCTAGGAATTCCAAACAATTTCCGAAAATACGGCGCCAGTAATTATGATTATCCCGTGTTTATAGCACCTAATATCTCGTAATCCCTCATCCAATAATTAAATTATACAACATGTGCTACACAATATATTATGTGCTACAATAAGCGCTAACTACTTTGATCTGTTCTGGAATACTTAGGCCACAAGTTGTAGCTGTATGAAAACAGCCAACACATACTCGACTCAGGTTGCTAAATGACTTTATCAAGCAACATAATATCTTGACCAGCTGTGTGCTACAAATCACTCGGCAATAGGTATAAATTATCGGTATTGAGAATTCGTATGATGCGCTAGATTTTTCATATTATGAGCTACCTTTAATAGTCAATTAAGGCAGTGTAATAGTTTTCCATTCAATCTTATTTTTTTTAATTTTGATGATTAGAAAAAAGGTAAACATAAATAACAAGATTGACCATCATTAAATTTGTTGAGGATAAATCTACCAAAATGTATATATTTTTAATGAAAACTGCTAAGACCAATTATCTCAGTAATGTAGCTGGGCTGATCACTTCGTTCTATTTGTGGGCTCGTTTGAAACCGATACAAAGCGTTTATTTGGCCAGGCTAAACATCCGTTTGTCCCGTTAGTTTCGTCCCACTAATCCGTTACAAGTAGGCACAAAGACCTTAATAATTAGACGGGATCGTCTTGAAACTGCCGCTTGAAGACGCAAACAAAATTAGCCTATCTACAATTCATTTTAAGTTACTAAAATGCTACTGGTAAGGCAAGTTGTTTTTGGTATCAAAATATTATATGATGAGCGTAAAATCACTGATGGTATTTTGAATCTAACCACACTACAGGCCAGAGCCCCTATTTTTGAATCACTCGCTTGGATATGGCGTGTGATTTATCGTTCGAAAACACATAAAAAAATCAACGGGAATTACTCAAAATCTAGACGTGAGTACTCACAAAATTGTGCAATGACTTTTAAATCCTTTTTATGTAGATTACAACTGGATTTCATTCCAAAATTCGACTTTAAACATTGAATATCACACGCCATCTTGAAGCGAGTGATTAAAAAATAGGGCTCCAGACAGTTAAATTGTAGAATTTTATATGGTACATCGTTATATCAGGTTTAAGTACCCCAAAACTTGACGGCGTCTTCACGTCAGCGACTCACAGACATCACGTCAACATGACGTCGACGAAATGTTGACGGCAGCCATCTACTCCTATCAAGGGCTCCGTATATAGCCTAATGATTTTAGGCTATATACGGCTTATCTATACCTATAAAATGCTTTGTCCTGAACGACTGATTTATTGATTGACTGACTGACTGACTGACTGACTGATGGATCAACGCACAGCCTAAACTGCTGATCGTGGAGACCTGAAACTGGGAGGGTGTGTTCTTTGTATGACGTAGGGATCCGATAAGAAGGGATTTTCCGAAATTCTGCCCCTAAGGGGGTCAAAATGGGGGTGCAAAGTTTGTATGGGACAACGTGATCCCTTGGTCCAATCTACTTCAAATTTTGCGTACATATTCTTTTACAGAATTGACGGAAGACTTATTTTGTATTTTATTGAAATTCATCTCATAAGGGGGTAAAAAGGGTTACAAAGTTATTCTGGGGGTGATTTGCTTCGAATTTGATATTGAATACTCTTTAGTGCTCATGATAAAAATATTTTTTTAATCTTTTTTGACAATCATTTGACGTGTCTGAGACACAATGTTTTGTCATGTTTGTTATTGATGTTGCTCTCGAGAAAATGCTCGAAAAGAGTTTTTATTCCTTAGAACATTAAATAATATTTTTGTGTATAAACAGGGTAGGTATCAAGCGGTCTGTGTCCAGTGTAGATTGCAGATCGTTTGTTCATATTGTCGGTGGACATTCTACGCTGCTTCTGTGGTCGAAGGGTGTCCAATCTGGAACTTTTCTGCAAACTTTTCGTGGGGGCCTATGTATAGCAGTGAACGGCTTTTGGGTGTTGATGATGATGATGGCGTAGATCCCTACATACAATTGTCACTTTGAATTCACAATTTGAATTCAAGAAAGTAGAGTATTCGCTATGAACATAAACAAACCTCAAGTTCAAACTCTTAAGGTAGCGGGATATAAATTGAGGGAATTTGCTTCTCCCACAGTCTGTATGTGACATGATGCTGTGTAAGCGCACAGAGTATAGCCTGGTCTTTTTATTAGCACCCGAAAGAAATGTACGATTGACGATAGGCGTAGTAAGTATTTCCATTTCGTTGTAAAATAAAACGATATTATCCCCGTGTAAGTTTGACCAGATTAAAGACCGGGCTACGTGTTGTGTGTACATAAAATATAACATTTATCTATACGCATTTCTACGCATATATTTAAAAACTTGATGTTTTTGTTTGTTTGATTGAACGCGTTAATCACAGGAACTATTGGTCCGGTTATAAAATATGTTACATACATTGTTAGATAGCTAATTTATCGGGAAAGGCTATAGAAATAGTTTAATGCGTATCGGCTTAAAAATATTTTCGCTACGATCTATGGGAACGGAGTAAAACTATTGCGCGCGTACGAAGTCGCTGGCGGGCCGCTAGTCTTATATATTAGGCTTTAATGACTGCCTCGGTGGCGCAGCGGTGAGAGGGTCGCATTTTAAAGCGACGGCTGCGCCGGAGGTCCCAGGTTCAAATTCAAATTCAAATTCAAATTCAAATTCAAAATCTTTATTTCAATTTAGGTCATGAAATGACACTTATGAACGTCAAAATATACAGTGAAAAAAATAAAAATAAATGTGCCCTGAAAGGGCCGAAACATGTCTCCTTATCTTTTGGGACCTACCAGCGCTTCGAGACAGAACACAGACAATTAGGCAAGTGCTGAGAAGAAACGCCGGAACAAACTCAGTCACCACTAGCTGCCGTAAAATCAAAATCATCAAAGGTAAGTACATCAGTCGGTGCAGGCTGGACGGACCACACATTCGTGTCATTTAGATAGTCTTGAACCTTATAATAGCCTTTAGACATAAGCGTGTTTTTAACGTGTTTCTTAAATTTATCAACCGGCAATTCGACAAGATTGTGTGGTATATTATTAAAGAATTTTATACAATTTCCCATAAACGAATTACTAGTTTTAACTAATCTGAAGTTAGGAACGACAAGCTTGTGTTTATTTCTTGTGTTATATGGGTGAATGTCGCTTTTCTTCATGAAATTATCTAAATTTTTACGGACGTACATTATATTATCAAAAATGTATTGAGAAGCCACAGTTAATATGTTGATTTTCTTAAAGACCTCTCTCAGGGAGTCACGAGGACTAAGTTTATAAATAGCACGAATGGCTCTTTTCTGCAAAATAAATATGGTTTCAATGTCTGTAGCAGAACCCCACAAGAGAAGACCGTAAGACATAATACTGTGGAAGTAACTAAAATATACAAGCCTCGCCGTTTCAACTTTCGATTCATTCGTTCAATTCCCGGGTCGGGCCAAAAATATGTACCGGAGGTTTTCTGTTCAGAAATTTCCAGGGTAGCCCGGAGTTTGGAAGTTGGCGGTGTTTCACCCCCGTGCCTCGGAAAGCACGTTAAACCGTTGGTCCTGCGCCTGATCTCTCTCGTCGTGTCAGATTGCTGTCCCATCGGGCTATGAGAATGAAAGGAATAGAGAGTGCATCTGTGTTTGCGCACACACTTGTGCACTATAATATGTCCCGCGCAGTCGGTTAGTCGTTGTGACTGGCCACCGTAGTCGAAATCGGCTAGGGGGACTATTATTATTAATGATTTTAGACTAAAGCCAATCAAAAGTAGATAATTTCAAATCTGTCTCTTAATGTAAATAAATACAGATCTCTCTATTCTATGCCTTACTGCAACACCCCGGTCGACCATAATAAGTCAACCCTCACTAATCCACATTGGTCATGGCTCAGGTCACCTCTCTCATATAGGCCTCGGGCATTAAATTTGAAGATTAAGGTGACCAACCCGAATCTAAATCCAAAATGGATATAGCAATAAGGATTTGAAACACAAAGGACATATGAGATAATACCAAACGTGATGTCTTTGTTAGGGGCATGCGATTTTGTAGCAATCAAAATCAGATTAGTCGTTCGAATGGGTAAGGGATCAAGTTTGAAGTATTGTTTCGCAAAATGATGAATATTGTTCAAGGGAGTACGCACAGAATGTTCTTGAAATTGGTATGGTATTTAAAGTAAATAGGTTCAGTTCGTAATCAATCATTAGATAAATATTTGGTAAAGCGTCATAGATTAATAAAATTACAAAGGATTGTGTAGTTATTTGACTTTTGGTACATTTTTTTTCTATACATCTTTATGTAGTTACCCAGTAATCATATCAGGATTTGAAAACAGTGCTTATCTTATAAATTGGGGGCTATTTACATAATTTAATAGCCAGTGCAAAGAACACCGAATAAACATAATTTGCTCAGTTATAAATTAAAACACAAAACTACTTAGGTTTCATTTTAATATTACTCGGCAACAAAACTTAACGCTAAGTACTTAATTGCTACGAACATTAACTTGATATAGTAGTCGATTAAAAAAGCAAATAACCGTTTTCATTTCATGGATTTAAAACAAGCAGCCAAAAAAAATACTACAATCGAAAAGAGCGCAAAAATCGTTTTGCCGATATATTAGTTAGTCTTCGCCAAAAAAAAGGCAATGAAACACTGTCTTTTATTCTGGAACTCCCTTTCAAAAACTCAGGCTACACTTCTGTACTTTACAAACTGAGACTACCTACCTTAAAGTTACCAAGGCATGAGCGATGACTTTAATTATATGAATTACATTTATTTCACTCAATTTTTAGGGTTCCGTAGCCGAATGGCAAAAAACGGAACCCTTATAGTTTCGTCAAGTCTGTCTATCTGTCTGTCCGTCCGTATGTCACAGCCACTTTATTCTGAAACTATAAGCATGACATAGCTGAAACTTGGTAGGTAGGAGTATTTTGTTCACTGCTTTCAGATTCAGATACAAAAAGTAAGAAAAAATAATATTTAAGGGGGGCTCCCATACATGAAACTAAAACCTAAAAAATTTTTTTACTCAAACCTATGCGTGTGGGGTGTCTATGGATAGGTCTTTTAAAATGATGTTGAGGTTTCTAAAACCATTTTATCTAAAAGTGTAAGGTTTGAGATATAGACGCTTCCAAAGTGGTAAAATTTTCGCTTTCATAGTTCAAAAGTTAGAGGGGGGGCCTCTAACTTTTGAACTAAGAAAGCGAAAATTTTGAAAAAAAAATATGATGTAGATCTTAACAAAAACTTGCAACGAAAATTGGTTTATAGGAGATCGAACCAGTAGTTTTTGAGATATTGCACATTTTTATCAACCGCAAATATAACTTTGTCTTTCATACAAACACTATGAAAAACAAAGTTATTTTTGCAGTGTATTGTAGTCGCAATATATTGTGATGTTTTCGTTAAGTGAAAGTAAGTGGACCCTGAATTCAGTTAAGGGTGGCACGGAACCCTCAGTGCGCGGGTCCGACACGCACTTAACCGGTTTTTAAAATAAATAAATATATATCAATGGGGTTAATCCTGGTTTTATTGTTGGCTCTTCATCAAACGTCAAACACGTAAATGCCCTAATTCAACGAGACAAGCGGAGGTCCGTAAAACAATTCCGAACACTCGGAGCGCGATCGCTTTGCTCTATTCGCAGCGTACAACGGAACGTTTCAACGGTACTCCACAGATAAAATATTATTATGACCCAAATGTGAATGTCAGATACGGGTATGTACCTCGCATTATGCCTATGGACTTCTAAACTTGGCTGAATGCCAGTGGCCTCCATCGAAACCGAGCTAGGCTTTTTCAAATATCGAATGGGCGTCCTAAATTCAAGATTGCCACGGAGATAGTGATCATGATGTACCTACGTAATTTTCTCAATATACTGTGATATAAATGTGATGTTTGTCGTAAAAAGCATCTCTGCCGCACAGAATTACTTTTTAGGGCTCTGTAGCCGAATGGCAAAAAAGCGGAACCCTTATAGATTCATCTATTCGCCGTATGTGAAACCACTTAATTCTGAAACTTTAAGCAAGTTAGGTGTAACCTGTTAACCGCTGTACGATTCTCAAACAAAAAAAAACAATGTCATGTAATAAATGGCCATAAATGACCCATACATAAAACTTAAACTAAAACGAAATTATTTCATTTCATTTCATTTCATTTATTTCCAACATACATCTACCCTTACAGAAAAAATCCAAATCGATAGATGCAGAATCAATCACATAATAAATTAATAACTTAATATTGGAATTCATAAATAACAATCAAAAAGAGTCAATAAATAAAAATACATACAATCATTAACTATAGAATTATTAAATTAAAATAGATCAAAATAAAAAAATCCCAATTTAAAATAAGTCGACATTAAATTTATGCCCAAACCCATGTGTTGCGGCGGATCTTTTAATACTTTTGTATTTTTATAACTGTCTATGGTTTTTGTCTTTGGTTTGTCTGACGGCTTGAATATGTCGTTATAGTTTGTCGTGTGTGTTTGAATTTTATTTTATGATATTATGTGGTGTGCCTTTTGTGTTATAGTTGACCCTTTCCCCTATTTGTAATACCATTCGAGTGGGGTGTCATAGATAAAACTTGAAAATGACATTGAGGTTCCATTATTTCTTAAAGTCAAGATTTGAAAGATACACGATTCCAAAGTGTTAAAATGAGCGTCTACCATCAGATGCCTACTCTGCAGTCCAGTTAAATTACATATTTATCTATTAATTAAGTTTCCAAAATATTATTTAGTTTTTTCGCTTCGTAACTTCTGAAAGTCAATTAGCCAACGTTTTGCCAATATGTTTGTCACGTCGCAAAGCAATGATAGTTCAACGTAAAAGTTATTGTAATTATCAAAGTTTTCTCTTATTAATTGTTTTGCTAGCCTCGGCGGTCAACTCTTTATTAGTTTAACAAGTTTCGTACTTCAGTTTTTCCACAAAGAAGCCTTAAATGGCTTTTTAATAACGCCATCAAGTTTTAATAGTGCGAGGAATTTTAATTTTGAGCACAAATAGAGTTTTAATACGATTTACTATTTATGCTTTTTATAAGAAGTAGGTTAGAAGAGATTTTCTTTAAAAGAAATCATGCAACAAGGGTGCGCCTTGCAATGTTGCTTTGAATGTTAAGCTGTTCTGCTTTTCAATGGACTAACAAATTAGATATCGTCTTAATTCTGACCAATTTCCATGTCTTAATTGTGACCATAAGAGTGAGTAAGAGTATGGTATGGTATCACCAATTTGGCAAGTCGGCTAGGTGAGTAGGAATTTCCTGGAACTTAAATAGATTGAAACAAGATTGCAATACGCCCCAAGGGTTGCAATAGTATTTTCATTTACAAATCTTTGAAAGGGTAGAAGTCCATCAAGTGCTACGTCCTGTTTTACATTATCATAATAAGTTCTGGTTAACTTTATCTGTTCAACACTTCATAGCACAGACAAAAGAAAGTACAAATGGCTAACTGAATATCATATTATTTCATACTAGGTATTTTTAGATAATGCGGCATCGAATTGACATTTGCATTAATTCAAGGGCCTAAGAACTGAAGAACCAAAACTTTTTCACGTAACACAATAAAAATAACAATGTCAAAACTAAAAAAAAACATATTGTAGACCTAGAGAGTAAAGGTCGAGTGGCCAGCACGTGGCAAGGTCGGATGGGCTACGTCAAGAGCCCTCGGTTCTAGGTGACGCGTTACCCAGCCTAATGGCACTTGAGCTAATTCCGAGAAAAAAAGAAAAAAAAAGCGAGCGCAACATTTTCCTACAAAAACTGCGCAGAATGTTTGAGCGTTGCGGTCGTGGTTGTTGTTTTAATTAGTGTGATTGTTTTCGTTTTGTACAAACTTTTTAATGTTAGTATGAGCTGTAATAGGTAAAATGTTACGCTGTATGCTCGTATGCTTGTTAAAAACCTACTACATAGTTGGTTTGTTACATCATTTTCTCGTTTTGTTCCCTGTCCATCAGGGGTTAGTGCAGTATTTCTTATGTAAATCAAACTTCTCTTATGCAAATAATCCTTTTCAAATTGGTTTCATTTGTTGGTTTTCTCATTCTTAATTGCCATGTAATAGTGCTGAAAATCACTATCACCGAAGCCATTGACTTTTCGTTTTGATGCTATTACCTACATTATGTAGATGCCATAACTATTCAACAAACGGAAAGGTTAAGGTACTTGTAAAAGAAGCAAAATGCACTTTTCTTGTCATACAAAATATACCTTAACTTACTAAATTAACCTTAAATAAATTAAGCAATGATCCGAAAAACCACAATACGCTCCAGAACTGGCATAGCAGATGTAGGCGAAAAGACAGCAAAGCTTAAATGGGAGTGAGCGGGACATGTGTGTAGAATGCACCCGAATAGATGGGCCCAAATCGTCACGCGATGGATACCACCAGACGGCTACCGACGAAGGGGTAGACCTAGAAAGAGGTGGAGTGACGATCTGTCTAGCTTCGCGAGAGATTGGGCGTTGTTGGCCACTGACAGAGACGTATGGAAGGAATTGGGGGAGACCTTTGCCCAGCAGTGGGATGATATAGGTTAAATAAATAATAATAAAAAAAAAAGCACTAGACAGAATTTTCTGTAACTGTTATCTTTATAAATACATAATTTTTACAGAAATCTATGTCAGTCTTTCAAACTAAGATCAATGTGCTATTTTTCTATGAAAGTACCAAGCTTAAAGCTTTAATAAACTGCTCCAGACTACAAGATCCAAACACAACACTTTTAGAATAGAAGTGGCGACTATTCTTGCTCTAGCCTCTCGCCCTTGGCATGCTTTATTGTGACGTGACCTTTGTGCAACGTTGCAGTGTGCACATGCATGGAAAATAAGTTCTAGAGACTATAAATAAAATCTGGGCATCTGGAAATAATGAAAAAATATTTGTCATGAAAACTATGATCTTCTTCTTTCGTGTCGGCAGGAACACGGGCTAAATCTTACTTGCCCAGAAAGCGGCTACCGTGGTAGCCCTCTGGTTACTGACAAGTAAGTCCTCACGCGAGCAGGTGGTCGGGCACGCGGGACAGTTAGTGAGGTGGGCCATGGTTTGCAGGGGTTCTCCACATTCACAGCTGGCGTCTGCGCTACTTGAGTACCCCCACCGACACAGGTTATCTTTGCTCCGGCCAACTTGGATCCTCAGCCTATTAAGGCTTCTCCAGATTGGCCAAGGCTCCTTATAGCCTGAAGGCAGATTTTCATCGGGGGAGTACAGTGAGTGTGGGTACTCGCTTGCCCAAAGCCTGCACCTCATGTCATTGGGGGTTTCGTCGGTAGGCTGCGTAGATCGCAGGAAGCTTTTGCGACTTCGCAACCGACCTTTGGCAGGGGAGAGCCCGTAGAGTGGATGTCTCGGGTCGCTTTCCTGTTTTCGTTTTTGAAGCGAACATGTCACTTCTCTGCGGACTCTGAAAACTATGATACATTGCCCACTAGACCGTTCTGTCACCGACCAACACCAACGCTTGCAATGCACGGAACGTCATTTTGCCAGTGCTGACACGCTCCACGCATGATACGCGCCGTTGCTAAACCAGTGAGCATACAGGTTGTAACCGCGTATGATGACCGCTAAAAAGGTGTTTCCGTAACTTAGTCAGTGCGATGATAGTGCTTCCGGTAGATACTTTTGGACTAATCACGTAATGTAGTGGGCAAAAATCTTTACTCACAAAAATACATTACTGAACCATATAGGGATACCTTCGATAAACGACAAACAACGTAAATAATAAAATAGTAAGCAATGAAGATTAATTACTTAATGTCTACGTTTATCTACAAACTGGCAATTCTGGTGAACGTCGGTTTTCCCCTGTGTCCGCTTTGGGGCAAAGAGGAATAAAAATCGGTCCATTCGTTCTTTGTAGTTAAGGTATTACTAACACAGCTTTCTTATGAATCGGTATAATATAGAAAAGATAGATAAGATAAGGTTCGCGGAAATCCCACTAATACAAAAATTAGTCATTACATTGATACTCAGTCGTTATCCTACACTTATAGGTTTCGAAGTTAGGACTATGCTATGATTCATCTTGGCCAACGAGGGGCTATTGTGTAAAGCAATCGTATTCATATGACAGTTCAAAACGTACGGTATGATAGAATCTATCAAACGGTTCTTTGCCGTATAACAGATCATACCGTACGTTTTGAAGTGTCAAATAAATACGATTGTTTTACACAATTCTATACCAGTTTCTTAATGGTTTGTGGTATTTTTTTTATAACTAGCTAAGCGTTTTTTAAGCAACTGAAAACTGGTCATTAACCATTTACCTACTTATACGTATTAACTAGGTTATTTCTCAATGTTTTTTTTAATCAGTAGTAATGGTAAAGTTACATTACCAGCGATTGAATATTAACGATTGTGTGTGTTTTGAACATTCAACCACTGCAGCGGTAAATAAATGTGGTAAATGGTAAAGTTACGTTACCAGCGCGCTTATTATCAATGAAAAACTAAGCTTCCAACAGTTAGCTCCCAGGCTAACATGATCTATAGATCGTTGTTAAACGTTAGTAACTCCACAGCTGTGACATGTAATTTTTAAAGCTCCCACCGTGACCTTGGCATATTTTGTACCACGCAACCCTTGTACGTTCACGATTTATGACCACCATAAAACATTTATTGCTGTGATAGTTCCATTTATTGCGATTACTTGATACTAGAATTGAGTTCAACATTGTTGGAGTAAGATACATAGACCTTATTTAGGTCGTATAGTCAATATAATGTGTTATCTCTTATCTTATATAGGGGGTGAAAAGTGTTGCATTATTATTAAACATAGATAAGAAATAAGGATCTGAAAATAAAACTTGTACCTGTTGACTTTTTGAGACCAAACAATACACAACTTTGACTAATGGTTATGGTCGAAAGCTTTAGATAAAACTTTAGATGTATTATCTATCAGTTAACTACATTTACCCCGTAGTAAATGTTATAGGTACTTTTACAGTAGTAAATGTTATAGGTAATTTTAGGAGATGGATTAACATTTCCTGAAATTTTGCAATATCTTGCAAAGTCACAACCGTGCGTTAGTTTAGGTAGAAGCAATATCGTCAAGAATGTCAAAAGAAGAATTTATCATGAGAGCATGATATTTGGGAAAAGTTTAAATAATAATTAATGATAACTCATTAACTATTTTGTAAAGATTTACAGATTAAGAAATGGTAACTAACTCATACAAAAAATTCAGTATAACTTGTTATTACCTTCAGACAACTTTCAGGTAAAGGACAAGAGAAGGGATTATAGATCGAAGTAAATATATTTACTTTCTTGAATGTCATAGTTTTGGCTATAATTCAGGCTTATTATTTAGATACTAAGTTAAATATTACTCAGACACATTATATACAAGCGTTGTACAGTAATTTTCAGATATAATTGCCATTGAAAGCGTTATAAAGAAAATAGATGTTTTTAAAGCTGAAGTTAATATTTGAGATTTTAATTAAGTATTTCATTCAAGTTTTGACACATAGTGTAGGTCTTTAGTCTGATTGAAATTACTGACTTTGTAAAATTAATTACTATATTTTTTCGTTTCTTAATTTATTTTCATGGTCAGTGACTTTCTTTTATGTTTAAATTTTAAGTTAAGATTGTAACTGAATGATGGATCATGACATATGACTAAAATCTGCCTATTCAATCTCTTCTTGGAAGCGCGCAAATTATAGATAGTGACTTTTGTACACTTTAGCTAATATAGATTTGTAAATACTATGGTAATATACGGCTACCATGGTAACATAACCATTATTTGGTTATGTTACCATGTTTAATACATATTAACTCAGGTCATAGCATGTATATGTATTTATCATGTACACTCAAATTGATGGTAAACCAGAGCAGCTGTTCAAGATTAATGCGTGTGTAAGCGATAACCTGTCAGGATAAATATAATTGCATATCCATCGCCGAAATGTTTAATCATTGCTATAGTATTCAATACATACAGCTTCAAAGCTTCAAAGACGAACAGTAATACCATGTAGTGTAATACACATAGTTCGAAAACTATATACATAAATCATGAAAAGCAAAATCATATCTACGTCGAATAGCACGTGTTACTCGTATATTGTTAGGTGCCTAATTTTGATGAGTTAAATACGGAATCCTCGGCCTATATGTCGAACTTTTACCTGACATTTTTACATATTTTAAAGCATAGTCACTTCCTTTATATTTAACCAACATTGAATTTACCATTGAATCTTCAACTCAATTAATAAAGCCTCAAAAACGTAGCTTCAGCTTCGTCAAACTAATTATATCAAGCGACAAAATATAAAACAAATATTGCACTCGACTGTAATTTGAAATTGAAAATCAATTATGCCTTTTTTTACCGGGCCGATATGCCACCATTAAATATCCCAAACCGGTGGAATTAGATGATTTAGATGTTTAAATACGAGAGGTGGGCTAAAGAGTTTTAAATATTGAAACGTAGGTAGATTTCATCAATACAATTTTCATGTTTTTGAATATAGACATTTAGACGCGGGTTACGACTTTGTTTTGAATTGGTTAAGTAGTATTTGCAATGCACAATCAATCACATACTCATAATATGTGCTTCTAAAGTATTAATAAATCACACCTTTCATTTTTTATTTTACTTACTCAACAACTGAACTCTTGCTCATCTTAATAAGATCTTACTGGGGCCACTTTTATTGCAATTCACTGGATTTTTTTTATAGGTTTTATATTTTTATCCAACAAAATACATGATTTTCATCGCTCAAAATAAATGTAGGTACCTCTAATAAAACTAATTTGCCGGTCGTCGACTTCGAATGATAAATCTTCGCACTCAATTCTGATTCAAGTGTCTGTCATTTATTCAATTTTTGTATTTGACACGAAAGTAGTCCATCAAACGTCGCTCATGATTTATGTCTGCAGGTGAGCTCTGTGTAGTGATGGGGTGTGAACAAGTATCCCAAATTGTAAAGAAGGGTGATTTGTAGCCTGTAGCCTAACAAAAATATAGAACTGTAATAAGTGTAGTACTTATATTACGTAGTACGCGTATTAATCATATTTATATAAATACTTAGGACCTAGCTATTGCTGATATTACAATATCTGAAGCAATGCGATCACGGATTACAATTTAATTGACAAAAAATATTGTTAGCAAAGTAAATCCACTGCGACGCGAAGCGCCATTTCATCAGTAGAGAGAGTTTAATTTACTGAACAAAACTTAAACCCTGTTACTGCCTTCAAAAAACTAAGTAGCCCGTGGGTCTAACTAAAGGCTATCTCGAAAACTTTACTTATAACAAGATCAGAGAAGACAATAGTGATGACATCTAGAAATAGAATTTTGTAAAAAAAAAACATAAATTAACAATACACCGTGCTTTTTTAAGAGCGTACACGGCGATTATGACCCGAAAGCGTGATTTCCAAGCTCAAGAACTCTGCAAAAATAAATCCTACGAAACTTCAAATTGCTAATTATTGTAGGCAATCCTTTCAAGTAAAAAATTTTTAAAAAACATTTCCAAGTTATTTGATTTTACGTGAGCTATAACAACTAAACGAACAGCTGTTTCTCAAATTTATGTTACGGGGCTTACTTTGGAGTCTCATGTGTTCAAAATCACTTGCATGTTTTACATAGAATTGAACTTTTATTATTAAACAGATCCTCAACTAAATATTGAATTTGACAATTTTTGAAAATTCTGTTCCAAATGAAAGATACGAGTCCTTAAAGAAAGTGAAACTTACAAAAAAAGGCGGATTTAATTTCACGTTTATTTCGGATAATCAGTCCTTTTTTCTTCGAAATAAAGATACACAGTATAGAAGCATGCCTTTTTCTACGCAAATCGAAACAAAAACTAGCTAAAATCCTTTTTTTTCATTCTTAGTATTTAGTTTCAAAACTGCAATAAAACCATCCTCGTAAACAGTTTCAAATCAGTCCGCCGCAAGGCTTTACAAGGTGTGGACGTATCGCTCGAGTTACCGCGCAAAACCTCGCGTGATCCTTGGCGCCGAGTGAATTTATAGTGCGACTAAGCAATTTTGGTAATTATAATATTTTGTAAATTAATATTATTTAATGAGTAAAAAATTCTTGAATTACAATAATGTTGTTACAGTTTTTCAAATATGGGTGTACCGTTCCCTTAGCTGAGAAGGTATCTTTATAGAGAAGGTAGTATAAAAAAGACCATTTTAGTACTTACAATATTTAATTAATAAAAGTAGCAGAGATGATTGGGGTCGTGAGATCGAGATTTCGCAAGCGAGATATTACTGGCCGTTAATTCAAACCGCACTATCCTTTGCGTCAGCATGAGCGAGGTCCAGCAACGGCGGCAGCGGTAGGCACAGGTAGTTGTAGTAAGGGGAGATTCAAAGGTGGAGACCATCCGGAGTTTGCGGTTGGTTGTCTAGTAGCTCTTCTACAGGTAGGTAGCTTCCGGAGGTAGGAACCCCGATATCGGGGTAACACCACAAGACGATTACTTCAACTTTTAACCGTAGAAAACAATATATAATAGATTCAGTAGATGAAATCAGGACACGTAGGCGTCCGTGACCTACTTTTCCGCGACAGAGCGATACGTCCTTGCGCTGAGATAGCTTTGCTCGGACTGCCGGGCTGGACATGAGGAACGTCATGTATAGGTAGCAGCTGCCTACGCGCATCGTAACGGTTCTTTCGTTCAATTTTAACGGTCATTGTTTATGCGCGTAGTAATCATAAATATGGTATTTTATTTTTTTAAATAGTATTATTAGTTAACTGAAAATATATTTGTGATTATAGGTTTAGGTTTGTAAATAAAACAATTAAAATTGATTCTAGTTTGTAAGTAGATATAGGAAGTCGTAACGTTCCGTTACATACCCCCCTTTTTAGGCTAGGATTTTTCTTACAAAAATCCGCTCACTAAGAAGGCTTTCCATTCAAGTTAATTTGAAATCCTTAACATGCCATGTTCCCAAGTTATTCCCTACCATATCCTCAAGTTCGTAGACAAGCTTTGATTTTTTTGCGACAACACGGCATTTCAAGAACTTAGGTGCTAATTTTTTTGCAAATTTATTATCTTTGTCACTTTGATAAAATGTTCTCTTCCAGACAATATCGCCGACGTTAAAATCAACATTTTTACGTCTCAGATTATAGTTTGTGCTGTTTCGAGAATGTGCCTTAATAAGTGACAGCTGAACTTTGTCAAAAATTTTGTGAAGAGCACCGAGATTTTCTGCATACTCATCACGAGGTGCAAAAGTTATATGGCTTCCTAGGTCAGAGTCCAAGTAATGTGAACCGCAGCTTACAAGTTCTCGACCAAATACTAAGAATGAAGGTGAGTAACCAGTAGCCCCATTGACAGCGCAGTTTAAAGCAAATTGGACACTGTTATGCAAAAGGGTGTCAAGTGACCTAAAATCAGGTATGGAGTTATTGGTACCACTGGATTCGCAAAAATGTCCTCTAACTGGTCGCCCAAAGATCGAACTTCAGAAAAATTTATATTAAAAGTTATCTCACAAAATAACGTATTGCGAAACAACCCATTGAGTATACTGATATATGCAAAAAGGTTTCATGTGTTCTTAATATCGTTTAGCGATTTATTAATGCTGAATTTATTTTAACAAAATGGTTTCAAGTCCATGTTTATTAATGGAAATACTAAAATTATTGTGTTTTTTGAATTGTTGATCTGTCAGGTTTAAACAGCTGTCGTTTTTTCTTGCACAGATCTTTAAATAATGACTAAATATACCTTAGTTTAAGATTTTTGACCAATGAATAGGACGACAAGTCATCCTAGTCATAATTCCTTTAAAAAGATTATTCAACCTACTAACTCCTAAAAATCTATCCAGTTTGACTTACTTTAAACAAAATCATCTATGTATTCCAAAATCCTTATAATAGAAGAGAATTTCTTTTTGAATTAACTTTTTTAAAAATACAGATTTTTCTAATGATTTTACGAAGGCATCTTATTATTTTTGAATAAAATAAAAGTGACCTAAGGATGTAAGAGTCTTAAGATTAATATCTGTATTTTTAATAATCAAATCTGGCAAAAAGAAGCAATTTACTGCGGTTTTGGAAGTACATAGTACATACAAATTAAAAACAGAGTACATTTTTGAATATAGGTCTTGATTGATCAAGCTATCACCTGAAGTTGTATTTTATACTGATTTCGCCATGGGCAGACTGTTCATTGATAATCAAGTATTACAAAATGCATAGAAATACGCAGATTAAATTACGAATAGCAAAAATCCAGAAAAAGTGTGTGGATTTACTAGAACGTTAGAATTATTGAAAGTAACGCTTTTTATAAACTTCTACAAAATAAAACAAATGAAATTTTAATGATGAAATCATAAAAATATAGAGAACTGTGTCGTTGAAACTGTTTGACTATAAAACTAATACTAATAGGATTCTTAAAAGAGTTTTGCAAAAGGGATTTAAAGTACTTTAAAACCTTTTAGCAAATTATTTGCAACGATATCCTATTAAAGCAAAAAGGTTTTAAGTGTTTTAATTGCATTTATCTACTTGTATAATTATAATTCACACAAATGAACATCAAACACATAAAATATACATCTCATTCTGTAGTTATGCCAATTTCCAGGCATGTAAACTGTGTAAATACGAAGTTACAGCAATTTTTAAAAGTGACGACCTTGAAAATCTTTAAACGCGTTTATCTCGAAATGACCAATATGTCACTTGACACCCTTTTGCATAACACTGTCCAATTGTACTTTTGGTATCAATGTATCCCAGACCCTATGATCGCGATCAATAAAGGATGAAACTGACGTTATAATGGTTCTATTGTATCGCTCAACCGTATTTATTTGAGGTGTATAATATGGTGTATAATAAATATTGGGAATATTATATGTTTTAAATAAGTTTTTTAAGGTAGCACTGACAAACTGCTTTCCATTATCCATAATAATGGTACTAGGAATGCCGTGTATAAGAAATACGTTATCCTCCATTATTTTCGCTATTATTTCAGAGGTGGCACGCCGTATGGGAAACAACATGCAGTATTTGGAGAAGCAGCAAGTGACGACAAGAAGGAAAGTATTTTGCTTTCGTGACACTGGTAGAGGTCCCACTAGATCTATACTGAGCATTTGGAACGGACGAGAGCAGTCTTTAGGTCTGCCCATAACGCCCAGCGTGGAGTGGTTTGGATGTTTGTGAGAGAGGCAAACATCGCAGCCAGATATGAATTTAGCTACGTCCTTAAGCATATTTGGCCAGAAGTAGTTTAAACATAAACGTTTATGTGTTTTAAATATACCGAAGTGACCTGCAGTTGGATCCGAGTGATTTTTATCTATGATGCTATTTCTATATTCTAGTGGAATTACCTCTTTCCATTCGAATTCGCGAGTAAGAGGGTTGAGCGATTTCATGTAGCGAAACAGTTTTCCGCTCTCGACGCGGTAATTTAGGAATGAAGTTGGAGATTTTTGGCATCCGTCAAATACATTTAAGAACCAAGGGTCATTTGTTTTTGGGACAGTAATAAGGTCAATAACAGAAATTGGGACGGCGCGAGAAAGACTGTCGGGAACTACATTTTCGGATCCTTTGCGGTGTTTTATATCGAAGTTATAAGCCGACAACCGTACTCCCCACCTCGCCAGTCTTCCAGTTGGGTTGTTAAGGTTAAGGAACCATTTAAGTGAAGAATGATCCGTAAACACAGTGAACTTTAGACCGTTTTCTAAGTAGCATCGCCAATGTTCGATTGCAGTGAGTACAGCTAAGGCTTCGCGTTCGGTAGCGCTATAGTTGCGTTCAGGCTTGGAAATAGATTTACTCATATACGCTATAACTTTTTCTTTCCCGTCCAAATTTTGAGTGAGAACCGCTCCGATGCCATAGTCACTCGCATCAGTATGTACTTCGAAAGGTTTTGAATAATCTGGGCATGAGAGAATTGGTGCAGATGACAAACATTTTTTTAGTTTATTAAAGGCAAGATCAGCTTCATCAGACCAAACAAAGGGAGGGGCATTTTTACCTTGCGCCGTCAATTTATTAAGAGGACTGGCCAAGCTACTAAAATTTTCGATAAACCTTCGGTACCACGAAGCTGTGCCTAGAAATCTCCGAACTTCTTTACGATTTGTAGGAGTGGGGTAGTTGGCTACAGATTCAACTTTCTCAGGGTCGGCATGCAGTCCTTCGGAATCGACAATATAACCCAAGTATTTTAATTGGTTCCGAAAAAACTGACTTTTTTTGAAGTTTATAGTAAGGTTAGCCAATTTAAGTTTTTGGAGTACTTTACTAAGTAATTGTATGTGCTGTTCGAAATTATTTGACACCACTATGATATCATCAACGAAAACGAACACTTTATGCTCGAATTCAGGTCCGTAGAACAGAGCATCCACTAACCGTTGTTGCGTGGCGGGAGCATTGGTAAGTCCGAACGCCATTGACTTGAATTGAAAAGTGCCGCGTGAAGGCATATAGAAAGCCGTCTTCTGGCGGTCCTCTTCACGTATCAATATTTGCCAGAAACTTTTAGAAAGGTCCAGACTAGAAAGGTACCTAGCGTCGCGAAGGTTGTCTAGTATCTCGGCCATATAAGGGAGATTGTAGGCGTCTTTTTTTGTGACAGCGTTAAGCTTACGACTGTCTAGACAGAAACGTAAGTCGCCGTTCTTTTTAGGGGTTAAGAGAACAGGAGAGGACCAAGGACTCTCACAAGGCTCAACGACGTCTTCCCGGAGCATGTCATCCAATTGTTCGACCAGAATGCGTTGCTTTTCCGGAGACATTCTATAGTAACGTTGACGAATGGGGGCAGCATCCCCAGTGTCAATTGTATGGGTTATTAGAGACGTACGACCAAGACCACGTTCTTCATATGAAATGTCACGGAACTGTGATATTATTTGATCAGCTGTGATTTTTTGATCAGGAGTAAGGTGTTCATAAGAACGTAGATGACTTGGTTCAGACTCACTACTACCGATCGCAGAAATAGTTTGTGAGTCCCTGTAGTAGACGATGTGGTCAATATGTTTAGGAAAAAGTCCAAAGGTTCTCCAAAAATCCATTCCCAAAATGAGATTATGCTTTATACTCGGAACAATGTACATTTTCAAGGTGTGTGTTTGGCCATAAAAGCTCACAGGGAGATGGACGAATCCTAGAGAATCCAACTTATCGCCACCGGCTGTCACGAATTGGGCCGTGTCAGATTGATGCAATTCAAAACCTGATTTTAGGATTGAATGGTGACAATGATTACCAAGTATAGTAGTAGAGGATCCAGTGTCTAGGAGACCAGTGAGATTATTATTGTTGATAGTAACTGATACATAGGGTCGAGATACATCAATATTAGAATGTTCAATATTGCGGATTGAAGAAACAGCGCTATATGTGAAGAATGAGGCGACGAAGTTAAGCCAATTCTGCCAGTCTGTTGAATCAAAGTTAAAGTGTTTAGGATGATTATCAATAACGTTGTTTTTCCAATCCGAGCCTACTAGTTTTTTTGATTTTCAGGAACTGAATTACAATCAGGGCAATCCGGAAAGCGAAAATCCTTCTTACCACATTTGAAACAGACTATAGTCCTTTCTTCCTTACAATTACGAAGGCTATGAGTGTCAGTTCGGCAACGAGGGCAATATTCCGATCTAGCAGTATTCGAAGTTATAGCATTGACTTCATTGTTACTATTATTTCTGTTAGTATTGATGTAAGTATTTTTTTGTTGAAAGCCATAATATTTGTTGTTGTTTTTGTAATTATTAGTGGTAGGAACTGAACTAGGTTTGTAGGAAAACTCAGGAGCAAGTGTATTACTAGATACTTTAGGAGGTTCGTGAAATGATGAAAATCTTGATTGAATATTTTCAAAATTCCTGCACGCAGATACAAGAGAGTCAATATCTTTTAATTCATGGGAAGCAGCTAGTGTGTTCGCATAACAGGGGCGAATATTGTGGAGAAGAATCTCTAATTTTTCTGCTTCCGAAAAAGGTTTATTAAGGCGAGAAAACATACCGTGCATAATTGAGGAATAGATCACTATGTTTTCATTTTCTCCTTGAGTGCGGGCTCTAATTTCAGCGGCGAGACGATAATCATAATCACTGCTACTAAAGTCATTCCTAAGGAGTACGCACAGTTCTTGCCAAGTGGCAGCACGATCTTTATGGTAGCGGTACCAGTGAAGAGCGTCATCCGTAAAAATTTCAAAAGCAAGTGAAAGGATTTTGTCTGAAGAAATACCTCGAGATAATACAAATTCTTCCACCTTCTGAATAAAGGCGTGCACACAAGTTTTGCCTGAGTATTTAAGTTTTCCTATATCAGCGCTTAGGTTGCGCTCACATGACACGGATATGGTGGGTGCTTCTGTAGCAGTATATGTAGATGGAACGGGAACCGATACGGATAACTGACTTTTTAAGTTCGAAAGTTCTTTATATTGAGAGTTAAAATTCGATGCGCATATTTTATAGACATCGGCAACTGCTTCCGGTACATTACTGATCCTATTAATACGATGGTACAAGTGATTGATTAGAGCTTCTGTTCTCAAAAATAGGTTTTTATCAAATTTTGTTTTTAAAGTTAAAATGTTGTTTTGAGATTTAACAAGAGACTCTTTAACACTTTTTAGATCTACTTCTGGTTCTAAATGTGATTCCAAGATATCCTCTGAAGTGAATAAATCTAATTTGATCATTTGCTTACGCAGTTCCGCTACAGTTTCACCAGAACCGCCGCGTAATTCTACTTCATATTGTAATTCCGGTTTTTGTAGTGAAAAGAACTTTATAGGGTACGACATTATTGCTTTACTTTAGAGATCGGTGAGTGTTGCAAGTCAATAATAGGCAAAATTATCAATTAGCGTTACAGCGGCAACAATGTGTGGTAAAAATACTGTTATGTTTTCAATGTAGTTTTTCTCTAAATTAAATTGGCTCAATAATGCGGTAGATATAAGTAGTATGTTAAGTTTTTATACAATTAAAACCGTTCACTTTACAATGTATTCTCTTATTCTAACCACACAATGATGGTAAAATTAGTAAAAATCAGCCTTAAAACTAAATTTAGCAAAGCCAGCACCGAAAAAAACCATTTAATGCCATAAAATACAACCAGTAACACCTAGCCTGCGAAATTTAGACCTATATATGGGCGCCAATGTACCGTTCCCTTAGCTGAGAAGGTATCTTTATAGAGAAGGTAGTATAAAAAAGACCATTTTAGTACTTACAATATTTAATTAATAAAAGTAGCAGAGATGAGCGGGGTCGTGAGATCGAGATTTCGCAAGCGAGATATTACTGGCCGTTAATTCAAACCGCACTATCCTTTGCGTCAGCATGAGCGAGGTCCAGCAACGGCGGCAGCGGTAGGCACAGGTAGTTGTAGTAAGGGGAGATTCAAAGGTGGAGACCATCCGGAGTTTGCGGTTGGTTGTCTAGTAGCTCTTCTACAGGTAGGTAGCTTCCGGAGGTAGGAACCCCGATATCGGGGTAACACCACAAGACGATTACTTCAACTTTTAACCGTAGAAAACAATATATAATAGATTCAGTAGATGAAATCAGGACACGTAGGCGTCCGTGACCTACTTTTCCGCGACAGAGCGATACGTCCTTGCGCTGAGATAGCTTTGCTCGGACTGCCGGGCTGGACATGAGGAACGTCATGTATAGGTAGCAGCTGCCTACGCGCATCGTAACGGTTCTTTCGTTCAATTTTAACGGTCATTGTTTATGCGCGTAGTAATCATAAATATGGTATTTTATTTTTTAAATAGTATTATTAGTTAACTGAAAATATATTTGTGATTATAGGTTTAGGTTTGTAAATAAAACAATTAAAATTGATTCTAGTTTGTAAGTAGATATAGGAAGTCGTAACGTTCCGTTACATGGGAAACAAATGTAAAAAATATAACCTGGCTACCTCCAAGTCTCGAAAGGGAGCATTACACGATAATATATCTAAGGCCAGGGCTAAAAGTTTGGTTAAATTGTTTATATTATTATTCACATATGAACCGAACTCAGGAAAACTCGGAACTCATGGTTATATTGGGTATATTTCTTTTACACTTATATCCTTATCTTATATAAGAATTTGAAACATAGTGATACAAGCATCATAACTTTGTACGTACAGGTGTTTCATATTATATTTGTTTTTATTTATGAAATAAATAATTTAGTATTTTTGTATGTATTTGTAAGTAAAGTCTTATTATATTTTTTTCTTAACTTTAGAACATTGAACTTAACCTTTGAACTTGGTCCTAATTTTGGAATCCCTTTTGTCTTTTTAATAATTGCCAAGCATCGATCATAAACCTACTAGACGGATAATGTTAGATTTATTCTAAAAACCGTCAGTTGATTACAAGAGTGCGAGTGTGTGAAATTCTCTTTGTTGATGATTTGCTCGCTTCTGATTGGTTATTTGATATCACGGGCGTACTCGTAGTTCACAGAAGTTTTCAAATCTAAAGGTGGCATAAGTTTTTTTGTCTTACTCGTAAGTAAGTGGGTACATGGTCGATGTTTTCAAGCAATACTTATACCCGAATTTATAGGCAACCAATTACTTCACTATGAATCTGGAATGTTCTGACTTTTGACGGTACTAATTTCATACAACATTTTGATTAGGAATGTTTTTATTAAGACATTACCCAATAGTAATTTATTTTGCATGATTATACATATATTTACCAACTTGTACTTAAGCACATTGTGTGTTTTCATGTCTTTAACATTCTATACGATAACTACGGATGGGTGTGTGTGTGTGCAGAGAAAATTGCTTATTTTGTCGCTAAGAAATTCCAAATTTGCTTTTAAATAATGAGCACAGTGTTATATTGTGGTTTATGATTGATTACTTTTACTTAATTAATCATTTTGTAATGATTATAAATTAATCACCTGATTAATTTCCCAAAAAAAACTTTATACTTATAATAGCAAAGGGAGTAATTAATTAAATTCAAAAATCACTTTCAAAATCTCAGAATTCAATAAATACAGGATGTGACAAAACCGTGAAAAATAAACCGTGGT
The DNA here is from genome assembly GCA_963584085.1 of Pyrausta aurata. NCBI lineage: Eukaryota > Metazoa > Arthropoda > Insecta > Lepidoptera > Crambidae > Pyrausta > Pyrausta aurata. The sequence goes on from OY757264.1 coordinate 9,870,848, forward strand.
TTTCGGCTTTGTTATATCCTGTATTTTTTTTTGTAGAATTGAATTAAAAAGTGCAAAGATGCAATAGTATTATGGTGACCTATTTTTTCATTGAGCATGTTAAAATTTCGTTATTTTTACCACTTCCTTCAAAATTATGCTTTTAAATAACATGCTTTGTCTGCTTATTAACTAGTTTATGGTTATCTTCAGGCTTTGCATAGAAAATATTAACGTTAATAGCACGAAAAATATTGATAATGCTAGTTACTTTGAAAATACAAAAGTAAATGATGAAATTACTCATGCCTGAGATGAGCACTGAAGATATTGATGACAGTAAAATAATGGTAATGTAGAAGCTCATCTTGTTATTAAGAACTTATCTGTCTGTTATGCATTATAATATTTGATACATAGTGATTTTCAGGTCATCGAAAAAGAGGTATCGCCCGCGGCTAATCTTGTGATTGAAGGTCGAAGAATCATTGAATTTGATTTTTTTCTAGAACAAAATATTACGTTAAACTTTTTTTTTCAAATGTAAACGATACATAATAATAAAAATATTTACAAACTAGTTAGAAAAAAAAACTCAAAAATACATTCTTTCATTCATTTCATGATAGAATTTCATTTGAAACCTTTTCCTCCGATTTTCTTGATTTAATTATTCATAAATGTAGTAGTAATGTTATTTTAAGAGGATCGTGTGCGCGCAAGCTTCCATACAAAAAGAAAAAACGTTTTCCACCTCAAAAACGTTGTCTGATTTTGACAATAATGATTTAATGACAGTAATGATTTCATATTTTGAAAAACTATGCTCGTACGTTTTGTTTTTTTTTAAATTGTCTACAAATAGGCAACGTTTTAAAATCAGCAATAGTTAATGTACTTTATCAGACGAATATTTCTTATGTGACCATTAAAAAAACAGGCCTAATTTTAATAATTTGTGTTCCTTAAGTTAAAAAATAATTATGGTAAATAAATTTACTATAAAAGAAGTCAATTCATGCATCGTATCAATGTTTCGTGTTGCATGAATAATCTTTATGGCCTTTCATTATAAATATTAATACACTTATTATATACACGTACTTATAATAAATAAAAATACATTCATTAGTTAATTAAAGTATTAAATGACATAACATGCAAACTAGCATTATCATCAGTTTACGACTTAACGGATCAAAATGGTTAGTTCGACTGATTGTACACCATTCTACGCACACAGGCGCAAGTGCATATGTGTGTCGTCAGCGCGCATTAACTGGTCCCGACGCATTCGTGATAAAGGCTCTTAAAGTATCCAATAACTACATGTCATTCGTTAAATAAAACTTGGTTATTATTAAGATTTCAAAGCCTAAGATATTAAAGAAGATATCAGCACAATTTAGTACGAAACATCCTGTAACGAGCACTACGCGCGGGTCATTCACTCGGCTGTCTAGCACTACTGACCTTATTTTACGCACGAATAGAAAGGGGCGAGGCGGTGGGCGTCACAAAGGATTGCGCTAGTGCATGATTGGTTAGAGATCCAAGTGGACTGTCTTAGATTGGCTACGGTGCGGAACTCGTGGAGGCGGCAAGGTCAAGGAATGCATTGTTGAAAACGTAAACATTATGAACAGGATGATACATTACGTAACATTACTATTAGATATTTTTTACACCAAAATTATGTGGAGTGTAATAAAAAAAATAACATGTCCTAGAGGTTTATTAAGATGGTTACATTACGTGGGCTTCGGGTGTAAGACGGTTAAAAAAGCACGGTGTATAAGTAGCCTTTGTATTTTCATATTTATCTACTTTTCTTTGAAGGGCTACCAAGCGAACATCACTAGATATGAGAAGAGAATCGCGACGCCATCAATCAAACTCTATTAGCCAGCTAATTGAACGGAGGTAGCAGGAAGAATCACCTTTGTGCCGTAATACATTGTGCTGGAATTAACCTGTCACCTGAAAGACCCGAAATACACGTAGGTGGATCAGCAATTGACCTTCAAGGTCAAAGGACAATGTTATGTGTTAATGGTGCAGTAAAGGATGTTATTAATTAGATAAAGACCATGTTATAATGGGGTAATGGAGAATGATTTACTTAGATGATTGTTTTAGTTAGAATTAAGGCTGAATTAACAGGAGTCATAGCCCACTTTATAATAGTGTATACCACCGTGCTTTCGTTTATTTACTTTTATTATTTGAAATGGGTTTACTCTTGACTCTAGATTAAACCTGATTGGGCTTTGACAGAGTAAACGATGGTGTGAGCTTACCCAGAAGAAGAAGGTATGTGCAGCAGTTCTAAAACTGAAGGTTAATTTTTTGTAAGAAACATTCAACTACAGTTTCTTGAAATGTCTAAGACTATCAGTCCTTATCAATGTTATTGGTCGCAATCTCATATTCCTTTGACTGTTTGCGGTGGAGTAAGAAAGGCTCATAAGTAAAGTAATCAAAACAGCTACCTAAAATTTTCTCTTTCATTTTTTTTTATTTAAAACATATTTTATGATAATTTGTTGAATGTCCTTACGATAGTGGTATCTAAGTACTTTTCAAAAAGACCTTGACTGAAACTACCGAAGGTTCTATGTTGTGTTAAGTGCCTTAATACGTTGGATTCCAAACCGCATGAGGTTTTGCAATAAGCCGCTATTGTACACAAAGCTCCTTACGGCATTAAAATTAAATTTCGCTGTACCTTGTGAATGATGACCTTGAACATTGACCTTCAAATCGATTTGTGCTCAGTATTCTGAAGATAGATAAGAATTTATGTGCATCGGTTTTTCAAAAATCAAATGATATTCATTACTTAAAATTATTACATACTGATGACGTTTGGTAGATTAATGTCTTAGCAAGAAAATGGTAAAGTGTGAGAACGCGTATTTGTGTCTTTGACAACATCAAAGAACCTGACATCGAGAAAAAGATGATTGAACCCAAAACTAAGCTATGGGTCTTTTTCTAACGAGCGCAATTAAGTGTACTTGTTTTCTTTGCTTAGTGAATATTGTAAACAATGTTGGCATTGCTTTTTATCGACATAATTATTTTTTTTAGGGTTCCGTAGCCGAATGGCAAAAAACGGAACCCTTATAGTTTCGTCAAGTCTGTCTGTCTGTCTGTCTGTCTGTCTGTCCGTCCGTATGTCACAGCCACTTTATTCTGAAACTATAAGCATCACATAGCTGAAACTTGGTAGGTACGTGTATTTTGTTCACCGCTTTCCGATTCAGATACAAAAAGTAAGAAAAAATAATATTTAAGGGGGGGCTCCCATACATGAAACTAAAACCTAAAAATTTTTTTTACTCAAACCTATGCGTGTGGGGTGTCTATGGATAGGTCTTTTAAAATGATGTTGAGGTTTCTAAAACCATTTTTTCTAAAAGTGTAAGGTTTGAGATATAGACGCTTCCAAAGTAGTAAAATGGGCGTCCCCCCATCTAACTTTTGAACTAAGAAAGTGAAAATTTTGAAAAAAATATATGATGTAGATCTCAACAAAAACTTGCAACGAAAATTAGTTTGAAGGAGATCGAACCATTAATTTTTGAGATATTGCACATTTTTGTCAACCGCAAATATAACTTTGTCTTTCATACAAACACTATGAAAAACAAAGTTATTTTTGCTGTCGCAATATATTGTGATGTTTTCGTTAAGTGAAAGTAAGTGGACCCTGAATTCAGTTAAGGGTGGCACGGAACCCTCAGTGCGCGTGTCCGACACGCACTTAACCGGTTTTTAAAATAAGAAGAGAAACACAAAGCTCACACTCTGCACTAGTTATTCATCGTTGAACACTGAGATCTTTTTAAATCAAATAAAGTCTAACTAATACCGCCACGTTTTCTTTAGTAATTTTGCTGTGAAAATTTCAGCTCAAAGCGATATCACATTTCCATGAAAAAGTTAACTCCAAAAAAAAGTAGTCTTCTATCTGTTAATTCATCAAAGAACAGATTAAAAAATAAATGTAGCAATTACGAGTAGCTTTCGTCTAGTTCATTAGTGCTATCTTCAAATGACTACATTAGGGATTTGCTATTTCAACTCTATTTTAAGCCATTTTAATGTTTTCTCTGAAATGACTGAACATTAAAATTTAATTTGGTCCTCTTAATTTTAATCTCATGTGATCAAAGCATATTGGAATAATTAATTGTTCATTGACGGCAGTTTTAATAGACGTATTTAATGGATGTGTAGTATTTTATTTACCTTAGTTTATTAATTAAGAATGGTAATATTATATTATACTAAATGTGACTACTTTGTTAAATGCTATCCTAAGGTTAAAGATGAAGCCAATGATAATGAACGTTTGCAATCATTAACCATCAGGGGCATGAGGGATTATCGCTATACCGAGTCGTTTATTAACACACGAATAAATTTCGAAAACTTTTATTGATAGTTCTTTTCATCGAATTTGTTGTAGCCGCGAAAAACAATGTACGTGTAAAATGACAGTACATATCTTTAACATGACCACAGATAATACAATACGACATGACAAATAAGATTGCACAATCGCTTTTCCGCACACATACACCGGAACAAGCTTATTTGGATCTCTCTAATTGCAAACGCGTAAATTTCGCTGAACTTATAACATGTAGACGCCTGCGTAAAATACGCGTACCTCCTGTGGTTTGAAGAACAAACTTCACGATTGTGGTTGGTGAGGCGAAATACTTTAATTGATTTGTTTTCGGTAAGCCAACAAAAGAAGGATGAATTATGAAGACCTTTTTTACCTGCTATTTGCAAGACTATATTATATTTCATCACTAAAACGACCTTTTGTATACTTTTAAACAAGGTCATTATCATTATAGCGCATAACAGGCATTATAAAGGCACAGCGTAGGACGTCCACCGACAAGATGGACAGACGAAAAGATCACACAGGATGCAGACCGCTCACAACCGGTCGCTGTGGGAAACCGTGGGGGAGGTTTGGCTTTGGCTGATAATGATGATGATGATGATGAGATTCCCTTTCCCCAATGAAACTGCACTGTTTACTCACTGTTATTATAATATGTTAAAATTATATAATTACTGCGCACTTTTACTTCACCAGTCATTTCCTAAAGCTTGTTTCAATATTGATTCACCGTAGACAGTTTGAAACATAAATTTGCTTACCATTGGGAACGCAATATCAAATTTAAGTTTAATATCAAAATGAACTTTAGTCATGTCTGTAATAAGTTATCATGTTTGTGCATTCAGCGTATTTAATATGAATAGGTCTAACTATCAAAGACATTAAAGAAACATGTAAGAAAATAAAGTTAATAGACGACAGTTTATTATATGTATAGTAATCGAGGCGTACTTTTACACTTTGTACGTTGTTATAAATTTGGTGCTTGACTTTTCGTGCTTCTTTCTAACAACTTAAAACAAACACCATACTAAAAACACTTTTTTGACCAACTTGGAAATCTCTCAATCACTTTTTGTAACACTGTGCTACGGAACCCAATTCATGTGTATTTGATGAGAAGCTATTAACGTTAATTAAAGTATTTCGAGATACATCTCTAAATTGAAATGCAGAATGTTTGTATCTGGATCCATAACGCAATTAATATTTCAGCCCTCTGCTCTCTGGTAAACTACATCCATGGATATTGCATGAATTTGATAGGTACAAATCACAATCATAAATCCACTAAATTCTTAAATTTTCAATGCTTTTGTAAGTGTATTATGTAATAAGCTCGTTTCGTCGATTTTTTGTATAGTTTGTTTCATTTATTTTTTATTTTTGGTCAGTGCATCCGATTATCCTAGTTTCCTATCCTAATAAGTAACTAGTAACGTCATTTTATCCAATACTTCATATTAAATGACGTTTCATATTTCAATAATTTGGTGCTTATTCGTCGATGGTGAAACAGGCTCTTAGTGTCAAGAATCTCTTAGTGTCATTATGATCTTTCTTAATATTAATCTTGGCCGAGTGAATATGATGTGCTCTTGCTACATCCTAGAGTAAATGATCGAAGCCTCCACTCGACGCAAACACAACCTCGCAAAGTTTCGGGATTCTTGCAACGAACGTTTTCACAAAACGATTCCTGTTAGCATTCGAGCGAGGAATTTTAAATTATGCAAATCAGACTAGATCCAGCTTTTACTAGGTAATTTATATTCCCCCACTAGATTAGGCACTGTTGAGTTTCAGCTATTTAATCCCTGGTTCATGCGATATTTATCATAGCTGCTGGAATTTGAACGTCATGGAAGAATTATGGTAAATGTTAATGTTGATATTTTATGTGCAAGCGTGACTTATGCCATCGTGCATTTGTGACTAATTAAAACTGTGAGATAAGTGTAATTTATTAAGCTATTGATAAAATCTGACAGCAAGTTGCTCGCTTGCCTTGCAAACACCCCTCCGGCAATCGCACTGAGCCCGCGTGGTGCAGTATGGCTCATACTACCTCACATTTGAGGTAAGGCCTTTTCCCAGCAGTGGGATTCTTACAGGCTAACTTTACTTTTTACTTTTTTTAACACCGTTTTAACCTACCTGTAGAATCTACCAAGTTTGCATCTCAAAAGATTTCACAGTGACTAATGACTACTCGCCAACTGCTAGCTGGCGACTGACTTGGTTGTATCCACAATCGACTAATCCTCAGCTCAACACTAGCGTTCATTTATCATAGCTAGTGGATTACACCTCTAGCTCGACGTGCGGAACTCACATGTAGTAAATGTGCGAAATAAGTCTTCATCCTTCATTATCACGGAAAGAAAAAGGTGTGGAGTAGATATGAGGAAAAATATTTGTGAAAAATTTAAGATTGGATTTACTACTAAACTTCTTATTTGTGCTCAACACATTTAATTTCAATTTTTATTATTTTTGTAGGCTAAAAAATGAAATGATTAAAACACGTTAAAAAGTAAAAGAGGACGATTGTTGAACAAAACTGACTCGGTGGCCGAATGGTATAGGCATACGCCCGGATAGCGTAAGACACGGGGTTCGATTCCTCGTCTGTTACAGAGTCACAGTTGCTTTTTACAAGTGCAATTTATATTGACCAACGTGTATGACGCCATCTTAACACTAGTTTTACTATCTCGGCACCAACATCAAAGAAACTAAGAAACCTAAACAATGATTCGTTTTCTTCAGAATGTAGTTGGAAACTGTAACGAGTTTAATTGAAAGCAAACAAAGAAACTAAACGTCAAGATTTACTCCTACTTCAGAACCTAGAATTGAAAACGTTGAAGGTTTCTCTTAGAGCCGTTTACGGCAGCATTCTGCAAAAACGAATCCTACGAAACAGATTTATATTTATTATAGTTTTTTTTTACATTTGGAACTTATGTTTTAAGACTACACAAAGTAGGTGTTATAAAGGTCCATAAAAAAACTTAAAACCTACCTATTTGAAAACAAAACCATTGCCTTGTGGCAATTCCTAACTTGGTTACTTGATATTTAAAATCAAACAAGAGTTCCTAGAACAAGACTGTTGTACATGGCATGAAGTAGGTTCCCGGAAACGGAAATTCTAGCTGAATGCTGTTGATGTTACAAGCCATAATAATTAAGTCCGCAGTTAGAAATATGAAGTAAACAAGTTTCTTAAATAATTAAAAAACAAAAATAAACTAAACCACTTTCTTTTTACGATTATATCATTTTGAGTGGTATTGCCACTCCCAAGTATTATATTTATAGTAAAATTGGACAAACGCAACGGTTGAATTAAATGGTTATTCCAACCTGCAATTCATGTGTTTCAATCTGGCAAGTGAAGCCTTTATCAAACCCAGGATCTGGTGTCAAGGACCCTACTCCTGAAACATAAGACAACGAACACGGAGCCTGTTAATTGAAATCACCCTTTACCATACCATCCTTTGTAAGAAAATACATATGCCCCACCGTCTTTTGTTTTCCATCTCAACCAATCGTAGTCGTCGTTCCTTCATCAACCCTTCTGTGTAGATCGGCAGAGTGATTATGAAACTTGCGAGGAATAGCAACGCGTTTGCTATCCGTGAGTGTCATTTCTGAATGCCAAGTCTCTATCGAGAGTTTCCTCCGAGCAGAATATTTGTCAGCGCTGGCAATTTTATAAATTGGAGCTGTCAAAATACACTCTCCTACCGATTTCAGTAATATCAGCCCCTTTTAACAGAGAAAGGCGTACGTAGGAAATACTATAGTGAACAGATGTATGCTCATACTTGCGTATGTGCAACAGTGGACTCACTACTTTCACTCTAATGCTAACGGCTAGCCGTGATGACGGGTGAGAGATCAGGCGCAGACCCAACGACTTAACGTTTCTGAAGCACGGGGATGTCATGTCAACTGACCAATAAATCGACAAGGAAGGTATTTTAATGACGCTACTAAACAATTTCCACATTGCAGCGACAGTTGTTTATATTACGTAATCGCTCTTGGGGCCTACGCACGCATTGTAAGGGCAGTAATTGAAAACAGGCATTAAGCTGTAACCCCACATTCAAGCTTGAGACGTGCATTAGTGCCTAGTAATTTGTTTGCTACCTGCTAATTATGTGGATTACGCCGGGGTCGGATTACCACAAGACAGCACGTATTAGTTACATTTCATAGTCTTGGAAAGATGGTAGGCTCGGTAGTAAAAACTCTAAATGAAAAGTTTTAAATTCATCCATTTACCAATTTTCTAAGTAATTTTAGTGATTTTGCTATGCCATCAATATTTTCTCAGTTACAAGAAGTTCTATACTTCTGTGTTTAGGTTCAATTCTGACTATCAAATTGTGTAAGTTCTTGAAATTCGTAACACATATTTTAAGTAGTTTGTATATTAACAATCCCTAAAAATGAATAGGACATAGTCGAGTCCGGTTTTTAATTTTTACAAAAATGCCAAGGGTAGAGAATGCCATATGGCGTTAAGTCCACCTTATGTACAAACTGTGGTTGTGCAATGAATTATAAATAAAATAAATAAGGGTGCTTTTGAATGGATTAGCAAATTTTGTATTGCGATGTCTTAATTTAGACCTATATGAGAGTGCTAAAGTGTTACTTAAAATGTTTCCTAAGTTTGATCACAATACCAATTTGGCGACTTAGCTAGCTGAGTGGGAATTGAACTGCCTGGAACTTGAACGGATTGAAGCAAGGACAAAGACATAACTCATATAACTTATATGTCCTTGCTTCAATCCGTATAAAGGTGGATAAAGTAACGATAAATAACTATGTCCATTTCATGAGCTCTCTATCTAACTTTGTTCTTTAAATGGGCATACTGTTTTCCATCTATATTGTGTGTTCTTTGAGTTAAAACGAAGATAATGGAGAGTAATTGTGGAGCATAACGCAACTCACGCGAGGGTCATAAATGATACAAATGGCAGGAGGAAAAATTATGACAACAAAAAAAGTGTAAAAAGGGTGTATAAGTAAATAAATAAGAAATAGAATAAAGTTATTTTCCCTGCATTTGAGGTGTAATCCAGATTACAGAAGTATTGATCTGTCATTTGCAAGTTTTTCTTGACTGACGATGATGATGACTGTCTGTAAACATCTGGTAAAGGCTTCCTTATACTCATTTAAACCTAACAAATTTAATCCCAAAAGTTAAAGTAACTAAATAATCATCATCGTCGTCATCGTAATCAGTCAAAGGAAGTCCACTGCTGAACATAGGCCTGCCACACGGATTTCCACAGCGACTGGTTGTGAGCGGTCTGCATCCAGTGTGATACTGCGTTCTTTACATGGTCGTCTTTCTATCTTGACGGTGGACGGTTTACGCTGTCAAAGACACGGTTAGCTATTTTTTCGTGGATAGGAACGTAAATTAATATTAGTGATGGTAGTTTAATATTTTTTCAAAACTAGTAGTAGTAGTAGTATTAGTCCCCCTAGCCGACTTTGACTACGGTGTGGCCAGTCACAACGACTAACCGACTGCGCGGGACATATTATAGTGCACAAGTGTGTGTGCAAACACAAGTGCACTCTATATTCCTTTCACTCTCATAGCCCGATGGGACAGCAATATGACACGACCGGAGAGAGATCAGGCGCAGGACCAACGGCTTTACATGCTTTCCGAGGCACGGGGGTGAAACACCGCCAACTTTTAAACTCCGGGCTTTCCTGCGAATTTCTGAACAGAAAAACCTAGGTACATTTTTTTCCCGACCCGGGAATCGGACCCGTGACCTCTCGGGCGCAGCCGTCGCTTTAAAATGCGACCCTCTAACCGTTGCGCCACCGAGGCAGTTAAAGTCTTCAAATCTATGTAAATGACAAATAACATCTCAGTCTACCCCGTGACCACGAACGCTGTAAAGTGATCGAAACGTCGTCGGTATGAAAAATCTTTATTCGTCTCATAATGAAAAATGTTTTATTAAATGTGCAGAATTCGCGTCAATTTCAGAAACAAGTATAATAATTGCTTGTTAAAATAAGTACCTGTCTCTATACAAATGTAAAGATTCCATTAATTTATTCCGCAAAAATTCCTCATGGAAATGATAACCCGAATATTGACGTCGTAAGTATCAATCATACCTACCTGTTTCATTTACGTTTGCAAATTGATAATCCTCATCAAAGGCAAATATCAAAGTCTAACTAATAGCCCCATAATGAATACAGGAAATTATTACTGGAAATAAAACCGGGTTTAATATTTAATGGAGTCGACAGAATATTCCACTCAACTCTAATGAACTGAGAATTTTGCTAAATAACTTATTGAATATTCCATTGCTGCTCCGAGGCAAGGCTTGCACAAAAGCGGTTAGTGAAAGGAAAGGAAAACAGTCAATCTATTTCGTGCTTTTTTAGGGTTCTGTAGTCAAATGGCAAATCTGGAACCCTAATAGTTTCTTCAAGTCTGTCTGTCTGTCCGTATGTCACAGCCACTTTATTCTGAAACTATATCACCATCATACCACTGAAACTTGGTGGGTAGGTGTATACTTTGAACCGCCGTACGATTCTTACACAAAAATAAAAAATATATGAAAGTCTATACTATACTACTATATACTATGCAAAGGAAGATTAACCAATTTTTACCACCGGTCAAGTGTCACATACCTCTTCAAGATGCAGGGGTGTACAAACTGGAATGTGACTGTGGCCTCTCCTACATCGGTCAAACAAAGCGTAGTATAGGCGTGCGGATTAAAGAACATATAGCTGACATGAAACATAGACGGTCAACGAAATCTGCAGTATGTGAACATGCCTTGGATAAACCTAACCACTTCATACGTTTTGACCAACCTAAGGGACTCGCGAAAGAACGGCGTTTTGTTCCTCGCATGCTACGTGAGGCCATAGAAATAAGAAAATACCCTAATTTTAATAGAGAAGATGGTTGGAAAGTTCCACCGGCATGGGATCCTATTCTTTTGAAGACACAACCAACATCTCATACTGCAAGATCTCAAGACACTGTAAGCTCTTTCTGCGTGGATAGGAACATCAATTTATATTAATGAGTGACGGTAGTTTAATTTAATTTTTCATAACTATGTAATGACAAATAACACCTTAGTCTGCCTGTGACCACGGATGCTGTAAAGCATTCGAAACGTCAGGCATAAAATAAAAATAAACGTTCGCGAAATCAATCCGTAAAATTGTTGTTTTATTATATACTACTCTTTGAGAGATACACGCTTCCAAGTTTAAAGTGGTAAAATTGAAAAATGTCCCCGTAAAATTTTTGGAAAAAAATACATGATATAGATCTTAACAAAAACTTTCAACGAAAATTGGTTTGAACGATGTCGAAGTGGACCCCGTTTTCAGTTTTAAGTTGGCATGGAACCCTTAGTGCGCGGGTCTCGCGCTTCGTCGGTTTTTCAATAATCTATGTGTGGTGCACTTTTTCTAAAACATTTCGGTTACTCTTTCAGTTATTGGAGTTATTCATTTTGCTTCTATGAACCTTGTTTCCTCTGTCCTCTGTATGTTTTTGACATAATTTATACGTTTTTCTCGCAGTAATGTGAATTTAGAAAAATCGAGTGGTGCAGGTATATACGAGTATGCTATATTTTTCTCGATACACACAAGATTTTTTTAATATTGGGAGACAAAAAGGTAGTGTTCGCCAAAAAGTTATTAGAATATTTTAATACATTTTTAAATTCAACTAAGAACTGATCGCTAGGCTTACGCCCTAATCCCAGATTAGATGCTAATTATTCCAAAGTGGTCATTACGTCAATATTTATATAGTGGTGTCTTTACAAAGCTTCGAAATATTACACCATCGCTTTTAAGTAAAGGCTTAATTAATACAGCATTTATAATGTAAACCTTCTTAACGGTTGTTTGTAAATAATTTTACGTTACCATATGCAAAGTTTTGTTAGTAAAATTTTGCTTGCAATACCTTCCTTGGAGTTTGAAGAGCATCTATTCGTTTAGTAAAGTGTAGATTACGTATACTTACCATATTTAAAGTCTCACAGTAAACAGGTTATATCTATGTCAATTTTTAGGCCCAGTTGCATGATGGTGATACCTAATGGTCATTAAAATAGCCATTCTGACATTTGATTAGGGTATGTTTTCTTTAAAACGCACACAATCGTAAATATTTGACAGCTGGTAACGACATATAACTATTTGTTGAGTTAACTATCGATTAAGTCATAAGCCATTTATTCCATTGTTAACAAAATACATTGTGTTGGAAATTAATTTAAGATTTAAAAATAATATGTTACTAATTAATAACATTAAAATTCAAGCAATAACTACTCAAGCAAAATATCCACATCAAAATAATAACATTACAAATAAAAAATACCTATGTCAAATTAATAAACATACCATTCTAAAATATTATGTCAAAATCATGAAATTACATTATCAAAGCATGTCAAACGCAACTGGTTCCTAGTCACGATGATTACGTTGCTGAACATTGTCATAGATTTCTGCTCGTTAATAGAATGATAAGTCAGTGTGAATCTCATATTACTTGACAGCGTAAAAGCATTCAAAAACGACAATTTATAAAATAAAACCCAAAACCAATGATCCCATGTGACAGTCTCACACACCCTCTTCTCCTCTAAGGGATATGGGACCACAGACAGTATACTTAATTAGATGACACGCTGTAGGTATGTACTTTACATGTCAAAAAAGGGCACAACCAAAAGCATTGCTAGTGTCGTATTTTTTAAGCTTCACCATTTGTCGTTACGTCCATAGTTAAGGCTGATTCGGGCCATTCATCTTCTTCTTTTTTTAGTGGTAAAACCCACGAGAACTGCTGCTGACATACTGTCTCATAGTTTGGCAGTTTTTTTTTTAAATTAGTATGTAAGATATTGATGAAATAAAATAATAATAAAAAAATACCGAATTAGTCGAATAATGTTTGATAAATATATATGCTTTTTTTTATTTTTTAAATGTATTTTTGACTTTAAAAGAAACATTTATTATCACCTACCAGTAAGATCCTGGACCAGATTAAAGAAAGACTCTTTTTTTGACCTTTCGCCTCATTGTCTTGGTTCCCTTAAAATCGATTTAAATATAAAACGCTTCACATTTTCCATTTACCTTTACCATAGTTAATTTCACCGTTTGACAGCAAAAAAAATTGCGTGCATGGTTTTCAATTCTATCATCATCATGGAGTGCCATCTTCAAATTGAAGTTTGGAAGTCAGCATGTAGAACCCGATGCGGTCTTGAGCCGCTCTTTTAAGCTGGTCATAAAAACGAAGTTTAGTTTCAATTCCATACACACAAAATGGCATGTGACATCTACTTACAAACATGCCTGTATGTGTTACCCCTCAAAAAACATTTCTGCGCAAATACCCGCGAAAATCGTGTCCCCGCGTCCTGTCAAAACACTAATTGGCCGAATCCGATCCGATTTCGGAGACATCAATCTTTAGCTCGACGATAAATAATAAGGGATGGATTTATGAAGGAACGAACGCGATTTGATTTATTTCGGCGCCTTGCAAGTATTACAGGAACAGATTGCCGACATGATGGATGCGTGTATACTTTATGGTGTTGACTTCTTCTGGGCATGTTTTTGCACGATTTATGTGTTGGCACATGGCCGGTATTCATAAGCTTAGGTGATGTTGGGATGACACTGCGAAAAAAATGGCACTAAAATTGTACATAAAACAACGAAAGAAATAAGAAAAAAAATATCCATACAGAGACACTAAAATTACACCTTTTCACTATCACAAGAAAGAATCAAGAAATATATTGATTCGCTACCATATAATGTATTATATAAATTAAGTACATAGCTAAGTAACCTTAAGTACAGAGAGAGAGTAAAGATGATAAGAGCATACAGAGTTTATTCACGGCCTTACCACAAATATATGATTATATTTGGACCAAAGCTCACTAAGGGTGGTTGGTAAGAGTCGTAACTGACGGTTGAATAATAACAACTGTGCAGTTTCTGAACAAAAAATACCGTATTTTTTGTGGCATGGCAATTTAAATGACCCAATCGTCATTAATTCGCTTTTAAAAAGAAATACCTTTGTATTGACAAAGATATTTCTTACCAATTACCAATAATAACTCAAATAATGATAAGCTATATGTTGAGATCACAAAACTGGCCTTATTATGGCTAGTTTAAATTAACGCTAAACTAGTCACACATGACATAAAGGTCACAAACATTTCACTTAAGCCATTTAACATTAAACTTATTTGAGGTAAAGCCTTTAGTATGACCAATATATTGCTTGCAATTATCGATTTAAATTTGTAAGCCTAGACTAGAACGTACTAGAGCTTGATTTGTAAGAAGTAAGTGAAGAGCCTTTTATTAATACGGCCCAAGATAGTTCCTCGACGGGCGAGATTTACTCTCTCTATTAAACTGCAAAGCTGATAAAAGTTTGTTGCGGACTCCGAGTGCTCCTGAATGATGGGGAACACTATCTCATAACTTGGAGCTGTCTTAATTAATAACAATGTACTGGCAACCGTTTGTTGTAGCAAATAGATGGAACTGTTGAATGTTGGTTATTGAAGGAATACTTGAAAATAATCTAAAAGAGACGAGGCAAAATGACAGGACACCTGATACGACATGACAGGTTCTTAGAGAATATCATGAAAGAAAAGAAGAAGGGACGAGTGAAAGGATGGAAGAAGAAAGGAGAAAGGGAAGAAGACAAGTCACATCGTACCAGCAGGTCAAGAGGTAGGCAGTAAAGAGAAAAGAATGGTGATTACAGGTTGAAGCATATCTACCCACCTTCCAGGAACAGCACCAACCAGGCGTTCCCGTTACGGGTTGATAGATATGCTTAAACCTACTCCACCGACAAGAGCGTAGCTCCTACCTTATTCAAAATAATAATACAAAATAGATAAATGTATTACTCAAAATAGGGATTTCTAGAATTTCAAAAAATTGTTTTTGTCAGATTTATACCTAAAGTGGATTTTTGTTTTTATAGTGTTTTGTTACTATGCAAACTTAATAATATAAATTGCACTTGTAAAAAGCAACCGTGACTCTGTGACAGACGACATCACAGAGAATCACGGTTGCTTTTTACAAGTACAATTATATAGATTAATACCTGCTTTTTTATACCTGGATGTTATTTTCTAATGGATAATAGTGATTCAAGCAATTTGTTTAAATTACCTTCTACAGAATGGCTCCAAAGTTCACCTTCTAAAAGATAGCCCGTTCTATACACACAAACAATAATGGTTGAGAAATCTGAGAAATATTACCATAATCGTATCTAAAACACAAAGTTTGAAATATCATAATCATTTTCGATGCCAATTTCGGATCGGAATAATAATAATTTTCATTAAAAGCTCAATATCCGTTGCGTAGCTGTTTCTGATAGCCTTTAATAATGGAGCAAGAGACGAAATATTAGGCGTTATGTACCTTCAGTGATATTGGCAATAGTTATTATTACGTGATAGGCTCGATTAGAGAACTCTGATTATTTTATAACAATTGGACTATGAAATACTGCATACTGAAATTGAAGATTTGATGAAAAAACTTTCTATTTGTATTCTTTTTTAAATTATGGAAAATTGATAACTGACCACTTTTATGGGGCAGGAGATTCGGGACATTTATTTATATTATAGCTGCTATACTTATACTTCCAGTGCTTTTTGCAGCAAATATAATAAAAACATAATTTTCTTTCCCTAGAAGACAGTTATTGAAAAATATTCTTTAAAACTCTTTATTATGTGTCTGCAATAAGAATGATGGTCGCTTCTCAATCTTTGTACCTACTTAAGATACACTTTTCTCTTCCTTAAGAAGTGAGGTATTTTATCTTTACAGAGTTTGCTCCTTCTTCTTTTTTGTAAGTTTTATAATTTAAACCGGCTTGTTTCTAGCAGTCATATTAATATTTGTAGCAAAGCTAATTCTGAAATATTTTCGAATCAAAACTGAGATCACATCGCTGCGCGGGGGCATGAAGGGCGCTCGACTTACGGGTGAGAACACCACTTACGCTATTTCCGCTTCTCGGTCAAGGCGCGCCGTTGAGATGGCACGTGATCTTTAACGTCTTGCTGTTTTAAAACAGAAAATAAAAAAAAACTCAGTTATTTTTAGGTGAATACCATGGGTAGTAAAGTGGTTGTAATATTGTTCCTGTACTTGGATGAAAAAATTTCATTGTTGATTATGTGATAAAGAATGGACTTTTTAAGTTTAATATGTAATATTATTATTGATTTGGTTTTTATTGTTTTTTGTTTTAGTTTTTGGTTTAATATTAAATAGTTTGGTAGTAATAACGAATATCACCATGTATTCATATTCTTTAATATATTCTTTTGTATGCCGTTTATTGCTAGGCTAACACCGTCTTAAGTAAACAAAGCATGCGGTGTGCATCTGTAATTGATAATACAATAAGTTCTTACACATTGTTAGTTATAAGATGGCACTATTGTAATTATCGTTGATGTACCATATGAATATATAAAAAAAACTAGTCCTTACAAACTTTGTTTACTCCTCTATGTCCTATTTGGGCCAAAGACGAATCCAATAAACTTAATTGAACATCGCTCTGCTCGTTCTCGAGTTGTAAGTAGTGCAACTAATACTACATAATTTTCACAAAAAAAGCAATCAACATCTTAAGATTTTAAACTTTGTTGCATATTTAAACTAAACTTCGCAACATCACGGGATTTTATGCAACTTTCACTTGCTTAAAAGGTAAAAATGGTATTTACCTTCCCGACGTTTCGACCCGGTTACACTCAACATCATTGCAAAGCAAGCTGTTAAATGGAAATTATGAAACCATCAATTTTTTTTTAAATCAGACTAGGCGAATACATTTTTTTATTTCGCATTTATTATCCTTAAATGTTTATTTTGATAACGCCTCTCTCTAACTCGCAAGTTTTTCTAATTTATATAACCGAGTCCGAACTGCATTAAAAATTCAATTCCGTAGTCGAACTACTTATTTCTTCATGTTCGTATTTATTAATTAATCAAAGCTAAAGGCATTGTTTATCGTGGTCGTGGTCCCCGCCCTCCCCTTTTGCGGCATTCATGTCAAAAGCAGGGAAGCGACAAAAATGTGCAGAAAACCTACTCATATTGGATTTAGATGGAGAAAGCTCATTCAAATTTAATTGTACTTCTAGAGTCTATTAAAGAATATCTGATAATAATGAGTTTAGAAAATCAACCATCCAATTTGAATAGCGAGTTAAAAGTTAATGCAGTCCCAAGAGAATTTTTAACAAACTGATATCTTATGCAGCAAAATGAACTAAAAACTCGCGTATTCAAAAACATTTCGGATAAATTAAAACTAATACGATCGATAAAAAGTCAATTCATTTTTTGCTTTCAATCATTTGATTCTCATCAATCTCCTCATAATAGAATCGTTTCAAGTCACCAAATTAAAGAAAATACCGAATGTAATGAAAATAAAATGGAATTCGCAATTTCACTTTGAATTAATATTCGAATCATCTGTTATATTCGAACTTGTTCAAAGACCGTATTGTTTGCAATCATAAAAGATAGATAGATAGCTCTACGTTACTAATTGGTTACGGATTAGTGGTCATTTTGTTGAAGTTTCGAATTTCTGGTAAATAATCGGTATAGCGATGCCATTTCTGAGTTAGCACTGTTGTTTGTCTAAGTAACTAAGTACACCGATTTCACTGTTTCGATTATCCGTCAAACTATGAGTTGAATTAGCTTAGTCTGCTTTACGGAAACATTACACAGCTAAACTAAAAGATTAACAAATGAATGATGGTTGTGTAAATAAACACCAACACATCTTATATCATCATCATCATTATCACCCGCAACAGGACATCAAATGCTGAACATTGGCCTCCCATAGCTTTCCATAGCGAGCGGTTGTGAGCAGCCTGGTATAGGCTACAAAAATGTTTATTGTATATTCTACAAATCGTATAATAAACTGCATAAAACAAGCACGTGCACATGTACTTCTTGTATTACATAATCAATAAGTTAATTCAATTCAAAGCAACATAGGCCGATACTTTAATGCTATGCAAAACAATTTGCCGAGATACCTGATATTTTGCACAAGGATCCATAAATAAGGTACCCATCCCTTGAGGGCTTTTTAGAATGCATCCTTTAAGAGTGTGAAATACGATCCCACCAGGGTAAAGAGGGTTTTGTTTACAATAAATTCAAAGTCGTGTATTAAACACAATTATAACTACTTAAAAAATAACTTATATTTCTTATAATGTAAATAAAGACGATTGAAATATTTAAAATCCAAAACATTAGGGACATTATCCATTGTATTCGATACTATACATTAGTTCGAAATCATGGCAATAATTGGTGTGTTGTCTGAATTTTGGATATTACCTATCGTTATCAACTAGGGCTGAGCTGTAGGCTACTAGCGGGGTTACAGGGGGGTTACAGGAGGCAGATAGTATCCGGCAACCAGACAAATATGTCCTCTACCGAAGTCTAGGGTTTCTCTATTAAAAGCTACAATATTCAGTGATGATCCTGTGCCATAGCGAGTAAACGCCGCCATTAAATAATCATTCCCCTTGTGTGGGGCAGCAACCTTAGTATTGGCAGAAGGCGTAAGGTATAGTAAAACAGAAGAGGCTTTTTTACTGGTCAAAAAGAGGCGAAATACCCCCAGTTCTTAAACTGCGTTGTGAAACTTCACCGACAAAAGTCTAGATCTTGATGATAATGACCTATCCGGATAATTTAAAATCGTGTAAAACAAAATTATGGATCTGTACACTGTGTCTGTTACCTGAAATAAATTA
Organism: Pyrausta aurata; assembly: GCA_963584085.1. Lineage (NCBI taxonomy): Eukaryota > Metazoa > Arthropoda > Insecta > Lepidoptera > Crambidae > Pyrausta > Pyrausta aurata. The sequence goes on from OY757264.1 coordinate 9,890,228, forward strand.
TTTATTATATTATTTTAAAAACGTCAAAAAATCCTATGGCAGAACCACGAAGATATAACTTCAAAGGGATTTTGTAAATGTCAGTAGGTGTTTGTTATTCTATGAAACAAAACAGCGGCTATTTGATATTTGAACCTAATAAGGGCCACCGTAAAAACAAAATAGGGCTTCGGCATAAATGTAAGGGTTCAAAGGTAAAAAATACCGAAAATTCGTCTCCTATATCAGAAACCTTAGGAATTTGAGATAGGTATGTTATTTCTGAATTGCAGAACTTTAATATAACGTTAAAGGCTTTTGATGTTGAGCTTGGAATGTTCTAGCAACCTATTTATTTCATTCATTTTTAGTCGAGATATATTTCTGATTGGATCATTATAACAACTCAAAAGAAACTATTTTGTCGCGAATGTAATATTTTTGAGTATTTTAATTGTAGCATATGTCAAGGGAATGAGACATGATTTAGATATGTCTGGTCGAGACTCGATAAAAAAATAAGCTGTCAATCATGTTTGTGTGACGTCTTAGTCACGTGACATCACACGCATGCGCGGTGTCGGATTACACTTACGTAAACACACGTAACTTCTTGGAAGGACAACCGATTACAATTCTGTAAAGAGGGTATTGTGATTGAATGTTATGCCTTTACTTGTGTCAAAACAAATTAAAATTTAATGCGGGTAGTTATTTTATAATGGGCCATAATAAAACAACTACCCGCCCATAACGACAACATTTGTTATTGTTGTCGTAAGTACTAAAATAATGACGTATATAAATAATCTTTCAACCGAAATCGTCTACGAACCGCAAACATTCAATCCACACACAAAAACACGCATATGTAGAATGTTTATTTTCAAGTATCACCACCTGGAATTTCGAGAGTCAAGTTTCAAGCCCCTAAACAGTCCATGGTCACTATTGTTGCTAAGTGCCATACTCCTTAAAGTTGTTATTTTCGGCTGTTTTTGGTGCCTATTGTATAGGATTCGGTCTCATCTATTCAAAAAAGTCAACATAGCTAAGATCTGATCAATAATACCGCCACAGTACGAGTTTGAAACACTCCATAGGCGAGACCACCCGCCGGCGTGTGGTTGGGCCTATCGGGTCAGGAATGTGTCAAATTTGACACCACCCGCCGGCGTGTGCTACGGTCCCCAACCGGTTATACGTAAGCTTTTACGGCCTGTTATAAAATCGACACTTTTGAAAACTCATGCAATCATGAATTCAAATATCCAGTGGAATCTAATAATTTGAACGCCTCGTAAACATTTCTGGAGCAACAAGTAAATATTAAATTCGTTGTCATAATTTTATATTGATTTTGCAAAAATCAAAACCAAGAACCTGACTTGTAACTAATTAATACGTCCCTATCAAATGTCACCGTCGAAAATTCGAGAACAAGCACTTCCAAGACTCGGTCGAGGATCGCCTCTACCTGTCACTAATTTATCCTTGTTAATTAAAACAAAAACAACCTCCGTCCCTCTCTCGCATCACCACCTCATCTCCCCTCTTTCTCTGTCCCAGATCCCTAATTGCTCCCCACCGGGACAACTTAATGACTTCCTCAATTTTCGAGGGATTTTGCTTTAAAATTTCTCGCGGCCATTGTTTCTCGTATTGTGGTCGCATTCGGCCTAGGAAATGAGGCGAAAATGCACGGTGACATGCAAGCAATTTATCTTCATTTGCGCTGAAATAAGTTTCGCGATAAATGCCGTGAAGATAGGGAGGCTACATACACAAGATATCCTAAGAATGGTATAAAGTTAATGAGACAAAGACCGTTTTAGAAAAAAAAGAGAAATTAGAAACCTTCATTTATTGACCCGTTTTATTTTCGACGTTGCAAAAACTTTATAGAACCGTACTATGATATTAACCGACCAACTTTAAATGTCTGTGTCTTTGTGACAGGATTCATAATGGTCGGGTCTATAGTCTTGGTTTAAACCTGATACTAATGTATTTTTTGTATTATAGGGGTTATTTTTTTTAATTATATGTCGTCACTTTAATATTTACCTACACTAATGTTGATGGGCCAAATACTACACTAACAAGTCAATAAAATTGCACTAAGCTAAGACAGAAACGCGATACAAATAACGTCCATCATTAAGGGCGGATCAGACCACGGAAACATAAACACTAATGCCCTTAATGCGACTGATAGAGACGACCGTAAGCCCCTAACTGATACACTATCATAGACATTAACGACTTGGGATCTAGCCCGCTTAATCACATTGTTTCTGACCAAAAGGTAATGTTGGGTAGACGCAAAATCGTTTGATCTTGTAACTTTTGTTCTGTAGAGTACTTAGTAGATGGCAAACAAAATAAGTAATAAATTAGCGTGAATTACCGTCTGTTACACAATGTCTCCGTAAGTTCTGGTTAGTGTTATCTGCCAGATACGTAACACAAAATGACGTTCTATATTTGAATTATTTGTTGGGTAGTGCTTACTTATTGATTGTGTAACATGCCCTTATAATATATTTCTCCTACCGATTTTTGGTAATGGCAGCTCCTTTTAACAGAGATAGGCCAAGTACGAAGGAGATATAGTGCCCAGATGAGTGCGCAATACACAAATGCATTCTCTGTATCTAAACTCATTAATTCGGTTAGACAGCAGTCAGTCTGACTGCTGTCAAATCAATCAAGCGCAGTACCATTATTATACGAAGGTAAGAAAACTTTTTTTATATTCACAAAACTGTTTACTCAAAACAAAGAAGAATCGTTTGCAACTCAGTTGTGTACACTCGGTTAACTGGCTTCACATACTAACAAGCGAACTGTACCTAATTAAACTATTTTTACCAAGAAATATTTCTAGTTGTAGCCAAAAAAACTTTACTAAAGTTGTTTTCACAGTGTATGTCTTTCTCGTATTTTCGAGCCTGTATCTTAGAAATTAACTCAGTACTGCAGGAATAAGATTAATATTAGAGGTATATTTTTTATTTGACATCACGTAACTCATTACGGGATGTTGGCAACCTTTGAAAGTCCCTAGAGTAAGAAAGTAAGGAGACAGGATTAATAACTTCTACATGAGAAGATTCTCTATTTAAATCTGACCTGGCGCAGTCTGGACCAGTTATATCCGTCGAACATCAGATAGCACTCGAAAAACGCTGAGAAAATAAACTTAGTTTTTTTTATTAATTGATTTAAAAAGAAATCAATTCCATTTTTTTAAGATTTTTAAAAATATAAGTACATATGTTAAAATGATATTTGATGATATTTGATGCTGCAGATAATCATAATATTGAGTTGTTAGAAACTTATCGAGGCGAAATGTCAAAAGCTTCAGTCTACAGCCGCGGTAACCATATTTTTATAGATATCTCTCGTTTTTAATTTATTTTACTCACTAGCGATTCCCTGTGGCTCCGCTCTCAGGATTTTGTACAAGCTTTAAGAGTAGAATATGATTTCCACCGTAAATATAATACATTCTACATTCTACATTCTTGTGTATTAATATTATTAGTAGATGATAACAGGATCTGAAGAAAAATCCTAACAATCTTACCTGTTGTTGCAAAAATTTACTTTATTTTTAAAGTAATTTCAAAATTTTACTTGTTTGTAACATATGAAAACCATAGAGTAGCAATGTGACATTCAAACCTAAAATGGCTCATGTACTTGTGATTCTAACTCAAAGCTATTTCCACCCACGAACATTTAAACTTTGTTTACAATCTTACAAATCCTTAATGTCGCGCTTACATCGTTAATCATGATAATTTGTTTAATGTAAAAGTTTATTTACTTTGACTAACATAGATTTATTACCCAAACGTAAGCATATGCGACCACTGGCTGATAGAAAATACAGTCAGCAGTAAAAAATACGCTTTCTTTTTTTATTTATTTATCACTGCATTTAAAAAAACAACTACCAAGAGTTTGAGACTGTGTGCAATGAGCTAAAATACTACTGAATGGATTTTAATATATTTTTTTATCAGAAGACAGAAATAGCAATTAAAGAGGATGGTTAAGAGTAGAATTTGTTTTAAAAAAATACATTTCAACAGGCTTTAAACGAATGATCGTCACGATATTGACGACACGTTTGGTGCAGTGGTTAGAGCTGACTGCTGAACCAGCGGTCGCGGGTTCGAATCCCGCAAGGGGCAAATGTTTGTGTAATGAGCACGAACATTAAAGTACCTAAGTCATGGATGTTATATGTATTTAAGTATCTAAGGGAGACGCCCCCGGCATTATCGTTGTCTAGTACTTCGTAACACAAGGAATAAATTCCTTACTTCGAAACTAGACAATTAGTGTGTTGTCTGGCGTATATTTATTTATTTATTTATGATAGGTACTGTCTATTTGTTTTTTTTTCACGTGGATGTTACTTTTAAAACGTAATTTATAAGCAAAGTACAAAGAACTAACAATCGTTTATACAATGTATTCGTAAATGTAACTGGTATTTGTGTGGTGCCATACATTATGTACGCACGTCGCAATGTGATTAATCAAAGACATTCATCATTTTAATTGGATCAGTGTTTCTATTGTATCCAATTAGGCCTACAAACCGGTTGAAAACATGTTATTGAGACAGAGATCGTTGCAAAATAGACTGCTTTCTGCTTATTGGCACAGGATCGAATGAACCTAAATTGTTTTATGTGACTTTATGTACCTTTTGAATTGATCGTTTTTTTTGTTGTCACTTTAATTTAGAAAGGAAATAAGTTGCGTAGTACGTTTTTTCTTACATTCAATTTTACTTGAATTTAATCTGCCTTTTTGTATGGGTAATGGGATGGACAGAATAGCTCTTTAATTTAAGCTATTTACCCGTCCAATTATATGTAGGTAATATCCGAAATTATTTTGAAGAAAGTTTTGGTTACCTATGTAGTCGAGAGATAAAATTATCACCAAATACATGTTAGGCACAAATCTAGTAAATGTCTTTCACATATTTAACCACTTATCACCATAACTCAAAATCAAGTCAGTAATTGCAAAAATACTCAAATCGCACATAGATTTATTGCAAAACTAACAGCACATGTTGTTTACAATTTCGAAAAAATAAGCTAAAAGAAAACTATGAGCGGTCAAATACGTTTTTAATTTTTTAACCCCTAGTTTGGCGGGGCTCTAAATTTGCCCCAGTCATGCTATGAGGTTGCATATAATGGCTTTATTATCATAATTTCACACAAAATAAATGGACGCCATTCGTGATATAGCCCCACTAATATTCCTGAAAAATGCGACTAAGTAATCAGATACGTGATTTGTTTGTTTATTTAGTGAAGGGAATCCACAAGGTCATAAGTAATAACAGTATCGGTATCAAAGGTTTTTTTTTATCTGCAGAGGTAGGTAAATTTATAAAATAATACTAGGCAACAACTTTATTAGAAGAATCAAAAATTTTTTCAACATTTTCTTGGGAAACCTGTTTCTCAATTAACGTGACAAATTAATTATTTCAATCAATCAGGCACTTTATTAAAATATCATATACTGTCCCTACTGATTAAACACGAGTAAATTACAGCAGAGATTTTATAAATAATAAATAAATGCGCCAGACAACACACCAACTGTCTGGTTTCGTGGTAAGGAATTATCTCCCCTGTGTTACGAAGTACCAGACAACGATTATGACGGGGGCGTCTCCCATAAATACTTAAATACATACAACATCCATGACTTAGGTAAAAATGATCGTGCTCATCAAATAAACATCTGCCCCTTGCGGGATTCGAACCCGCGACGGCCAGCGTAATAGTCAGTAGCGCTAACCCATACATTAAACGCGTCGTCATTAAAGGTGATGATTGACGTATATGATGTATAAAACAAACGTAACAATTTACTGAAAATCAAGTTGAAAGTGTACATAATATGTGAATCGTATATACTTATTTTCCGAATTAGGAACCTAAGTTTCTACATTAAACGATGATACCATCGACTCACGTTCCAGTACCCTTATCACGAAGAACTATCGAATACGTAAACGTATCGAGGAATGTCAATTCGTATGGAAATTGGACTAGCTCTCCTGGCGGTGCGTACAGAAATCACTTTATTTAATATGGATTTTGACATTTCTCGATACGTTTACGCATTAGATAGTGCTTCGTGCTAAGGGTACAGTTTCACAATACTACTTATTTATTTACCGGCATAACACGTCAATATTATCGTAATAGTGTTCGAATAGTACCTACTGATTTATAAGTACTAATATTCTTACCAAATGAAAAAAATATTGATTGTGGTGTTGGCTCCTTTGAAAGTTTACCTGAAACAATATTATATTTCTGTTATTTCATTGCTGATTACAGTAGCAGGTTTTTTTAATGTTTTTAAAAGATGAAATAAGAAACCGAAAATTGCGCACAGGCGGGACACGTCACGCAATGACGTATATTCATAAGAGACCAAGAGTTTCGGGCATACGGACCGACAGCACGGTAGCTCAATAGGAAGAGCAGTTGGCCCGGTTAGCCAGAAAAATGCTAGTTCATGTTACGCCCGTGCGCAATTCTTGGGTTTTTTATTTCATCTTGAATTCAAATATGACACTAGAGTGTTAAAAAAAACATTCTCAACCATATATTTTATGGTTAAGACATACAGAGAAAAACTTACTTTGACATGAGTATTTTTGTATCCGTTTCATGGGCTGGGTTAAAAAATTCAAACTAGTGATGAAGACTTAATATTAGCTAGGTTTTAATGTTTCAAGATAATTAAAATTCAATACCCATTTTAATTTAAGTTTCTTATCACCGTGATTTGAGAAACCGTCATCACACGAACTAGTTACTAGAAGTTTTATAATAGTTATCGAATGAATGCTCTAATAATGTTATTTTATTATTATTGGTTGCAAAAACTAGTAGTTAAACATTATAGCAATAAAAGTTTTTTTTTATGCTGTAATCATTTTGGCAGACATTCATTTAATTAGTTAGACATTTATTGACTTAACACCTAATAAATTATTATTATAGGGTCGATATTGCTGTAATTGTAACATCGATAAATAATTATAAGACGATTAACAATTAAAATCATCTAACGTAAGAACTGGGTCAATATCTAAAAGTCAATTTTCAACGCAATCGTGCGCAAGGATCAGTCGGTACAGGACGAGTGAACAGCCACTAAACACGAAAGATGGCAAAAATATGCTATCTTCTATTTCTTATCGCCTCCGTCTCGGCCCAAAACCAAGACAATATTGTATCGCTCATAAACGACGTCACGAACGAACTGGCCAGAGACATCGAAACGCTATTCGACGACGGTGTCAGAAGCATCACCATTTTCTCGGACTTCAATAGTGCTTCAGACCGATTCTTCTTTCAAACCATACTACCTTGGATCGTGGACAACATTGGCAACGATTTAAGGATTAACTACCGCTTCATGAATAGTGGCAGAAGTGCGGGACCCAGGATGTGCGGACTGCGGGCTCTGAGAGACAATACGTACACACAAGCAGAGTTTCTAAGATGTGAAGCTGATGGCAATCCGATTTTAACTTGTGTGGACCAGGCGCCCATCGACCGGAGATCATTTAACCGCTGTATGAACAGAAATGTCAATGACTTTGTAAGAACCAGTCAATTGGAATTTGACTCTCTTATTTCTGAACAAACTCCGCTAATACGCATGCAGGGAAGAAGAGAACTCAGTAGTGCCAATCCAATAAGGTTACTGCGTCTGATTTGTCAATCGTTTGGGAGGATTAAGCCTGTTGGATGTTTGAGACCTACCCCTTTGATACAACCGAGAAATGCTGACATTTCAGTCCTAAGCAGCTCATTAGCTGGTGTAGTGCCACCGAATAGCATATTTTCAAACGTAGTGCCACTAAATAGCATATCTCCAAATGTAGTGTCAACTAACAGTGGATTGGCAGCTGTTGTATCTAGTGAGAGTGGATCGTCGAGTAATATGACTTCCGGCAGTACAATAGAAGCTGTTGTATCTCCGAACAGCGTCTCGCCTAATGTAATATCTACCAGCACATCTGCTGATGCTGTATCAACTAGCAGTCCATCTACAGCTAGTATATCCCCTAGCGTATCTGTAGATGTAACATCTCCCAATACTGCTTCTTCAAGTGTATTTTCTCCTAGCAGTATACCTACAGTCGCTTCTCCAAACATATCTTCTCCTAGTACTATGTTTCCTAATACCGCATTTCCTATTGACGTTTCTTCTAACAGTGAATTATCTAGTGCAATATTCCCTGACATCGTATCTTCAAGTCCTACGACACCTAGCAGTGCAACAGATGTTGTACCCACTAGCAGCAATTTCGCAGCCTTTGTACCCTCAAGCACTGCATCAGCTGTTGTATCTTCTACTAGTGATACATCACCTGTTATGTTTCCAAGCAGCACTTCTGCACCTACCGTTAGATCTTCCGTAATGCCTGAGAGTTTTTCATCTGCCATACCTGTAGCTGCGTAGATCATAATATTGTAAGTGCTGTGATAATATGATTTTTCCTAAGTGCTCTACCTGAATCGATGTTTTTTATTTCACGATCGATGTAACGACAATAATTATAAATTTTTTCTTTAAATGATCAAACAGAAATATTGTAAAAAAAAAAATATTCGCCTGATTGTTTTGTGTACGATTGTATAATATGAAATTAATGAACAAAAATACTATTTTATTATTTAGTGTTACAGTGGCGTAACTTAAACTTTAAATAACAATGTTTAAAACGATGTTTCGATGACTGCATTTTTATTCTCTAATTTATTTCGAGACCTTGCAGTTTAAAACATCATTGGATAAATTAGAAACTTTTATGTACCTGCGCTGAATAAGACTACCTTTTAACACAAAATCGAAATTGAATTTTCAGGAAAGAAATAGGTAGGTTGGCATTAATATTGCAAAGACTTAATCTCGTACTCTACGTACGTTACGTTCAGTCGTATGTAGGTTTCAAGTTGCGGAAAACAGCTGCTAAATATTAAACAGACGCTGAAACTGTTTCCAAATCTTAGAAAGTCAATCTTGCTTAAAACGCACAACACGCACCAAATACAACGCATCTCTAGTATGATGTCAAAGCGAAGTTTCTGTATCAGTTGGACAGTATCATTTTCGACTCATACGACCATATAGCGATTGAGATAAAAATAGCTCAAATTAAGCAAACATACCCTTGCTTACAGACACTACGCACAGGAGTTGAGTGTAACAAGTTTAATGACAAAGTCGGAGTTAGAATTATAGAAAACAATGTTTGGCAATTAATATTTTCATTCTTAAATGCTTATTTAGGTTACCAGCGAATAAAGGGTTTTCCTACTTAAAGGCTTTATATTTATTTGTCCTTAATTAGTTAATTTTAGTGCATCGAACAATACATAACGATTGCAATAACATTAACAATAATTAAAGAATCAACAAATGCTTGCGGATATGACGAAATTCAAACAGATGTGCTAAAAGCCTGCGCGAACGAGATCGCACCTGTATTAACTTATTTAATTAATCTTTCTTTTACTACCGGAGTTTTTCCCAATAGTCTAAAGATATCAAAAGTTAAACCCCTATACAAAAAAGGTCCTAAAGATGTAGTAGATAACTATCGACCGATAGCGCTGATTCCAGTTATATCAAAAATATTTGAAAGAGCAATACATGTACGCCTTACAGACTTTTTAACAAAATATAAAATAATAAAGCCGCAACAAAATGGATTCCAGAAAGGTAAATCCACCTCACTGGCATGTTTCTATTTGATAAATAAAATACTAACGTCGATGGATAAACGTATTCCGGTGACGACAGTTTTTTTTGACATGAGCAAGGCTTTCGACTGCGTAGCACACAACATACTTCTCGAAAAATGTGATGCTTATGGCTTAAGAGGTATAACCTATGATTGGATAGAGAGTTATTTAAGTGACAGGAAACAATATGTAGAATTATCTAAAATAAATAACAATAATGAACTTCAACAATTCAAATCTTCTATGGAACCTACCAAAGTTGGGGTGCCACAAGGAAGTATCTTGGGTCCGTTGTTGTTCTTATTGTACATTAACGATTTACCAGATGCTACAAAATATGACTGCATTCTTTTTGCTGATGATGTATCCGTAATTATCCCGTGCACATTGAAACATATAATTTTGACATTAATAATACTATTTCTACAATTATAAATTGGTTAAATAATAATAATCTGAAAGTAAACTTAATGAAGACAACACATATACAATTTATAAATAAAAACGGCAAAAAACATAATTTAACCTTAAGGTACGAAAACCAAACTATACAAGAATCTTCACAAACTCAATTCCTAGGGATCACTATAGACGATAAATGCACTTGGGCGGCACACATCACTCAAACTTGTAACAAAATAAACAGCTTCTCATATGCATTATGGCGATTAACCAAAATTAGTAGTAGGGATGTTGCCATACAGGCGTACCATGGCTATGTGGGATCAATGCTACGCTACGGGATTCTGCTCTGGGGAAACTCTTGTCACATAGATCGTGTTCTAAGAGCTCAGAAGCAATGCATTAGAGCCATTTATAATGCGGACCCTTTAACGTCCTGTAGGCCATTATTTAAGGAGCTAAAAATCATGTCAGTCCCTTGCCTATATATTTTCGAAATATGTGTCTTTGTCAAAACGCATCCAAGCCTATTCAAGAAACGAAGCGAAACATTCAAGTACAGCTGTAGGCATCCCAATAAACTTAACTTGCTACCGATGACCACAGCAGTGAATAGCAACAATAGCTATCAAATGGCCGTAAGGATCTTTAATAGACTCAATGACGATATAAAAAATTTGACATTAAATCCATTCAAAAGAAAATTGAAATGCTGGCTCATAAGCCGTTGTTTCTATTCTATTGACGAATATTTTGACACTTCTTAATTAACTTCTCTGATCTGGGATTGCTTTTTCATGACCTAATTAAATAATAAATTGTAAATCTATTGAACTTAATATGTATTCATTGACTATTATTGTAATTTAAGTGTCATTTCATTTTGAGTGTGGCATGGATATTCGTTTATCTGATAAATACTTTGAATAATTTGTAAATAACTCTTATCATGTATTAAATTTTTGCATGCCAGTGTCTGGTTAAAAGTGAGGGACCACTTCTATTCAATATCTGTTTGTGTACCACTTTTTATGCGAAATAAAGGAATTTGAATTTGAATTTGAATTTCGTCAGATCTGGGCCACTACTTGGAAGTCGATTTTCCACTCAATAGTTTTGTAGGGTCGGTTGGAACAGGACGAATACGCAAAAATGGCTCAAATATACTACCTCGTGTTATTCATCGCGTCTGTATCAGCCGTGTACCAAGATCTTGAAGCAGTTTTAACCGATGTGACGAACGAATTAATCAGAGAAATAGAAGCTTTATGGGACGCGGACGTTAAAACCATCACAATTTTTTCGGATTTTGACAAAGCGACAGATCGCTTCTTTTTCCTAGTAATATTACCGTGGATTGTGGACAATATCGGCAGTGATTTGAGGATCAAATACCGTTTTAAGAACAGTGGCAGGAGTGCAGGACATCAAATGTGCGTGCTGCGAGCTCTGAGAACTAACACGTACATGCAAGCTGAGTTTTTGAGATGTGAATCCCAAGGCAATCCGATCTCGATGTGTTTAGACCAGGCTCCTATAAACAGGAGGACGTACAACCGCTGCGTAAAAAGAAGGGTCAACGACTATGTAAGGAACAGTCAGTGGGACTTTGACACTCTTGTTTCAGAGCAAACTCCGGTTGTACTTCAAAATGGAAGACGAGAATTGAGAACTGCTGATCCTATGAAGCTGTTGCGGCTCATCTGTCAATCTTTTGGGAGAATCAAGCCAGTTGGATGTTTGAGACCTTCAGCTTTGCCTCAAACGAGTAATGCTAACAGTACTGCGCGGCCTGTCGTCTTTCCAGTTAGTGCATCTACACCTGTTGTGATACTAAGAAAGTCTACACCCAATATAATTTCTAGCAGCACTTCAATACCTTCATCCAGGTTTCCTGACCGCACTTTAACTGTCATCCCAAAAACAGTTTAAGCAAACTTGAAAAATTATTTTCATATTATTATATTGCAAAGGTATGGTTTTTATGCCTCCTTGACTTTGTTATATAGCTTCAGCTTTAATTTTTTATTTAATATTATTTCTGAAATCTACATTTGTTTTACATAACAATACAGATTAAATCTTGATTCTACAAAATGCCCCTAAAAGAACGACGCTTCGATAAGAAATTAAATGAAAAAAATGTGCATTAACATTTTGTTTATTATTTCCCTTTGCGTAACTACTTCAATTTCAGCAACTACATTCGGTAACTCTCGAATTGAATGATGACTGATGAAAGCGTACCACCAAATAAAAATCAGTTCAAGCAATCAATCATTGGAAATGTAAATATGAATAATAGTTTTCATCGAGTAAACACACAATCGTACGAATACATGAATATTGGCATACTTCAACTACGCTCGAGTGCCGATGTAGCCCAACGGCGAATACACATTTTCCCACGTCAAAATATACTTTGCATTTTATGAACTAGTAAAGAAAAGTATGTTACTAAATCCTCGCACGATAAATTTTAATACAGCTCCATTGAACAATTATTACTAACACTGCCCAACTAGGTCAATAACCACGAGTTAATTTTCAATGCAATCGTGCGCAAGGATCAGTCGGTACAGGACGAGTGCGCCACAAAGTACACTACACACGCAATGGCCGGAATCTACCATCTTCTGCTTCTCATTGCGACTATATCGGCCCAAAACGATGTCGCATTTCGCTGGAACGACGACGACTCGGACGAAATCGCCAGAGATATTGAACAAATCTTTTTTGACGACGGCATCAGAACCATCACAATTTTTTCGGACTTCGATAACCCTAGAGATCGTGTCTTCTTCCAAACAGTCTTGCCATGGCTAGTGGACAACATTGGCCACGATTTGAGGATCAACTATCGCTTCAGAAACAGTGGAAGAAGTGCGGGACCGAGACAGTGTGCGTTACGAGCTCTGAGAACTAATACGTACATGCAAGCTGAATTCCTGAGGTGTGAAGCTCAGGGTAGCTCGGTCTCGACGTGCATAGACCAGGCACCTATCAATAGAAGAACATACAATCGTTGTGTAAACAGAAGAGTCAACGAATACGTGAGGACCAATCAGTGGGACTTCGATACTCTAATTTCCGACCAAACTCCGCTGGTTCTCTTAAATGGAAGAAGAGAACTCAGCAGTAATAACCCAGCGAGGTTGCTGCGATTGATTTGTCTAGCTTATGGGCGAACTAAGCCTGCCGGCTGCCTGAGGCCGTCCGCTTTGGCCAACCAAGGGATGAATCGCGGTAACACCAACCCCCCAGTAGTAACTCCTAGCAGTACTGCTCCACCCTTTGCCAGCTCAACTGCTATGCCAGCGATAGTATAAGTGATATATTGAGCTAGAATTTAACACGTGTATCTTAAACAGTTTTAAGTACCTACGTGGTAACGTAACAGTTATGAAATTCACAGTTCTTAGAGTACCTAGTCGAAGTGTAATTGTAAGTATCGTGAGAGTACCATTTTAAATTCTCTTTATTTCGCTTGGCTGCGGATTTAACGTTCTTTTATCTTTTTTTGTAAAAGTATATCCTTATTTTTCCGCAAAAAGCCCCGGATGTGATTCAAATTATCCCACCTACATTAAATTCAATGCATAAAATTACTGCCCTTAGCCGCGAACTCTTAAATAAAATTAAAAAGCTTTATTTAAATCATATTCAAAGTTGGGTAAACAGATACGACTGCTACAAAATTATTTTTGGGTATACAAAAATAAATTTTGCAGAATTTGATTGTTTGAATTGTATGCTAATGTTTTTATACGATTATTGTTGCGAGACAAATAAAAGTTTACAATGAAACGTTTATCTATTCCGATTAATTAATAACCGATCTCGATCCCGAAAGATAACAATTTATCAATCCAAGCATCAGAAATTCATTTATTCTTTCCTTGAAGAGTGTCAATAACGATTTCAAGGATTAAAAACATATTTTACACAAACAAACATTTTATAAAAAGCAAGTGTGTCAGAAACGAAATCAAATCCTGCGTCTTTCTAGACTAGACGGAGTTGGAAGGAGATGGAATTCCTAAGAATGGATGGAATTTTCTGCAAAAAATTGGACTTGACTAATATTTATGTATCGGAAATATCGGGATACGGTATTATGGACGCAAGCCTATAATACTTCAAGACATGAGTTCTTTCAATTCTGACGACGCGTTTGGTGTATTGGTTAACGCTCCTGATTATTACGCCGGCCGTCGTGGGTTCTAATCCCGCAAGGGGAAAATGTTCGTGTAATGAGCACGAACATTTGTGCCTTTTTCATGGATTTTATATGTATGTAAGTATTTATGGGAGACGCCCCCGTCATAATCGGTGTCTGGTACTTCGAAACACCGGGAAGAAAATTCCTTACCACGACCACAAAACCAGACAATTGATGTGTAATTTGTCTGGTGCATATTATTATATTCTTTGTTTCACATCGCCAAAGTCATGATTTTAAACTATTGCACTTATATCATTAGCACGTCGGATTCTAGGAGTGGTTTAACAAACGTTTGTTACCTAACATCCTCTTGGATGCTTCACTGACTGCAACGTACTCGTATTTACAAACCAAACGATTTTACTGTAATCGTTCGCGCCATTCATACTGCACATTGCCACGCGAGTTTTTTACCGATTTCAAAATGCTTTAAACGTTTGTAACACAAACTGCAGGATCTGATATGTAAGTCCGTTTCGAAATTGATAGAAAAAGTGGGTTGCATTTCAGCATTTAATACCATTTGTGGATAGCTGTACTGTTATGATAGACGGGCAAATAGTTCAAATCAAACATTAAAACCCAAGAAGATATAGGAACGAATGCAAAGTAGAACGGTTAGGGTATTTATAGGTTATATGTAAGGCCGGTTATCAGTAAGTAATATAAATATACTTCATCATTATCTTGCCCCATTCCCAGGCCATCTAGCTACGGTAAGTGCAAAAGGTCTCCAGTCTAAAGCATTATCATCTATATAAATAAAAATGAATTGATGTTCGTTAGTCTGATTAAAACTCCAGAACGGCTGGGCCGATTGAGCTGATTTTGGTTTTAAAATGTTTGTCGTAGGCCAGGGTAGGTCTAAACGGTGAGCAAATAAGGAAAAATTGCGAGAAAGATAGAGTAAAACGACCATTCCATTTTCCCTTATAAAAGTTGACCACTTACTTTCTGTCAAACATTTGACGGTATTTGTAGTCTCGGTTCCACTCGAATTGAAGAACGCATTAAAACAAGACTTTTGAATCGACAACATAATATCAACTTTGCTCATAACATCATGTATTTAAATTTTAAAATATAAAAAAAATGAATGGGTTATGTTTGACGTTGTTTGACATGTTTGACGGGTGCCAATCTTACCAAATTAATGACAGGCAGGTATACGTTCTGCAAATACTGCCAACATTGTAATAAGACTCCAGTAGGCCTAACATGCATGACACACTATTACTTTCGATCGACATGACAAAATTAATCGATCAATGCTATTTTATCATATTCCCTAACATGCCAACCACATTGGACAAATTTATCCACAACGATAACGAGATATGTCAATTTCTAACCATTCACTCAATTTAATGTCAGATTTGGCTCAAAATGATCAACTTGACACAATGACAGATTGACTCGATATTGCCCACTGATTAGTAAGAGTATATCTAATATTGCCCAAAGATAATGAATTCAAATTAATAAATATGTTCCACGGGGACTTTCTTTTCAATATTTTTACACTTTATTGTTTTTTGAGAGCCTAGGATAAAATATGGCACGACTCAGTCATATATTTTTGCTCTAAATATGTTGTTTTTTATGTTGTTTTTTAATGGTGGAATTTGAATATTTGTTATTTTTTTTTGTTAAAATTATCAAATGCAATAAAATTAATGATTTAATTTAGTAGATTTTTGGTATAATTTAATTTTTTTTAGTATATTTTAGTACTGGCAACAGAATGTTACCGATTATGATGTAGTATTCGTCACATCTTAGTAGTATTTTATTACAACCAGTAGGCCTAACATGCACGACACACTATTTCTTTCGATCGACATGACAAAATTAGTCGACCTATGCTATTTTATCATAATATGTGCGGCATGTTAGGGTTCAATGATAATTTTGTCATATTTCAAATTTTGACAGTACGACATGACTTTCATGGCAGCCATGTTAGCAACTGCGGGTATGTTTGTGTATATGTTTGTTTGGTTTGTGGTAAGGGTTCCGACCGAACAGCTGTCGACCTTCACAAAAGAAGAATTTTGGCCGAGGGGTGTCGTATATCGTCGGTTTCGTGGACGGCTACCTGACACCAAGTTGCGGAACACTACGCCGACAAAATAGTGTATTATTTGTTTTTTTTTTTTTTTTTGTGTTTTAATTTAAATATTTATGTTAGTCTTTAAGGTATATATTGTATGGGCCTTTGTTGCCTGAAACAAATGTTTAAATAAAAAAAAAAAAAAAAAAAATGTCGTTTTTTGACAAACAAACGCGCTAAAATGCCTCGATAAATTTTTATCACGGCGTGCATCCTAGGCCTGCTGGACAGTTATTATTTTTGTTCTGCCGTTCCATCCACTTATTACAAAAGGAACAATGCATTTTAAGGAGTTAAACTATAAGTTCACTATAAGTTCTGTTTTTACCATAGAGAAAGAAAAAATCTTCGCTTTAAAAAGAGCGTGCTACTTAGTGAAATTCTATAGGATTTGACAGCGAAAGACCTTATGACAGCGAGACCGTTTTCTAAGAAATAATGGATTTAGTGGATACGTCAAGTTTCCGTCGTTGGAATTTTTGAAAAATTATGAATGGATATAATTATAATTTAAGTTTTGTATAACAATTTCAGATGAAATGACTTGTGCTTTCAGCAACTGTGAAGTGCGCCGAGGATACAATCCCGAAAATCATACTTTCCATCAGTAAATATGAATCATTGATAAAAAATTGAAATCCAAATTTTATAAAATTTGTGAGTGAAATCGACTCCGATGCCAAATTGTACAGTAAATTTAGGACTTCCTTTGTGATTTGCAGCCATATATCAAAGTTTCCAATAGATTAATTCAGGTATTTTCAGTAAAATAAGAAACCGTTTCTTTACACTAGGGCTTGACTAAATGATGACGTCATCAGTATCGATAAATTTTTTGACTGATTTTTTTAGGTAACCGTAATTCTTGCACAGCTTCTTCTCAGCACTGGCCCACACAACTGGCCCGAAGCTGTGCTGTGGTAAGGTCTATGTTGGAACGTGTATAAGTGTTTCTAGAATGTCTTCATACATAAATAAATAAATATGTAATTTAACAAAAATGAGGTTGTCTTGTTTATCAAATAGAAAGTATTATGTAATTAAAAGTGCATTAATTTAATTATTTTTGTTTCAATTTACATGATTTATCGTAACCTCGTCGATAAAACTTGGACCACCATAAGATACACATCACTATTGAACGCACACATGTAAAGTAACTTTTTGGTTACGCTGAAAATCCGCGTTTGTCATTCTATACTATACTACTTTCTATGGTTTTTACATTTGAACAATCTTTTCTTCAAAAGTTAGGTGACAGTGACACTGACAGTATTGCCAGATTACTAAACTACTATTAGGCCGCCCCAACACGAAGTGATACGAAGTTCACCGGGTCATCTATATTAAATAGATATTTTAGAGATAGACATTTGGATCATGGAAATCGGACGGAGGAGGCGAACCTGGTGTGCTGTTAGGAACCAGCTCAGGTTCGATCATTTAAAAAACTTACTTCTTAAAGGACACGGTCGTATCGTGCCCCAGAGTCGTTTTATGTTTGATTAAAGAAAAGCATTAAGAGACTTGACTATATCATTTTTCAAAAAATATATTGAATTTTTAATACAATATTGTTAATTTACTTTGCTTTTATCTAGCGGCATATAAATCTACAAAAAAAAATAGGACAACGATTGAATACAATTTCCTGTCCCCAACAATTGTTGTGTTTGGCAGAAAATAGCGGTTTCGAGCACTTATTAGCAAACTGACGACCGCTTAACAAAATGGCATATTGTGTCATACTGTGTCATAGAACTGGCAGTTAGTTAAATAAGTAAGCGCTCGCAATCGCTATTTTAAGAAGGAAAATGACGTTTGCCTCCCATAGGTACTAACCTTTAAACCTACTAACCTCTTCCTAAAACTTGAAAAAAAAAACTGTGACAAGGAACTTCTTTTCGTTGGCTATTGTTTGCGTCATCGTAATTTTCACGCGTTACGCACCCTAGCGGGGCAGTTTTCTATGTTTTAGTTTAGGTGGCCTAGATAGCGGTTTTTCGACACAGATAGCGCTATGATCTAGAAAGACCTGTTCTAAATAGTGTGCAAGAGATTGACCCCACACATTTTATTTCGTTTTATGTGAAAACCCCGCTATTTACGGCTTATATTACTATATATTATTTTAAAAGGCGAAGAAACGAACCCATAAAATTAGTTTTGGTCGTGACGCATGGATTTTTACTTTTGGGGCAAGCAATGTATGGCGGGTCGACCGTGTCCTTTGGAAGTGACGAATTTCCGTTTTTATATCAATTTGTGCTTTACTTGAATTTTCTGTAGTTTTGTCATATTAATTCGTTTTGTTCGGCTTAAGTTTTAACTACATTTTACATAAATCTATGTAAGTGGTACGAAGTTCATCGGGTCATCTAGTAATAAAATAAAACATCAGTAGACTTTGTCAAAGTTTTACCAAACTAACATAACAATAAAATGGTACTACAATTACACAAACCAATTTTTTCCATCTTCAAATGATTACTTTGAAATCTTCTTACCAGCACTCGTCGCAACTACCATCTCGGAACACTCGCGAAAAAATCACTTCAAACAACGAGCATTAGTGAACGTCTCAGCATGGGAACTCTTTGTACTACAGCCAAAGGAATAATCCGAAAGACATCACCAGAAAAACGAAATCTATCACTCAAGGATTAGAGCACACTTTGCCTCGTTACTCCAACCGTTTCAAAAGAAGCAGTTCTTGTTAACAGTAGGACTTTTTCGCCGTATGATTCATGCCGGATTTCAGATATTCCTCGTATAAATCTGGAGCGTGCATAAATGGACTACGTACTTAAACTTTTTATGATAAGTAAGCCGTTTTGTAACCCGTTAGGACGACGTTCAAAAGAATTTTAGATGATGTTCTTTTAAAGAGCAAAATCTATCATGGCACTTGAGGAAGACGATGGTGTAAAAAAGTGCTAACTGCTTTTTTATAAAACTTTGAAATGTTTCGTCGCATGAAAAAGTTAACTTAGGTAACGCTATCAGGAAGAAAATAAAAGTAACAGAAATCGGAATAAGCAGGTACGAACTTATTTCATCATCATGTGTTATTTTAACAAACATCAATAAAATAATTGCTGACAAACTCTTTTAAGATAAACATGGGTGATGGCTCAAGTGCGATGGTACGAGTTATTATGGTGGTTGTCATTTACATAATTGATAACTATTAATTTATGGCAGAACTAAAATTAACCGAGTAAAAGTATACTATCAGAACTGGCATAAATCTAATTTAATCCCTTAACCGAAGCAAACAAACGCCTACGATGTCGATCGGTCAAATCCGGGATTTCATAAGCCTATGGGATTTCACAAATTTGGTTCTTTCAGGGTTTCGTCCGAAACTATGCAATATGTATAGGTATAGTTTCGTTGGATTTGGGTACGCGGGAGGCCAATGCGTAATGTAATATCGTGACTTAATTGAAATAGATTAGTTTGGGCTTTGGATCTACATTAAAAAGAGGCATTGTAAGATTTATCATGTCTCTATTAACAGAAACGTTTAAAGTATATTTATCTTGTTCTTTTCTTCTCTATCACTATATCTCTGTCTTTTATTTACAACATAAAAAAGTCGTGTTAGTTACACCAATTATAACTTGAGAACGGGTGAACAGATTTTCATGTTTTTTTCTCGTATTCGTCGTCGCCTCAAAAATCTGAACTAAACATACTAGACTAAGTAAGTACTCGTATTTTTTGTCGGAAAACGTCTGATTTGAACTACATTAACCTTAAAAGTGTCACGTGAAGATTGTGTACAATCTTTTCACAGTCCATCAACCAGGACTGAAATTACGAATAATCACGCCTTTTATTTTACTGCAAGCAAATTCGCTAACACAATTTTTTAGCACTAAAACTCTTGTTAACGGAGGCGATCACGGTACCAATTTAAAGTTGTTCATATCATACCATTTGGTACCAAATTATAATATTATTTTTTATTTGATCTCTAGATATTAATAAGATATGAAAGTACCGATGTATACGGGAAGAATACGACGTTCCTGGTTTTATTCAAAATACAGAAAACAATAATAGTTAAATCAACCCGTGATAACTGGTCATCAATACACTTGAGGTCATGTAATCCACTCACTACAAAAGGACTACTTATCATCGACCAGGGGCCCTATTGTTGAGTCACTCGCGTCACGTCGCACCTATTTTTGAATCAGATGGCGAGTGATTTTCGTTCGAAGATGAATTAAAAATCAAGGAAAATTACTCGTTTTCGAACGAAAATTCCTCGTTATATTCGTTCGTTACTCGTTATATAAAAATAGGGCCTCAGAAGTTTATTTATATTATATACGAAATGGTTAGTACGGTAGTCGAAATCTGCGTGGTTATTGCGATGTGACTTTGACAGTTACGGAGCACCGCTACTCTCTAATTAGCAATTTATATTGATATTAATAATATTCGTTTACAGTGAGTGGGAATTGAACTGACTGGAAATTGAACGGATTAAGTAAGATCGCAATCATACAACCTTTGATTAGGATTGACTAGACAATGGAGCAAGCTCCCAGAAGAAGCCAGTTCACTCTGACTTACTTTGAGTTATAGTCACTTTTCCTACAAAAGGCTTTGAGTTTCATTCTCTAACACCTTTCAAAAGACCAAATGTTCAAACCCGCCAACAAAATGATATATAGTGGCATATTCAATGGATCCAGTCCCTGTTTACTCCTTATTGCCCACCTAAAAGCAGTAAATCCCTGGACCGCATAATATAAAAACAGGGTAACCGAATAAATTTTAAGTCGCCCTATTTTATATAAAAGCTTAATACACGATACTGGCAACACAGGATAGGGCTGGAACTCTGATAGGACATTCTATTTTATTTTATTTCAATTTATAGGAAGCTTTCATCTATGCGATAAAAAAATAGTGAAACGTATTTGCATGTGTGTGTGTGTGTGTGTATTTATGTTTAATGTTTCAAGAAACGGTCGTGAATCTGATAAATAGAAATAAAT
Organism: Pyrausta aurata; assembly: GCA_963584085.1. Lineage (NCBI taxonomy): Eukaryota > Metazoa > Arthropoda > Insecta > Lepidoptera > Crambidae > Pyrausta > Pyrausta aurata. The sequence goes on from OY757264.1 coordinate 9,911,792, forward strand.
AACATATATTCTTTGATAACTAGGTAATCTTAACTTTTATTAAGGTGAATCACTGTCGGCAATATGGCAAAATCTTTACGATGCCTACTTATTTAATAACAAAATTTGACCTCATAAATCATTTGACGATAAAAAATACCCATAAAGTTATTATTTTGTTTAAAAAAATACACGAAGAGACGAAGTGGCATTCCAATGACCGCAGCCCAAAACGAGGCTATAAATCTTAGCCTGAATTACCTACTTTTTAAGGGTGTCAACCCTTACACGACCATAAAGTGTAAACACAAAAGGTCCCATTTACATTTGCTGTACGTACGTTTCGCATTTTTCAGCGGAACCGACTCTGCATCGGAACTTTGTCAATGGTCTTATACTGTGCCAAAGAGTAAAAACTGCTGAATAAAGCGGACAATTCCGTGATTCCTCTTGTCATTTAATGAGAATAATAAACAATTATGTATTTAACTTATCAGTACACGGGATTTCATGCAACGATACACTCATTTAAAAGTATTTAGTAGTATTTGTATTGTTCACCTTTTAAATAAGTGTATCGTTGCATTAAATCCCGTGCACACGTGCGGACTGCGGACTTGTACAACGCTACTGATAATGCTCTTTCAGTCGCCGAGTACTGGGGCCCTATTTTTGAATCACTCGCGTCAATATTACGAGTGATTTTCGTTCGAAAACGAGTTATTTTCGTTGACTTTTAATTCATATTCGAACGAAAATCACTCGTATTATTGCCGCGAGTGATTCAAAAATATAACGCCAGAGTCTACACGAAAAGAAAAAAAAAAGATCCCGTGAGTTGATTAGATTATAACGAAATGCAACAAAGTTTAAAAATGTATAACGTTTATCAAACATTACCTATTCTGTCCTCAAAGTCAGCAACTTAAGCACCGTGTTTTGGAAATCGGAAACGTAATATTAAAATGTTTCACATATCTGTGTCGTTCCCATTTGTCTTTTTCTCTTTTTAGGCGTTTTCTATAGTCTAGTCTAATCTTCAAAAATCGCCTTCCTCTAACCAAAGTAACCAAAGTATTCCAGTTTTTGGTTACGAGGTTATAAAAAGCACTACCTACTACAGTGTCACATACAAAAGAAGCGAACAAAACCTCGCCCTACTAAATAACAAATGCGTTTGTACCGAACGAGCAGTGAGGTCACGTCCGCATGATTAGTTACCTTATCAGGGGGCCTATTTTAGAATCACTCGCTTTAAGATAGCGTGTGCCATTCATTGGTTAACTAACGTCCAACATTGAAAGGAAAATCAGTTGATATTCACACAGGAATTAAAAAATATGCTTAATTTTGTGAGTAATCACGTCTAAACTTCGCGTGATTTTCGATGATTTTTTATTGGTTTTCAAATGAAAATCACACGCCATATCCGAGCTAGTTATTCAAAATAGAGTTCAATATTACGAGTGATTTTCATTCGAAAATCAATTAAAAGTAAAAAAAATCAGGCTAAATGTAGACTAAAGTCGACAAAATCGAGTTATCGTTTTTGAATCAGTACTGTGTGGATTTCAAGTATTTCCATTCGAAAATCGAACATTAATCAACGAAAATCATACGCTATAGTGAGGCGAGTGATCCAAAATAAGACCCCAGGTATTGTAAGAATGTTTATTATTTCATCGTATCAGAAATTCAGTTTCAAAAGCATTTCTTTACTGACACTTAACGTATTTGCAATTTTTCATGTCTGTGAATAGACATGAAAAATTGTGCACCAAATTTTTTTTTCTATCTACTTATTGTTTGTGCAGCCCTAAGCTTTATTTTTCCATATTGCCAGAATATATGAGTAAGTATGATATTGCTCCATTCACGTGTGCATCATAATTGTTTTTGTCAATCTACTTATTGTTTGTGCAGCGCAAAGCTTTAATTTAACATTATTGCCAGAATAAAAGTATAAGTATGAGCAAATATGATATTGCTCCAACACTAATCATAATAAAATATATTTATGACAAAATAAACAAACCAGCAACATCACTACGACTTTCCCATTCGCTTTGTTGACTTGCAAATAGTTTTGTTCATGTACCAAAAGCTTACTTCATTATTTAGATTTCTTTACTGTATGCGAATGTTAATAGAACCACTATCCATGATTACATACGGAAATTAAATTGCTGATTGTTAGTTTACTAGGCTAGTATAGTAGCTACCTAATATATGTATATACTAATATTATAGTTGAAGTTTGTTTGTTTGTGCGCGCTTATCTCAAGAACTACTAGACCGATTTGAAAAATTATTTTTGTGTTAGATAGTTCATTTATCGAGGAAGCTTTAAAACATCACACTGCGACAGAAAGGGATAGAGCAAACTTAAAACGCGCGAACGCAGTCGGAGCGCTAGTGTAATATATAATATTTATTATGCATTATACCGTTACCGTATGCGTTAAAGAGTGAACAGGCTTCTTCTGGGTGAGCTCGCTTCATCTTCGTCCCTGTCTATGCCTTCGGTATAGTCTAGAGACAAGAGCAAACCCATATCATATAAAAAAAAACCTAAAATATTACAATTACTTATTTCGTTTATTAACTAGCCTAGTAGTTCTGGGGGCGTATTGCGATGCAGTTTTGACAGATAAAACGCTCTGATTTACTGTCAAATTAGCAATTATTATTGCAATTTCGCATTACATTGATAATATTACTATAATTTAACAATATAAAGATTAATATTCATACCATTGTAGTATTATTATAATATTATTATATTGATAATATTCGTTTACACTGAGTCTGAATTGAACTGCCTCGGAATTCACCGGATTAAGTTGGATCGCAATACGCCTCCTGCAGAGCAAATCACATTATTTTTTACTTATTTTTACTAGCACATTAATTGATAATATAAAATTATTAATCAAAATAGCACGGTCCTTACATTATCCAATTACACCTAAACACATTTAATTTTCCAAAATCAAATCGAATCAACGTTTGTTCTTAATTAACGGCCGTCTCTGAGAGTAAAAGATGTTTGTACAGTCACAAAGCCGATCAGAATCAACATTTGTGACCTAAAAGGACGCAGGTGTCCAATCGATTAAGCAAACAAACTCCTAAATCCCAATTCGAAGGTGTTGCTTAGTAGTGGCTATGTGGGTCTGAAGTGGTCATTACATGAAACGGCATTTTGATTTTAGTAGCAATGAAATCTAACAAACAGCAATCAATACACAGACACACGGGTATTAACGCGATCGCGATAAACATAATTACCTTATGTTTTTGCCTGACGTTTCGTTTAAAAGTGTTTAAACAGCAATCAATTAATTAAATCATGTATAGCATAAGTTAAGAATAATTGTATATCTTGATATAAAAAAACTACTTAGGGGATTTATAGGAGAACAATATTATTCTCATAATGACTATGTAGACTGGGCAAAATATCTAGATAGATTTATTTATTAAACCTTTATTGGACTATTAGTTGTACAATTTGCGAAATTAATGCCTTGGTTAGAGCATTCTCTACCAGTTAACCACGTCAAAAATTATCAAATAGAACAAGTTGTAAAAATTAAAACCAACCTATTAAAAAATGAAACAGTTTCGTTTTCCTGGTCAATTTTACGTCTCAATTAATAACTTAAATAAATTGGCCAGCGTATAAGCCATTCAAAAAGGCAATTTTTTATTTGTAGTAGGGACAGATTTTTTATTTGTAGCTTATTATTTACAAATTTATTTCACAGCACTTGAGTACAAATACATTTTAGGCTTAAATTAATTTGACACTTTGCCGTGAATCCCTGTTCACGCTCCTTAGCTTAGGTTGTTTACAACCTACAAATAAAAATATGTTTCTTCTCGTCTTTAAAATTACTTACCTTGATTTTTTTTTTGTTAATAATCTTTAATACATTTCTTTCCAAAATCATTATCGGTTACAAACCAGAAAATCGTACAATATAAATTATTCAGTGGGTGTGTATATTTGCACGCTTCGACTACCGCGAGACATGAAACCGAGTAATTACATTAAAAATTATGTACATGAATATGTAGGGCTGATTCAACGAAGGTGGGAACAGCAATGTTTTTTATATTGCTAAATGGAGTTTGACCATAATAAAGATAAGGCAGCAGTAGGCTCATATTGTTTGCAAAGCAACGCGATTCGCACCTGCCAATTATAGCTTCCAACTAAAATAATCTGTTTGTTTTTACAACATTGAATCAGTGGTGACTTTTTTAGTCCTAGTTAGCAGATTATTTATATTTTCGAAAGCAAAAAAAGTACCTACCCATTTGTACTGATTTTCACAAAGACTGTATATAACTAGTATCAAAATCTTGGAAATAAAAAGTTAAGTATTTTATTAATTTAAAATAATGGAACTCTCGAAACGTGTTTTATTATCTTATTTTATTCTTATTCTGTTGTGATTGATTCTTCTGCATCTACGTATACTGTATTTTACTTTGATTGGAATGGGGTTAGATTTTCGCATATTTCCATACTAATGAATTAATACGTTATGCTGTATATTTTCTAAAACAACAAAGCAAAAAAAATAACAGTTTATTGGGTAATCCTTATGCTTTCTTCCAAAAGCATCTAAAATCTGTATCACAAATAAATACAAAATCGCGATAAAAGTGTAACAGTTGCGGAAAAAATAAACCGTTTATTATTTTTGTGGCCACCCAACACCCTGCGTGGGTGGCTTAAAGCAAGTGATGGAAAAACAAAGAATTTAGATGAAAGTGTATTTTTATGGCTTTACATTTTTATAGCCACCGTAAAAGTAAATTCGCGCCATATAATTATGTAGTACAAAGTTCCTCCATAGTAACTAACGATTATGCAGAAAGCGTAGTCCTTTTTTCTTTTCTTTTTCTTTTACTTGTAGATAAATAAATAACGTGTCCAGGTAGTTTTTTAAATGGCATTTCTTACTCATGTCTTTTGACTAGAGGATAGTAATAAGTAATGTGGACTACTTTCAAGAACCGAAACTAAACAATTTGGCAAGTATTCTCTGAATATCTAAAATCATGATGATTACCTTACCTTCATTGATCGCATAAGAAAAGTAGGTGATTGTAATAAGTAATTACGACAAATAAACCAATACAAATATGGTATTTAAATAGCATTCTACAAGTAAAACCAGATAATGCCATTTTGTGAAAATTATTGTTACTGCATACATTCTGACTGTGGCAAATACAATTCCCGGTAAGACCACGTAACCTATCATTTTCAGGAATAATAAACGAAATAATTGATTGTTTTTATTTCCGTTTGCCGTAAAACCGTAGTTTTATGTTTATTTTATAAAACGATTTGCCTCGATATATACTTATTTACAATGTGGATTGGAATAAAAATTAAGTACGGCTTCAATTATCTATATCTACTGAAGTATTATCTTATACTATCGCTAAAGAGTACTTACGAACCATGCACTGTTGCAATAGCACGAGGTTACTATCAGGCGCTTTTAAGAAATAAAAGTTCCCGCTGTTTAGAACTAAGCGCTTCTCATCAACATTTATAATGCGCACGGCAAAAGAGTGGAACTCGCTGCCCGCGTCGGTGTTTCCTAGTGACTATAATCCGAATCTATTCAAAGTTAGAGTGAACAGGCTTCTTCTGGGCGAGCTCGTTCTATCTTCGACTCCGTCTTAGTCGCACTTGGCTTGGTCTGGAGTCAAGAGCAAACCCATACTAAATAAAATTTAAAAAAAAAACCTCTATATTAACTCAATTAATGTTAGTTTTTAGTAAAAAAGATTCAACAGGGTAGCTGAAGCCTAATTGTAACATTTTGCAAAATTGTTTACATCTAAAAGTCAAGTAACGAAATCATGTTAATTGAAAGTGCTGTTACCCTGAGTGAAAATTAATAATTCCCAGAAGAATGAAATTAATGAATGATTTAATTTCGAATCGACCCCGCGTAAGCTGGGACTGAGCCGTCTAGTTTATAAAGGTATTTGAAAAAAATTGTCCCTTTACATCTATATTAATTTATATCTATATTTTTATTTCGGAAAAGGCCTTAATTTAACAGTCACCACGGAAAGCTGACTGAATTTCTACTACTATACTATAAAAAGCTTATGAAGCCTTCATCAAAACTTTCACTGCTGCAGCTGTGCTTCCTGACCTGAAAAACTGGTAAAAATGACTATAATTTACGTAATTTGTAAACAAGAAACGTTTTTGTTTACAATTTACTTAACTGGAATACGATATTAAATAAAACAAATAGAAAAGCTATTAAACTACTCCAAGGTTGAGACTCGAGATTATATTCAAGTGCCAAGCATCTTGTATCACACAAAATTATGTGTCGGTATTTAGAGGTGTCGTACGCAAACTAGGCGGAACTTTGTTCTCAAAATATCTTCCTTAATCGAGTGTCGGTTATATCGGAAGCTGCATTTGGCAGGTTACAACGAGTTATGTTGCATAGTTTGACAGCTCTGTATATAACAGTGTCTGTGTGTACAACTAGTCACTCTGTACTAACTAAGATCACAAAATCCCGTACTTGAATTCCTGATAAAAATACTTATATTTTCCGTAATAAGGTTATCTCACTTTGGTAAAAATATTTGAAGTAAAAAAATTACAAGTTAGCCTATAAGCATCCCACTGCTGGGCAAAGGCCTCACCTCAGTCAGAGGCTTGGTCGGATTGATGGAGGGGTTCTTGCAAGGTAAGCAACTAGCCTTGCAGATGTTATCAAGCTGCCAATAGGCTTTGAATATGCTTAACGAGTATGCAGCTGATATACGTTAATAACATGGTCAGAATGGTCACCCATCCAAACACGACTGCGCAGTGTATGTTGCTTACTTCGGTATCACTACCAAAGCGCTGCCACCACCGCGCTACGAGCACCTCAAAAAGAGTAAGAAATAGTTATTATAAAACCCAAAAATACAAATACAGAAGACTTTACTTGGCCTAAAATTAGGTGTAATTGTTAAATTTAACAATAACTTGTTATTTATATAACTAAACTCACCATAACACCCAAACCATCACTTTTACTGAACAGATTTATTTGTTGTCGTGCAGTGAATTATTTTTAGGTATTCATGGAGATGACGGAGGGAGATGCTTTTGTAGAGCGAAACAATACCTTTTTGTGAAACCTACAGCAACCTTGGCTATAGGTACTTTGATTTCCAATCGAGATAACCGGCGATTCCATTTAAGGTGGAATTTTAAGTCTTATTTAATTTTATTACAGTCAAAGACATGATGATAGGTGTACCATAATTTAAGTGGTGGAAAGTAAAGTACAATATATTATTAAAAATAACCAAACTTTATTAAATAAGAGTATAATTGTATAACAAAGATTACTTTAGATTGCTACAATCGTCAAACCGTGCTTCAACGCCAGTAGAATCTTAAACCAAACTTATGCCTTGCCAGTTATGTTGATAAAGATAAGCAGAAATTGATGAGGTGTCAATATAACCCTTATTTTTTTTTTATTATTTACCCAAACGAAAACTCTATAGCCGTAAATAGTTTCATGTATCGCCGCAGGCAACCCGTTAGGGTTTGTAAATGTAATTTTACAAATTTCTAAGACACCTGCTGAAATGAAGGAGTTTGCAACTACAAATTTTGATCGCATTAACGTTAAGACTCAAGTTTTGAAGGAAGTTTGTGTTGCTCGTAAGTGTACTTTGTGTATCTCATAGGAGTTAAGAAAAGCATCGAAGAGAAACGTTATTTTGCAAGATTTCATAAGAAAAGTAGAAAATTGTAAATGTTGTATTTTATAAATTGTTTATAAACTCAACAGAATCATACATACACGAAACTAGTAAAAAAACGAAACGAAATACAAGTATAATAATATAATAAATATAATTATATAATATACACAAAATTAATAATAAAAAATTAATAACTTATCGCAATATTTTATTTTGGTTTTTTATAGTGTTTTGTCACTAAACGAACTAATTATTATAAATTGGGATTTAGCGACTGTGACAGAAAAGGAATCGAACCCTGTGCCTTACGCTATACGGGCGCGCATTTCCCGGATAACGTACGACACAATTGCAATGTATAATATAAACTTACCGAATTTAAAAAAAAACTTACTTATCGCTAAATCTGATAACATAAAATTAATCACACAAATACTGTTGCAGAAGCGGTATCTCAAGTACATCAACTTTTAATTCACAATAAAATTAAAAGACAAAAATTGAATTAAACCTCCGTTATTAATAAACGATAAAAAGCATAAGTATCGTTATTATCGTCCACAACTCATATCAGTGGGTGAAATTGGACGTTTCCGATGATAATTTTCATTGTTTGATTCAATATCTGCCGAATGATAAATTGGCGACCGCATGGAATTGGATTAATAATAACTTGTTTAAATTTTTCCAGGTCTGATTCGGGATTTTTTGCAAAGAATGGGTAGTAAAGTATACTCTAAAATTTTAAATCGTTTGAAAATGAGTTGACTCTCTTTGTTATTTGTTTTGATGTGTGGAACTGAAATGTGAAACTTTTTATAGGGTGTATAGGTAATTGTCAGATAACAAATAACACTTTTTTTATTATATTTACTTAATTCTGATATTTGTATCTTTTGTAGATGCTTATATTACTATTATTTTCTTTCATACGAAATGAAAAATAAAAACGTTCAGGTTCAAGAAAAGAAAAAAATCATTTTATTTTGTGTACAAGAAAAATTTGTATACTTTCTAAGTAGGTAAGTTCAGTCTATCTATTCTATCTAAAAGTTATTGTTCACCTGCAATATAAATGCGTCACTGAGTTTGAACATTTCGTTCCCTAAAAATATTCAAAATGCCAACGCTCATAATACATCGTTCAGCTATAAAATAAAGCTGTTTCTTAATTGGCTGAAACAGGTAACCCTCGAACACACGCCGCGGATTTAAAAAGGTTTAATTCGATTATTTAATCAAAAACGTTCGAATTAAATTTCGCGGATTACTGGCGGTTGTTTCGAAATGAAATGAGAATTAAACCGTTCATTACTTTTGTGCAGCCGATCGCGCATTTGTTTCGAAATACACAATTCTACAAGGCTATTAACAATCTTAATCGCTTTCATATTGCAATTATTAATAACATAAATCTGACATTTGTAAGACGGGATGAATAAATTTGCTTGGACACACAGAGCCCTTTTTTACCCGGCTACGGGTTATAATTAAATCAAAAGATTATAAAATCCTGAGTACAAAAATGTTTATTCGCAGTTAGATTTAAGTTTTTTTTTTAAATTATTTATCTAGTTTAACGCAAACACCTTATGCATGCCGGCAGCAACGAACGGCCCTACCGATAGCTAATATTTAGGACTCTTCCATGTACAAGTAGCAAGTATATTCCACTATAACCTATAGGTAAACCGCGAAACTGAGACGTCTCTGACGTCACTTTTGTTGTATTTTTCTTCTGAATAATGGACTCCATATTTTTTATTATGAATTAAATGTTCTTCTTCAAGGTAAATGAAAGATCATTTAATTTATAGCAATGATAAGGGGTATATTAATTGGGAGGGAAATGAAAACAAAAGCGACAAAAGTGACGTCAGAAACGTCTCACTTTTGCGGTCGACCTATAACGGTGTCCACCGGTGCCATAAGCGAGGAAAGAGCTATGGGTAAGCGCTCCAACCAGTTTCCCGGGCATTTTTCCACAACCCCTTCCAACCTTTTATTCTATGCCATACTTGGATTGCAATCGCATCGCAATTGCGAGTTACATAATAGCAAACGGTTTGTTTTGAGATTTTTGCCAATTATTTTACACGTATTGCGATGCAATAACCGATGTAAACAAGATTGAAACATTATGAAAAATTTAAACCATAAACATATTCGAAACGTATTGGTTATTATTAAAACTTCAATTCAACTAGTTCACAAAAATGAACAATAAATACTCGTGTAAAGAGGTTATTTTAACGTGATAACTATAAGTTTCTCACAATTTAACTTGAAGGCAAAATGCTGATTTTCAATACAATTATTAATAGACCAGAAGAAAAAAAGTTTAAAAAATACTTTCTAAGCCATAAAATTTTGTTAAACATAAATTTTAAAACAATACGTCATTGATCTGAAAAGGGCCGAATAACAGAATGTCCCTAATTTTTGGGTTAAAAATGCCGTTCAAATACTTGGACTTATAAATCATACGCCGCCGAAGCCAGGGTAGAATGCCCGCGATATTTTTAGGTAAGGGTAATAAGATTTCGCTTTTACCTTCGGAGGGTTGGCTGTTAGATAATAATTTAATCTGTCCGTTCGGTTTATCGCGACTCACCACCGCACTCGAGGGGTTAACACGTCTGTTATTTCGGACGCTCAACCTTTCTTTTGAGTTATTGGCGTTTAGTACCCGCCATTGTTTTTTTTCCCTGTTGGATTTATTTACTTTCACTGACTGACAACTCTTGGACCTGATTTCATAACGATAGTAGAACAATTAACTATCGTATACTTTCTTGAGCTAGATGAAAGGAAAATTATAAGGTTAATATAATAGCTCAATTTTTTTTACGAAGAATCAAATGATTCCAGATTCTGTAGTAACAATGCCGAGGTTACTAGCAATTCAGTTCATTCGATGTAAGAATGTATCAGTATGTACCCATTTTATAAAGGTTTTTTTTATAAAAAAAATTAAAACACTATTACTATTGTAACAATATTACAATTTCAATTGCAATCAATTAAAAATCAACCCTAATTTACTCTTCTGTTAAGAACCTTTTTCTAGTGACTGAAGCACTACCACCCACAGTTAAACGAAAAGTCCCGGCAAAGTTATCAGTTAGCATTAATTAAACTTGTGTTAATGAGCTGCAGTCGATAGCTAATTAAAACTAAACTCAGTTTCCTGCGTTTCAAGTATTTGGGTGTTTCATAGTTACCTCAATTTACTTTGGAAAGGTAGTATTTCTACAAACTTACTGAGACCACTTGTAGTCAAAGTAACGTGGTAGACGTTACAATTTAGAATTTCAAGTAGAAAGTGTATGTATAGAGGAAGGCTGTTACAATCATTCAGGCATTAGTCTCTTTAAAAAAATATCAAAAAACAAATGAAGAAGTCTTGTACATGTGAAAGGAAAAAAGAAAACTAATGGAAACCAGTCATTCAGGCATTAGTCCCTTTAAAAAAAAAACAAATGTAGAAGTCTTGTACATGTAAAAAAAGAGAAAACTAATGGAAACAATTGAAAGTAGAAGGGGCGAATGTTTTGACACTTAATACGACATGACACCTTCATCAGAACTATAATAGAGTAAAGAATGAAGGTAGAAGGAGAAGAGAAAGACCAAGAATAAGCTATCAGCAAAAAAAAGTTTAATAACGCGTTGTATCATGAGGTCAAAAGAATGGCGGAAAAGCGTAAAGAATGAAAAAAAATCCACCGTCAAGAGCCTAGCCCTTTGATGATGATGATGATCTCCATCCATTCCCACAAGAGCTTGTATACATATTACTCTATACCACGAGATGTCGTGACACTAAGGAACCGATAAACAAATCGGTAACGGAATTGGACATATTAGAAAGGCAAAAAAGTAGGACCCAAATCCTAGAATATATATAAATCGTTTGAAAAGGGGTAAACCTGCGATCTCTCGAGGGCTGCTCTACCCCGCTCTATAAATTACAATTCCCAATTACCACCGGTCAGTTTGTATTTTCCAATGTAATTTAAAACCTTTTAGTCTATATAAAAGCAAGCAATAGGAACATGACTTTAGTGATATGATTTCTGTATTGACTTTAGCGTTCTCATCTCAATTACCTCAGTGTCTGAAGACGAAAGTCAACCAGTGAGCTCAATGTGGCAATGGGCAGGGCATACAGCGTGAAGAACTGATGGCTTGGGGCCAAAGGTGCCGCTTAGTAGCACGTACACCGACAAAATGGGCAGGATCACACTGGATGCAGACCGCTTTCAACCAGTCGCTGTTCAGCAGTGGAGGTCCATTGCCTGATAATGATGATGACGATGATGTTGAGACTTTAGCGAGTGGAGTTTCAAAATGTTAGGCTATTAAGCTAGGCTCCCACGAAATCCAGTATAAACGATTCTTAACATCAAATAAACTGAGAGCAACATAAATATGACCTCATAGATGTGTTTATCAACATTCTTTTGTTTACGCGACCGCCGGCGTCCTATCGATTCGTGAGGCTCTCACCTGGAGTTAGCACGCTGGCCCAGAATGGTGCAATGTGGTCCTTTGATGTTACCTAGAAATACTGATAAAAAACCTTGACAAACTTTTTTAGGCTTTACTTCTTTTTACGCTACATCTAATAAAAATGCAAATTCGACTATAATTATTATGTTAAGCCCTACCTGAACTTTGGACCTAGCGCCCAAAGTTCAGCAACTTTGTTAATGAGCAGTATTTGATACTATCTAATTAAAACTCGGCTCTTGCGGGTCTTGGGCTCTTTAATAAAAATGCTGATCGTTGATTTTACTTTTAGATTATGAGCTTTAAAGGACTATATTATTAAATGAATAAATAAATATTGGACAACATCAAATACTTACATTTCTCAAATATAATCCCAAAAATATGTATAACTAAAGCAGCTTATGTTATGAAAGCAGGAACAACGTTGCCGCGGTGGAATCAAAACACCCGAACCAAATTCAATTCAAATTCTCATAAAAATGGTTACGTTACTATACGAATACTTTGACGCAATTATTTGTGATTGGGGTACCGTTCCACGTTTGCCACTCTCTTGCGTTTCGCCTAAAACCCACATAAGTAGGGCAGTTTAAAAACTGGAATTCAAAAGTTAAAAGACTGTGGTTGTCAACACAATACAATTCAAAACACCTACTTAGCTACGAACGAAATTCCGATACAACAAAAGGAATTACTGAAACGAAACAAATCAAAGCGACTTTTCAGGGAATAAAAACATTTACGAGCCTTTAAACAAATCGACTAGAATAGAATTAGGTACAGTTGAGGAAACTTAGGGAAATTACTAAAGGTTATTTTTAAATACTGCTTGTTTTGTACTGAAGTGTTTAGTCTTTGGATAAAATGAAAGACAAAATATTTCGATTTACATTTTAGCGCACGACTACTTTTTAGATTTAAGACGCATGAAATATAATTTCTAGCAATACTTATGAAGGTATACGTAAATTCAAAAACTTTAAGACACCTACACTAATGTCGTAACAAAACTGCACCTAGGACAGCAACATCAGGGGTTGTGCTCGTCGTACCACGCGTTATGAATATAGCCCTCGTTTCGAAGTAAGGTGTTCCTTGTGTTACGAATATTAGATAACGATTATGACTGGGGCGTCTCCCATAGATACTTTAATACATATAGACATCAGCGACTGAGGTGCAAATACTCGTGCTCACCACATAAACATTTGACCCTTGCGGGATTCGAACCCGCAACCGCTTGCATGGTAGTCAGGAGCGCTAACCACTACACCAAACGTGTCGTCATATAACATTTACGCAATAAAAAAGTTTTATTAGCAGATACAGTAAGTACAAGTACTTAGACAACTACACTCTAAAAATTATTCAAAAACTGAATTAAAACATACATTTCTAGAAGACAACCTGAAACTGCGACCATAGAATAACAAAAGTTCTCAGAACACCCAAACAATACAAGGATTCCCAAGGATCGCTACATTTCCATTCCAAACAGAAACAAGATCAACATTGTTTCAGATTATATTCAGTTTTTGTTGTTGTTCAAAGTATTTGTTTCACGTAATGAGATCGCAGATAAACGACGTTTGTTTTTCTTATTGTTTGCAGCTAACGTGTTTAGCATGCGAGGGTGATTCGCCGACTCGATCTGCGAGTAATCCCAAGGACTAAGGATCACGAAATGTTGTCAAAAATTTAATGAGTTCACTACAGTTTGCTGAAGACAAGAGGTATATTGATACCAGGCCATTGGGCCTGTTGATGCTATCGACGCCGTGACGTCGAAGCACCGTCGGGCTGTTCCATGATAATGCTCTTAGTAGTTCGTCGAAATAGGTAATAGCGTTGATATATCTGTGCCTAGCCATCAAGCCAACTTTGCCGTTCATATGCCGTCGATGTTTTTGTTCTTAGGCAGTAAATGTACCTACTTATTATGATTTCAAACAACTCGTCCCGTCTATGAGACAAGTGACAACTTGTCCTAATGATTAATTTATATTTATCTGCGATTTTAGGTATTCATATAATTTTAAATCTCTCACTAGATGGCGTTGGAGAGTCTTTAGGATTTTTTTTTATATTATTTAACTATCAGTTATCCACTGCCATAAATAATGTGTATTCCTAAAGATACGAGGACACCATCTTTTGATGATAAAATACATCTATGAAAAGAAAACTGCTCATTGGGTAAATGGGGATGTGTTGGTGAACGCAAAAAGCTTTTCCAGAAGCAATGTTCAGTAATACAATACTTTGACAAGACAACCGTGTGTGCGTGCCAAAGCAAAATACATTATGGGATTCTCATTTTAGTACAGATAGTAGGTTATTATGCGTTTAAAATGATTGGATAACTTGAATCCATCAAGTGTTCAAGGACAACCTAACTCAACTTGAAAATCATTTGAGATATATTGAAGAGTCTAAGGCCTAGTTGCAAGATCGATAGTCAACTCAACTATGGGCTAAATGACGTTACCAGCGGTTGAATATTAACGATTGTGCGTGTTTTGAAGACCTGTCATTAAAATACCTCATAGCTATTTTAATGACAATTAGTTAATGTATTTTTTCTTTAAAACTGGCACATTTTCTACCGTTTTGGTAACGACATTTATTAGGATACCTAAATATCCGTGAAAGTCCGAATCGTCTTTTGGCATATTTTTCATATTTAAAATCATTACAAGGCAGAACTATCATATGGTTTTTATTTCTCTGTGTATCCCAAGTAGTTCTATCTCAGCAACACTAACATACAACATGCATGGCAAATCAAACATGCAGCATGCAAGCAAGCATTCAGCATGCAAGCAAGTATGCAGCATGCAAGCAAGCAAGTAAAGCATGCAGCATGCAAGCAAGCAAGCAAAGCATGCAGCAAGCAAGCAAGCATGCAGCATGCAGGCCAGCATGCAGCAAGCAAGCAAGCATGCAGCATGCAGGCCAGCATGCAGCAAGCAAGCAAGCAAGCAAGCATGCAACATGCATGGTTTCTGTCACGGCTCCGGCGCTGCGGGGCTCCGGCAGTCCCACGCGAGCTTATCGTCGCAGATGGTTTTCGCTCCCCACCTGCTCCTCAGCTCGCGGGCTGCCTCGCCCCTCCGCGCCTACGCGATTTTGAATTACACTCTAGGGGTGGGGCAAACAAGACTGCGTGGAGTCGGTTTTGCACCGATTCGTTTCTGTCACTAACTTTTGTACCACAACTTTATTACTTTTTAATTACATTTTAGGGTAAAATACTATTTAAAAGAAATAGCAATATGCGAAGTGAAATTATTCTAAACGAAATTCTGCTTTCTTCATAGAATGCTTAGTCAAATTATGCCAAATAAACATTATGCTTAGCGAAAGTATGCAAAGTAAAATTTTGCCAAAGGTAATTATGCCTTATAAATTTCTGCTATCTTAAAAGTATGCCATTGTAAATTCGGGAATATAAATATTTGACCAAACAATAATTATGCTAATAGAAAATTCTGCCTGAATAATATTCGACTAAAGAAAATTATGCCAAGTGTGTTATGCCAAGTGACTTTCGGAGCAAAAAAATTCTGCCAGATAGAGGGAACCCGATTAAATGACATCTAACGCAAAACATTTAAAAAAAAATGCTCCTAACAATCTGCAGAAAAAAAACATGTGGCAAAGAATTTCCACCAAGAGGTCAAAATTTTCTTACAAGTGCTAATAAATACAAAATTATTGGTCAACTCTGGTGTAGTTTATTTATGGCTTTAATTTTGTTTCTTAGCGGAGTCGAAGCGGAAGTTATTAACGACGGTTCGAAGAGAACAATAGACATTTACGACTGAAATTCGGAATTGAGCTTTAGTTTTATACTAGTAATCAATTAATATCATATTGAATCATTTTTGTGCTCATTTGTAAAATCCTTACATGTTTTATTCAGCCATAATTAAAGTTAAGTTCAACTATTCTATTTTTTTTTCATGACACATTTTTATCACTCGATAAATCATCATCATCAAATTTAGGAGCTAGGACTTTGTCGGTGGAGATTTTTTTCTATTCTTTACGTTTCTCCGCCATTCTCATTGGCTTCTTGATACGACGTGATATTTAACTTTTGTTTTATTTTATGCATATACGAGTAGCTTATACTTTCAATAAAATAACTTAAATAAAGCCCTCATATTTCATTTAATGTATTCCATAAGATTAATACGAGGTTCATATGTAGCAAATTCTACTTATACAGTATCTGACAGAATTTTACCAAAACTAAAGTATTAGCCACCACGACCAATGTCATTGATTTTATAATTTAGTCCCCGTTTAAACCTATTCTAACCTTTTCGTATAAAGGTCTGTGCTTGGGTCTGTAGGGACATACACCAACGTGATATTTTATTCAGTGAATTTTCATCGGTTGAAAGCGTGTAACATTCGGTACAATAATAAAATTATGTGTGTGCTGGAAAAATGGTAACCCAATTATAAATGACGGGCACCGATGCGTCTTTATTGATGAGCACGCTAATTAAATCATTGTAAATTGGCGTAATTGCATCTATTTTCGTTTAAATTGTTTGTGTGGAATAAAAAAAACAAGCCTTCATTTCGATAGTTTACTTCATTACTCTACCTACATAATATTAACGTACTTACTTCAACCATTCACGGATATTTAGGTATCCTAATAAATGTCGTTACCAAAACGGTAGAAAATGTGCCAGTTTTAAAGAAAAAATACATTAACCAATTGTCTCCGCCTCTCGCCTCTGACGAATCTGGGGATGAATTCCATATACCATAGCTTTTTTAGGCGTAGTAATAATAACTCACTGCGGTGTTATGTGACCTTAGGGTAATACCAAACAAACTTTAGAAGCAGAATTTTGGGTTTTGCAATAAAATAACCTAATGAAATGTATAATTCTAATATTTTTATACTCCAACAGTTGAAGCAGAAATGAGGACGTTACCAATTTCACTTTCCATCCGTCATGTTAATGTGTAATTCTTTTAAACCCAATAAAAAGCACAACGCAACTTTGAGCAGTATACTCATGTAATTTCAATTTAATTCAAATCAAGTGCTCTTTTTAATTTGAATTGAATTCTTTAAGTGTGAACAACAAATTTTTAGGTTATTTCTGTCTTTTGAAACTGAAAGTACGTAATGTACATTAGGTAGCTACATAACACGTCAAAATAAGTAACGATGATGTACGTAATATTTTATTTACATAAAGTTATTTTTATTTACAAACGAAATGACGTTGCATATTTAAATTATTTGAATTATTCTTTGGTTAGTGCTTGTTTATCGATGCCTTAGTTGAAACTACCATATTCACTGACAAGGCTCCCATTGAATGAATTTAAAACTAAATTATTTGACTGGTTAAAAGTTAAATGTTTCTACTCAGTTGATGAATATGTTAACTCTAAGATTGACATAAAATGATGACATTTAATTTAATTTAATTTATGGAAATTTATTTCGATAATAATAATTTAATATTGCGATTTTGTTATTTATAAGTATTTGCATGCTATATTTTATGGCTGAATATGTATGAACTTTACGACTATATTATTTAAGATCTGACATGTACCATATTCAAAAGCAAATAAATGAAATGTAAATGATAATGTGAAATATAATGATAGTGAAACAGGAGCATAGAGCGCTTTCACACTTAGTTGACTTGACCAGCGCGACAGTCGCGCGATAGTCTCGCTGCTGTCAATTTCCTTTAAAAAATGACAGAAGTAAGTCTTTCACATTAGAGCGACGCGCTTCTGTTGCTCTTATGTCAACGCGCACTAAATCCATACATACAATTGTTTTTTTGTTTTTTTTGAAATGGGTTCGCTCTTGTCTTCAGGCTAGACCAGTGGCATAGACAGAGACGACGATGGAGCAAGCTTACCCAGAAAAAGCCTGTTCACTCTAACTTGGAAAATTTTAGGGTTATAATCCATTGGAAACACTGATGCGGGTAGAGAGTTCCACATTTTTGCTGTGCGCATTATAAAAGTTGACGAAAAGCGCTTAGTTCTAATCAGTGGAATGTCAACTAGGTCAATAATAATAAACAATTGTCAATAAGAAACGAAATCTTAATTAACGTATTTTTTAAACTAAGCCTACCTCACCGTTTTTTATTGAAACGATCCATCCAAGACATCACGTAAAAGAACGCCGTCAGCCATTCCGAAGTCTGTCATTTTCTGGATACATTACGATAACAACGTTATCCGTAAGACATGAATATTAAAAACCCCCTTACAACCTGAGAAAATTGCTTTTAAACCGCGACGATCCAGGATTCCTCGTGAGTGTACGTGTTTATATACAGGATGTTCCAAAATGACTGAGGGAAATCTAGGTTTTTTATATTAGTATTGGTTACTTTTTATCTACTCTTACTAATCTGTGCTTCTAATTCAGTCCTGGGAATGGGAAATATTTGAGTATGATGAGTAGTAGTATTAAGCTTCTAAACAGGTATGTATGCCAAGTTTTGTAAGTGTATGTTTGTTTGTCCACGGATTTCTCAAAAACGAAAAGTGATATAATAGAATAATTATTTTTTAGATCAGTCAAGTATATTCTTACTTAGGGAATACTAAAAGGTTCATCAAAACCGGTTCAGCAGTTTTTGAAATATATGTTAAAAAATAGAAATAAATAATCAGTAATTTAATTTGAGTTTTGTTTAATTAAACCTTAAAAAAACTCACTAATAAGCTTAAAGTAACGCATTTGTTCTGTATTTAGGAGAAACAAATTCATATCATGATGTTAAGCTTACGCACAGCATAACAGTCTACGCACATCAAGCACCGACTACTAATGAATTTGTTTCTCATACGGGGAAAAAAATCGTTATTTTAAGCTTTTGAGTGAAATTTTTGAAGCCAGTCTATTTTTTTTTGTTCTGGTGTTGGACAGCTATTTCACATAAATAACAGTTAAAATAACGTGGCGTACCGAAGTCTTACATTACTAATCAAACTTTATCTATGTCACCCTGTATATAACATGAAATGGTTTCCTTAATATGGAAACACGCAAGATGCGAATCTCGACGGGGCTAAACGAATCTTTCAAGCGAAAATGATTAATTGCCAACTCCGTGTATTTGCGCGATTCTGTACTAATCTTACATTTTTGTACGTAAGCATATTAATTTGTAGACTGTAATTAATTTAGTAACTGCCTGAAGGTTTTACAGCCATTGCCAATTTTGACACATGGAATCTTAAACTGTACGGTCAACCTTTTTTTAGTTGGCAGACACGATTATAAAAATGATTAATTTAACATTAGTCGCAAATGAATAACAGCTGATGTTTGGTACTTATTAGTAACTACAATGTTGTTTTTTATTTAGGTACGGTACGGCTTAGGTCGAAATGTCATATTAAGTTGTCCAATACTGCATACGAAATGACGTTCCATATTTGAATTATTCGTTGGTTACTGCTTACTCATAGAAAATGAGTAAAGCTTCATTTATCTAGATACAATTATTCATCTGTGGCTTCATTTACAAGGTAAAATTCACGACAGTCACTCACATTCATCTCACATTTACTTTTTTTGCTCCGAATCGTGAAAAAAAAGTTTTCAACAAAAATTACATTTTTATCGCCAGCCAGCACACAAAAGAGTTTCTAAATCATCGATTGTCAGTAACGAAGGTGGACAAAGCGCGGTCAACGCCACCTGCGGCCGGTCATTAATAACCTTGTGGCAAATTGTTTTCGCGCCGATTATAGAATTCAATTAATTCAAATTTGGAACGCAGCGGCGACCCTTCAATGAATACGGACCGTTGCGAACTTTGATAATGTTTAGTGACGTCATTAGAATTTCGCTCTGAATAATTGAAATTGGATTATGATATTCATTGTTCGGCCAATTTGCTCTGTGTCGTAACAATGATTGAAACATTAATAAATAAAGTAGTAACATGAATAGGTACTTACATTAAATATACATTCAGTTTTTTATATGCCATATAAACGCAATATCGATTGACATGGTGGTGTTTATGTTAAAGAGTAGCTTTTCGCAAACCTTTTGTCAAGGGCATTCAAAAGGACCCTTTTCAACATATTCTTGTGGTAACATAAATTATGCATGCCAAAAACCTAATATCCCATAAAATATTTCCTCTTGTGTTGCTGGATATAAGTAATATAATATCCGATTATGGTGTATAAAAGAGACGTATCTATCTACTCATCTCATGCTATCAGACCTATGTAACTATGTGACCAAAAGTTCAAAGGCTCAATACCAAGAAAAGAAGGAGGTCATTTCATGGGTCCTGATCAAAACATGCCTTTGCCTATCCTAGGACGAGGACACAAACGATTTTTGCTGAGCAAGGCGCTTTATTGTGCCCATAGTGCCCCTAAAATAACTTCCGTGGGGTCATCCTTGGTGTTAGGGTTGACACAAGCTACTAAGATAACATTAGCAAAGAAAATACTTATGTTCCATTTGGAGAAAATTACAAAATGAAAAAGGTATACAATGGAGTTAAGTAAACACAATGACATATGTGTTCTAATGATCTATTAGTGAATTAGATTTCATTTTATTTTTGTACTTAAATAAGTAAGAAATTGTAAGTAAATAAAACAATCACCTCAAAATTAAATCAAGACCTTAAAATATACTTACCGCTATTTGGATACCTTTTGTTCGATTAAATGAACTTATATGCCTTTAAATACCTACATGTCATTAAAAATGTGTTCAACAAAAGTTATTAAACTCTTGAATGGATAAATTAATTGATAAATAATTTGAAGGTGCCAAACTGTACAGTGCAAAATTATGCGTAAAATGTAAATGCTAACACGATAATGTTGGGGTAATTTGGCACATACTCAATTTATTTTCCCTTTCGGGCAGCCCTACGAGCAACAAGGGTTTTCTTTGTCACAGCAGGGCACAAGGGAAATTATATGGAGTACAGCCTAAGTATCTCTTAAAGGTCAGTTGTCAAAGGGACAAAAAATGTCCCGCTTTTTCGACGAAGCTAAGACAAAACCATTATGTAGATGGGTCACCTCCGTAACGAGCTTTCCGCAATTCGATTTCTGATTTCAATGTCCGTGAAACGAAACGACACCTTTTTTTCTTTTTATTTACGTAAGAAATATTTCTGAGCTGCCAGTATTTTGTTTGACCGAGAAGGTTTAATAGGTTTGATGGCTTCGTTTGTTTCTTTTGAAATGTTTCTATTTACTGCCCTGCCACTAAGTATAGTGTATACAAATATACAAATAGTAATTTGTAGTTTATTAACGTTTTAAATTACAGTGTTTAATAATGCAGATACGGTAAACTGTTTTCTACGAATTAGTCAAGTTATAGAATGAAATTTATCTTCCCCACTTGGTAGATAAATATACAGTAAATGGAGCAGGCAAGGAAGAAGAATAAAGTACCTAAAATAAATATAGAGTAACTAGTTCAAATAGTTGAAAGAGTCTTACAGGCTAACCAAAGAATGTATCAAAGAAAAGTGATTTTCGTCTAAGGAAGAATGTAACGCCTTTTTCGCAAAAGGGTATCGTGTACGAAATACCGAACGACTGATATCTGAAAGGGATCAACATTTTAAGGAACAAACCTCAAAAAGAACATTTTTGGGTCAAGCAAAGGAAATATGTGTGTACATAAAAAATATAAAAATAAATTCTAGGCTACGTTAGCTCGGCATGTCGGATTGCCAGTTCTTTGGACTATGAGAGTAGAGGAACAGAGAATTATTATTAGAATTATTAATTTATTTATATTTAAAGTATGAGGTAGTACTGCCTCGGTGGCGCAGCGGTGAGAGGGTCGCATTTTAAAGCGACGGCTGCGCCAGAGGTCCCGGGATCGATTCTCGAGTCGGGCCAAAAATATGACCTGGGTTTTTCTGTACAGAAATTCTCAGGGAAGCCCGGAGTTTGGAAGTTGGCGGTGTTTCACCCCTGTGCCTCGGAAAGCACATAAAGCCGTTGGTCCTGCGCCTGATCTCTCTCCGGTCCTGTCAGATTGCTGTCCCATCGGGTTATGAGAGTGAAAGGAATAGAGAGTGCACCTGTGTTTGCGCACACACTTGTGCACTATAATATGTCCAGCGCAGTCGGTTAGTCGTTGTGACTGGCCACCGTAGTCAAAATCGGCTAGGGGGGCTATTATGAGGTAGTATGAGCCATACTCAGTGCAGATTGGCGGAGGGGTGTTTGCTAGGCTTAAGGACTAATATCGACCAATATCAGCCGGGACCAACTGCTTAACGTGCCTTCCGAAGCACGGAGATGCTCGTGATATACGTCACTTATATGGTCGGAATGGTCACCCATCCAAACACGACCGCGCAGTACGTTGCTCGGTATCACTACCAAAGCATTACATTAATGGTAAAAAAATACTTATAACGTAACCAGCACCGTTATCCACAGATTATTATTATAATCATGATTATTTTAACATTAAATCATGCGACATTTGGGCAAACAGAACAGTTTATTACGGTGTAGTTTCATTCATAGAATTTGATACATATTAATTCGTAAACACAGATAGCCACATATTCATTTTTCTTAAAGATATATCATAATAGCCGCGCTGCTCAGAAGCTCAAAAGAAGAAGAAGAAGCTCCGAAGAAGGAAGTCAAACTTCAAAGAGGATCGTGTGCGCGCAAGCTTCCATACAAAAAGAGAACACGTTTTCCACCCCCAAACGTTGTCTGATTTTGTCATTTTTTTATGTTAAAGATATTTTGCAAAACTATGCTCGTACGTTTTTTTTTAATATTGTATGTTTCAGAAAATATAAAAACCTACACATTAACGTTTTTGCCTAACTGATCTCTTCGGTATTTCGTCCATTTTTAACTAATGAAGCCTTAATACAAAAAATCGAAGACGTACAAGTGTAGTTCAGGATGTATGAAAACGAATGAGACCAAATTTGTCTCATTCCATAAAGGCTTACGGGTAGGAAAACGTTTTCCCCCGCAAGCATATTTCGACCGTTGGCGTTCGAAATGTATGAAAACTGAAACCTCAAACTCGCGCTGCGTTACGCCTGCACACGATCCTCTTAAGCTACAGAGTAAGACTAACCTGTTATGGCCCAGAGTTCTTTCAAGCACTCCTCTCTCGACCGCTGAATGGCCGACCTCTTCTGCACCTCCGGTCCCGACTCCAAATACTCGAACAGCACTGCACCAAGGAGTACGTATACCACAACCAAGATCACCAGCCCTATTTGAGAGCAAGCGGCCCGAGCCAGCCCTGCCGCTGCCCTGCGGACCAATCCCGGCCGTTCCCGCCCTTCCAATGACACTTCAGATGACATTTTGTTTTTTAAACTTTATTTTTTTCAACACCCGCCATCGGCGATGGCTAGTCTTGTTTTTTAAAAGTTCTCATCACTAG
This sequence comes from Pyrausta aurata, assembly GCA_963584085.1. NCBI lineage: Eukaryota > Metazoa > Arthropoda > Insecta > Lepidoptera > Crambidae > Pyrausta > Pyrausta aurata. The sequence continues at coordinate 9,935,502 of OY757264.1, forward strand.
AACACTGGTTTAATTGTTTAGAAAGGGATCATACCTGGAACAACAAAACGCAAAAGTTAAATATAACTTACAAATTTTATATAACGGAATATTTTCATCTCAATTATTTTAATGGTATTTAATAATCCTTGATGTAGTGTGAAAATTGTAAAATTATCCTAAGCATTGGTTGGAATGGCACTTGAATTGTTTAACAAGAGCATTTTCATCCCTCACGTCATTGTTAAATACAATCTTTTGTATACATAGCTTAATTTGTCTGAAATCTATCTTTACTCGTAAGTACTCAATTTATCCATCGAGATTTGTTGGATCCTTAAAAAAAACACCAATTCAGCCTTAAGCACAAATTTTTACTGTTAAAGTGGTAAAAATTCATTAATTTACAATGCGAATCTAATTGCTTTTCCTGGGTATAAACTCTCTACAACTCATCGATTTCAATCTGTCTGTTACAAAACTTGACTAACTCATACAAAATTATGCATATAACTTCTCCACTCAAAAACATCTTTTCTACCCCTGAAATCCCGTGGGTGGGAGTCGCCCCATAACGAAAACCCATAAGTTCTAACATTGCGGCGAATTTGATTGACGAACTAAATAAACAAGTTTCTGATTAATGTGATTTTCTGCGGTATTTTAAATCTTTTGTGAAAGATGGAATCTAAATATGTAATCTTTATCGTCGCTGTTTCTAGTGATCAAAACCTGAAATAATTTAAAATCAGATAGAATGGGCTTCTTCTAGGGGAGCTCGTCCCGTCTTTGATTCTTTTTTGGCCACATTTGGCTTGGTCTGGAGTCAAGAGCAAACATATTTTAAATAAAAACTTAGTTTAATTGAGATTTGAATTAAACAAAGATTCAAAATAAAATTTGAAAAAAGTTTATTCACAATAAATACAGACACACGGGGATTACCGCGATCGCGATCGCGATAAACATAATTACTTTGTGTCTATGACTGTGTCTGTGTATTTATAATGCAACGCGAAATTTTAAAAATATTTCGCATTTTAAGGTAAGTTAAAGTTGAAAGCTAACTAACTACTAAATTCCGATTTTCTTTGCTTAGCCAATAAAGCAATCTTAACATTAAACTCAAAATCTTAACTTAAAACACTAAACTAAACTAAAAAAAAGAACTAGCCAAGCACATAAAAACTGTCTTTAAATACACCCATTTTGTATTCAATAGCGAATTTCAGTTCCTATAGAAATTAGTATCTTACACTACCTGTTGAACTTATTTTATGGGGAATGTCACGACCAAAAATTACAGAGTCGGTTTATTCCCGTCACACCCGGATTAATGTCCTTTATCCCCGGAATAAATTGAATAAATGCCCGGGTGTCATTGAGCACTAGGACATCGTTCGTGGATGAAATAATAAAGTTTTCGACGAAAACCGAATGGAGGATGATATTCGCTCGTCAAATATAATTGTCACTTTTACTTTTTCTGCAGTTAATTTTAGTATAGCCATTTTTTTAAATGTTTAAAATACCTCGATACGGCTGTATACAGAACAGTGTAGTAGAGATGACGATGTAAATAGAGGAATTAAAGAAATATGGATACGATCAATATGAAAAACGAAGATACTAGGATGCTTTTCGTATGTATTACAAAGCCTTCTAATAGGAGTTATACCGACCAGATGTACTCGGTTTGTAAATATAGGTATGTAAGAAATAAGTAACTACTCACTATTTTTATGCTATTATACTAGTAGTCTAGTATATCGAACGTATTTCGGATAAACGAAGAAATCTTCTCATTACGTACGAACTTAAAATTTATTTTGTCACACAAATAAATGTGGTCATGCACATATTACCCATGAAATGAGAAACTTACAAGTACTTAATCTTCGTTTTGATATCTAATAAAGCTCACTGGTAGAGAGTCCAGATATGCTATCAACTCGGCTAAAGGTTTGGCATCTCAATTTTGAGCACTTGCCAAATAGGCAGGTCTCGATATCTTGATAGAGTTCCTGTATCTAAATTTTAAATACAGCGAGTAAAAAAAACATCTTGAAATAATTCGTTTTTTTTTTTTAAGGAATACCAATTTGTTCATATTCAGATCATCAAACAATACAGGACCACAGAAGAAGAAAGAAGGAAAGAAATAATTAAGGTCTACTAAACGAACTAATTGTATCTAGAATACTACAATGTTTTACTAATTTCCTCAATAAGTGTACATTTTCCTCAAAAAATGCAATACAGTTTTTTTTACGTTGTTAAAGCCGATAAGATGAAAGTTAAATAAATAAAAGCCGTTGAGATATTATGACTCAAGATAATAAACTGTTATTTAATAGGTACTTGAACACATTACACTACACTACTATATTGAATTTCTATCAAGAATGTAAAATAGAAACAATCAATAATGTTCTATCTCATAAAACCGTTTATTTAACTTACCCAAAATCCATTTTTAATACGAAGAATTCATTTTCCTACACTAAAAACAAACTTAAGCTATGTATGTACATTACGCTATCATTTATTTTCTTGTCATAGTTATTTGACTACTCTACACATAAACAAATCAAATAACACTGAAACTACCCAGAAAGTTTATTTACACTGAATACGGAACCTAACAATGGAGCTATTCACTTAGAAAGAAGCATCACAAACATTATTTTCAAGCTTTCCGATTTTCAATTTCGTAAAGTTATCGGAGGTCGCTTGCGAGCCGACAAGTCTGCCTCCCGTACCGAAATCCAAGGTGGTACTGGGGCATGGCAGTTTCAAACATACCCATAAACTGTTTTCCAGTGTTCCTTTTCTTCTGTACTTCGTTGCGCAAACCTGCGGGAAAGCATTTCCACATGGTTTGTTTCATTTGCTTTAAGTTTGGCTTAGAGCGACATCTCCCAGGGGGTAGTAGAACTAAATAATGTGTACTGTCTGCCATCTCCTGGCAATTTTTTGAACTTCATTCTACGTGTATATTGCCATCTGTCACTGGTGTGGCTTGTAAGGACCACACCTTCAGGAGAAGGAGAAATAGATTCTCGTTGGTGACGAAAGGAAAATTGGAGTGCTTCCTTAGCGAGGGGGCGGTACAGGTGCGGCGGTCTACAGTAATATGTTCTACAAAACAACAAATTAAAACACACTAAGGTGGGCACTTACCAAAACTCCGGTGATGATGAACGATGAACTGATTAGGATCGAATAATATCTGGTGCGGCAAATCAGTTGTACGTATTATAAGGAGAAAATTTCTAAGCGTTTTTCTCCAAAGGTGACAAGATGACAATTAAAATTTGAAAAGACGAAGAATTTGTTTTAGTACTATTTTCGAATGTTTTGAAATAGCGCCCTCTATATTTTTTAAGGGACACTAGCTGAATGATAAGGCAGTGCCCGTAGTGCGTGCCGTGGATGGCAGATGTCGCTAGTAAAACATACCACGATAAACCACGCACAACCATAACACTCCCGGCCTTGGAAGTTCCAAGAACTTACAAAGAAAAAAGGAGAAGAAGGGGGTAAGAAAAAATAGGAGAGAAAAAGAAAAGTAATTAAACCATTCAAATGGAATATAAACTTAAGGGCGATGTAGCGCAAACTAAATATTGCTTGATATTATTCAAGACAAAAAAAAATATAATACTAAAAAGGTGTATTATTGAGTTGGTATGGGGTAAAGTTTAACGACAGGTCGTTTAAAGGTGCTAGTCGGTGTTTTTACTAATGCCACCCTAACCACACCATCAGTGCCAGGGTAAACCTCTATAATAATGCCCATTGGCCAGTGTAAAGGTGGGATATTGTCTTGATCCACAAGAACTACTGTTCCAACTTTGACAGGATTGTCAGGTGTACACCACTTTTGTCTGGTTTGCAGAGTATGCAAATATTCAATTCTCCATTTTTTCCAATATGACTGTACCAAAGCGTCAAGCATCTTTTTGCGATCAGTCTGAGATAACCGTTCAGAAAAGTCTGACATAGGTAGATATTGAAGTGGTGTAGACATTAAAAAATGAGCAGGTGTCAATGTTTCAGGATAGGGGTCGGATGACAGCAAACAAAGAGGTCGTGAATTTAATAGGCACTCAATTTGTGACAATACTGTCAAAGCTCTTCATAAGTGAGAAGTTGTGAACCTATCACCCTGTATAGATGCCTTTTTATACTTTTTATATTTGATTCCCATATTCCACCGAAATGAGGGGAACGTGGTGGAATTGTCAACCACATAGTACGATGGCGAGCTAACTCATTGCCAATAGCAGTTTGGAAATTTTGGGAAATCAACAAATTATACATTTCATCTAGTTTTGCTTTCGCGCCTACAAAATTAGTACCGTTGTCCGAGTACATACATGACACCGGACCTCTACAAGAAATAAATCTTTTGAAAGCCGCGAGAAAAGCGTCGGTGGATAAGTCACTAACGAGCTGTATGTTAATGGCTTTAGTGTTCAAACAAATAAATAAACAAATAAAAGCTTTCTGAGCATGTTGTCCACGTCGACGTGCTAAAGTTATTTTGATTGGACCGGCGTAGTCGACCCCGGTGTGAACAAATGCTTTGGATTCACAAATACGATATGATGGTAAATCAGCCATCTTCGGCGTAGGGTGAGTAGGGGATAAACGAAAACAAACGTTGCACATGCGAACCCGTTTACGAATGATATTTCTGGCGGAAAGAATCCAGAAACGTTGTCGTATAATTGACATGAGTAAACCAGCACCTGTATGTAGGTTGGTTTTGTGAAAATCATCAATCAAAAGATCAATAGTGTGATCACGTTTAGGTAACAAAGCAGGGTGTTTACATTCAAAGGGCAAATCAGATTTAGACAATCTGCCCTCAATACGAAGAATACCTTCTTCATCAATGAAGGGGCATAGGTGTTTGTATTGCTTCGAAGGCAATTCTTTCTTTTTTAAGCGATCAATTTCGGCTTGAAAATACACAGACTGGATCGAACGAATTATATATTTCTCTGCAATATTCAAATCACATGCTGTGATACAACCAGAGGTTGTCAATATTTTTGTGAAGCGAAGGACGTACACTACAACGCGAAGAAGTTTGTTCCATGAGGAACAACGTTTGGAGCAATCATACAGAATGGGTGAAATATTTTGAACCGTTGTAGTCAGAGTGTTACTCGTAGTTTTCAACTCGGGAAGTTGTTCACATTTGGAAGGAAGGAACTGCTGCATGGGCCATTCGTTAACCGGCAAGCACATCCATGACGGACCATTCCACCAAAGCCTGTGATCAATCAATTGAGAGGGTAACAAACCTCTGGACAGACAATCGCTAGGATTGTCGGTTCCCACGACATGAAAAATGTTGCATGGGTCCAAATTTTCTTGAAATTGTGCAACACGATTACTCACAAATATTGACCATCTGTGTGGTGAAGAATGAATCCACGAAAGGGCTATGGTGGAGTCAGAAAACGTATAAATACCTGCAATAGGTACGCGATCCTTGTAATAGTCGACAACAGTCTTGACAAGTCGCGACATCAAAACAGCCGCACATAGCTCCAGGCGAGCAAGAGTGGTGATTTTAACCGGAGAAACTTTGGACTTGGAGCAAAGAAGTCTCACAGTGACATTTCCAAACGTGTCAGTTATGTGAAAATATATCACACATCCATAAGCTTTAAGACTTGCGTCACAAAAAGCAACCAAATTTACTGTGGAGGACTTGAAAACACCTATGTGACGTGGGATTTTTATTTTAGAAAGAAGAGGCAGCTCTTGTACAAGCGTTGAAAAACCCTTAATAATGACTTCCGAGGGCTCATCGTCCCAATCGACTTTACTAGTCCAAAGATCCTTTATAAGTAACTTGGCAAACACTATTATAGGTGACACAAAGCCAAGAACATCAAAGAGTCGTGCCACGAAAGACAGTATGGTGCGTTTTGTACATTTACCTTCTACAATAGAAGTAGTAAACGAAAAAATGTCTTCATCAGAGCGCCACGAGAGACCTAAAATCTTGATATCAGCGCTCCCACTCTCAGAAAAGTTGATTGAAGCCCGATGAGAGGCAGGTATGCTATCAAGAACATTAGGGGAGTTACTTGCCCATTTCACCATGTCAAAGCTACCAAGCTTGAACATGTCAATAATCTGCTGAGACAGCTTGATAGCGCTTTCGTCGTCAGGGACCGATGTTACTAGGTCATCCATATACAAATTCGAGCAAGCTATTTTGGCAGCATCCGGGAAAAAGTGTTCTTCGTCACTGGCTAACTGGCGTACAGTACGCATTGCAACAAAGGGACTGGATTTCAGTCCGAAAGGAACACGAGTGAACTGAAAGGTGCGTATTTTTTCATTTTCGTTGAAACGAAATAAAATTTTCAAATATTTGCGGTGACATTCCGGTACACTAACTTGCAAATACATTTGTTTGATATCTGCAGTCAGAGCAACTGGATACAAACGAAAGTCCAATAAAAGGAGAAAAAGGTCTGCCTGCAGGTTAGGACCTGTGTGCAGAATGTCATTCAAAGACAAACCAGAGTGCGTTTTAGCACTGGCATCAAGGACGACCCTTAATTTGGTGGTTGCTCTATCTTGTTTGATAACAGCGTGGTGCGGTATGAAGTAACCTTCATCAACATTTTCTGAAGATTGAACTTCCGATAAATAGCCATTATCAATATAGTCAGCAATGACTTTGTTATAATCTTCACGAACTTGGGGGCTGTGATTAAGCTTACGTTCGAGAGCAAGAAATCGACGGTGCGCAACTGCACGAGAATTGCCCAAATCCTCAGGACTCTTACAGAAAGGAAGAGCCACTTCGTAACGACCGGAACTATCACGAGTAACTGAATTAGTAAACTGGTTTTCACAATCGGCTTCGTCAGGTGAAATAAAACGTTTTGTCGGAATTTCCTCTAATTCCCAAAATTTATGAAGACAAGACTCTAACCCACTCAATGTGACTGCGTGAAAGGCAGAGGATTGGTCAAAATCAACAATTGACGAAGGAACATCACCCATGAGAATATACCCAAAGGTAGTCAAAAAAGCTGGTGGGGCTGCAGTGCCAGAATTGTAACGATCACCTAAGTAGATGTATGGAAACAATTGAGCACCAATGACCATGTCAATGTTTCCAGGAATATTCCATGTCAGGTCCGCTAAAGGTACCTTCTGAAGGAAGTCAAAATCACGACTATTAATTTCTACGGAAGGTAATTTGTCTGTAATACAATCTACAACTAACGCTTGAATGTTGTATTTGTGCGCTGAAACACGAGACTCAATTGTCATACAAATATAACCCAGTATAGGACGAGCCGACATACCGACTCCTTTGAGAGACGAATTATAAAGCGGTATTACAGGCAAATTCAATAAATCGCAGCACTGTTTGGTAATTAAATTATTTTGTGACCCATTGTCTAACAAAACACGAATTACCTTGCGGTCATTATTATTGTTAATTGCATAAACTTGCGCGGTCGACAAAAGTATCGTAGTACGGGAAGTATTACGTGAAATCATAGTAGCGGGCGAAACATTAGAGTCTCCAGCCACAGGTGGGGCGGGGGCGGGGGCGGCCGCGGCAGGCGTGCGCGGGATCGACTCGTGAGCGGGGTGCATTACAACCGGAGCGGGTGTAGTTGTCGATGGAAAAGCGACCTTATTTTCATTAGAATAAGATTCTCTTTGGGGAAAATTGCGAGGTGTATTATTATTTGATACAGTATTTTTATTAAAATGTAATAGTGTATGGTGTTGTTTTTGACAATGATTACACACGTGACGCGAATTACAATTTGAAAGTAAATGCGTGGAACTCAAGCAATTAACACAGGCGTTTTTTGATTTAATAAAATCATAGCGCGCTTGGGGCGAAGGGAGATTTTTAAACGTGGTGCAATTAAATATTGTGTGCTCATTATTATTGCACATTAAACAAGGTGATGCTGACTTATTAGCATTGTTTTGAGTAAGAAATGTGCGCGAATTGCGATTATCATATTTACGGGGATTATTATTTGACGTTGACTGTCTGTTCTGAGGTGACGAATAATTATTATTGGTGAGATCTAATATTTTTACTTGATCTTGAATAAACGAAATAAATTCCTTGCAAGAAGGGACAACATTAAAGGTGTTACGTACAGACAATTCAAAGGATTGTGCACTTTGTACATCTACCCGTTTAAGAGCGAAATACAAAAATATGAAATCAGCGAGATCTGGGATATTAAGTTGCTTTAGAGCAGCAATTGAGGCAGAAAATCTTTCAATAAATGTGCCTAGTGACGCTGAGGAGTGATCACAATTCTTGGAATCAAAGATATTATTTAAATAAAACGTACCAAGTGCACGCTTGTCTTGGTATTTTTTGACCAAACTATCCCAAATAATTTTATAAGTCTCGCCTGTTGGAATTATTCCCGCTACAACTTTTAAGGCATCATGAGACAATTTTCCAATCAAATATTGAATTCTCTGCGAATCAGACAGTTGTGGATTAAGGTGAATATTAGTTTTGAAAGACTCGTAAAAAGTAGGCCAGTTATCAGTCTTACCATCGAAACTTGGGATTTCAATTGGTGGCAATTTAACAATATGCTGAGGTGTTTTATACGCTGACGCTGACATGGCAGCTTTATCAATTTTATTTCTGATGCGTTTAATCCTGCTATACATTTCATCAAAATCGGTCAAGCATTGAAAATCAGGGACATAATTTTCTACGTGCGCTAAATTCATCTGGTTTATTTGATCAACCAGAGCTGAAAATTCCTCCCGCATTTCACTGATAGTTTCTGAATCAGCCATGAAACTTTCGGTGGAACGAAGCTCAACGTCTGCTGAAACATTTACCTTTTTAGACTGGTCGTTAATCTTACTAAGTCTTTGGAAAATAGCTTCCCTTTTAGACAGAAGTAGGGTCAATTTATTAGTATCCATATTTATCTTTCAAAATGAAAAAAGCGGGGCGAATAAATATGGTGGGGAAGAGAAACGAAAAATATATAAAAATTACACAGGTGAAAAATACTGATAAGAATCCGGCTCGAAGGACCAAAAGGAAATGGTGTGGCTTGTAAGGACCACACCTTCAGGAGAAGGAGAAATAGATTCTCGTTGGTGACGAAAGGAAAATTGGAGTGCTTCCTTAGCGAGGGGGCGGTACAGGTGCGGCGGTCTACAGTAATATGTTCTACAAAACAACAAATTAAAACACACTAAGGTGGGCACTTACCAAAACTCCGGTGATGATGAACGATGAACTGATTAGGATCGAATAATATCTGGTGCGGCAAATCAGTTGTACGTATTATAAGGAGAAAATTTCTAAGCGTTTTTCTCCAAAGGTGACAAGATGACAATTAAAATTTGAAAAGACGAAGAATTTGTTTTAGTACTATTTTCGAATGTTTTGAAATAGCGCCCTCTATATTTTTTAAGGGACACTAGCTGAATGATAAGGCAGTGCCCGTAGTGCGTGCCGTGGATGGCAGATGTCGCTAGTAAAACATACCACGATAAACCACGCACAACCAGTCACCTTTTCTAAATTATAAAAGTTTATAGAACAGATTCATAGATGGCAGGACAGGAAACTGTAGTTACAAAAGTAATAAAATTAACAACAAACAATAGATACCCATAGATATCGCAAAGAGAGAGAGAGATAATTATTCAAAAGTAATTTCTTAGCATAAAGCATATTCGTTTTCTGTGGAAGAAGAATCTTGACAGTAGCCGACAGCCGTCAATGTCAGGTGTCATCAATCAACCTGTCAAAAATATTTTTCTGGAAAGGTGTCCACGAAAAACTGACACGCTTTCATTTATTAATTTCAAAGTATTTGTACTTTGAAAACACTATAACTTATTGTATTTCTAAGTTCTTAATCTAAGTTTAAACTTAATTTGATTCAGAAGAAACCGCAAACATGAGTACCATTCTGGAGAAAATTGCCGCCATCGAGTCCGAGGTTTGTACGAGAGGTTATGTTCAATTCACCTTTTTAGCGACAATACTACGTTAATTCACGATAAAGTATAATACAAGAATAATCGAACATCGCTTCGAGCAAAATCTGTGCAAATTTCCAGTAAAAATGTGTCCTAGTTTTACAATGACAAAAAACTGTTACAGATGGCCCGGACACAAAAAAATAAAGCAACAGCGCTTCACTTGGGTATCCTTAAAGCTAGACTTGCTAAATTGCGACGTGAGTTGATCACGCCTAAAGGTGGCGGCGGCGCAACTGGCGAAGGTAAGAGGCATCTGAACTTCTGACCTATTAACATATTATTTGTGTTATAAATATTTGCTGGCTTACAACTTTAACTTTGGTGACTTGACAAAACAATAGCAGTACTTAAAAATTTTGTCTGATCTGTATTTAGTTTTTGTTGTCTGGGTCATAGGCATAATCTCCCATTATAGTGTTTAAAACTCTAGTTTTACTGCGCTTGCATAATTAAAGGGCAGGCAGGGAGTTGAGATAACTGGTAAAAATCTTTATTTCAGAGTTGATTAGCTAAGGTTCAAATTATTTTATTTTTTCTATTGTAGGAATTGCCTTATAAAGTGTCACAGTTGAATAAAAATTACTATTTTAAATAATCCAAAGCCTACTTTAATACACAGGTTTCGACGTTGCTAAGACTGGTGATGCGCGTATTGGATTTGTAGGCTTTCCCTCAGTGGGGAAGTCAACGTTATTGTCAAACTTAGCTGGAGTATACTCTGAAGTGGCAGCATACGAGTTCACAACGCTGACCACTGTGCCGGGCTGTATCAAGTATAAAGGAGCTAAAATTCAGGTAAATATAAGTTATGTTATTAACCTTCTGTGAGAATCTTATGACATTACTGCTTTTATTTTTAACATAAGTGAAAAAAATCTGGTATGCCATTATTATTATTTTTATTATCTATTCAATTGATAGTTATTTATTTATTATACTTACAAGAAATTATGTTTGCCATCTAAAATATCTCTTAAGACTATAAGAGATATTTTAGATGGCAAACATAATTTCTTTATTTCTCATTATTTCATAATTTCGTATCTAAATAAGATATACAAATAATGGAGAATTATTGTTGTTATGTAAACAATAACATAACATTGTTACACTTTTATTGAATTATATATAAAATAAAAATAAAATTTGCTTTTCTTCATGATTCTTTCCTATAATTAAAGTAGATAATAGAACAAATAATGAGGACCATACCATTCCATCCATCATGGCATTTTCTTCAAACATCTAACATAATCTTATTTCAATGATTTCAGCTCCTCGATCTCCCCGGTATCATCGAAGGTGCCAAAGACGGCAAGGGTCGAGGTCGTCAAGTCATCGCCGTAGCCCGGACTTGCAGTCTCATCTTCATCGTCCTAGATGTCCTCAAGCCGCTGCAGCACAAGAAACTACTCGAACACGAGTTGGAAGGCTTTGGGCTGCGGTTAAACAAACAACCACCGAACATACACTTTAGAAAAAAAGATAAGGGTGGCATCAATTTGAACACTACCGTTAGTATTTTATTTCAGTAATATTGGTCATTGATGTCATGTCTAATTTTTTTTAGCACCTAATGACCTGATGACTTCATTATGATGGAAGTCATTATAGCATCAGCATTCTTACTCCTTGTAATATTATTGGCAAAACATTTAGAAATACAAAAAACATCAGAAAAATATTACTTACCAACAACTATTATTATTATTACTTATTAGGTACAAGATAAAATGTATGCACTGTAAGGTATTATTATTAAATTAAGCTACCAACTTCAAGGGTTTGACTTGTTCTGCAATCATTAATTGATAACTGTTTGCTTTAAAAATGTATCTAAAGCAGATATAAATATCTCTTTGTTTCATTAATTGATATATCTCATCTCTTATTTCCAGTGCCCCCAATCAGAGTTAGATCTGGAGACAGTACGAACCATTCTCTCCGAATATAAGATACATAACGCTGATATAACTCTGCGGTATGATGCGACGAGCGACGACCTCATCGACGTGGTTGAGGGGAACAGGATATACGTGCCGTGCATCTATTTGCTTAACAAGATCGGTTAGTAGTTTTTTCATTTATTTATAGATTTTGTCCATCAGATAATCAGGTGTGATGTAGTGATGAGAAAGACCTTACCCTGTTTTTTTTACATTGATATTGAGCAAAATTATACAAAAACATCCTCATCAAACGACGACGCGTTTGGTGTATTCGTTAGCGCTCCTGACTATTACGCCGGCCGTCGCAGGTTCGAATCCCTCAAAGGGCAAATGGTTGTGTGATGAGCACGAACATTTGTACCTAAGTCATGGATGTTCTTATGTATTTATGGGAGACGCGCCCCCATCATAATCGTTATCTGGTTCTTCGTAACACAAGGAAGAATATTCCTTACCACGAAAACCAGACAATTGGTGTGTTGTCTGGCGCATATATATTTATATTTCAATGGCCTGGGAGACGTTAAAAAAAACTCATACCTCATTTGAATACGTAATAAACAATTTATATAAATGCCAACATCTAAAAGTTTAAAGTATGGAATGTTTCATAGTAAAAGATAACGCAATGTTCGTGTACACATAATTATATCCCACTATTAGGTCTCAGCTCATTGATAACTTGAGTCTTAAATGTTGGTGTTATAAATGAACTGAATTTTTAGGGTAGCCCAACAAGAACACCCTTATTAATAAACATTTAATCTTGAATTTCCAGCTTAGATGTTTATTGAGCTGGTCTTAAAAAAAATAACTCGATTCGTGTTTACTTATGTATTCCAGATCAAATCAGCATAGAGGAATTAGATGTGATCTACAAAATCCCCCACTGCGTGCCCATCTCGGCTCATCACAAGTGGAACTTTGACGATCTTCTAGAGAAAATGTGGGAATACCTCAAACTCATCAGAATATACACAAAGCCTAAAGGACAGCTGCCAGATTATAACTCTCCGGTTGTTTTGCACGCAGATAAAACTTCTATTGAAGATTTCTGTAATAAATTGCATAGGTCGATTGTAAAAGAATTTAAATAGTGAGTATAATTTTCTGTTATTTTATCAATGCCCTTAAAATTTGCTTGAAATTCCCTCTTTATGAGATAACTACGAACTCACTAATGTCCACTTGCATTGGTTATAAGTGAACTCTTGAGATAATGATGTTGAGAGAGCTATTTCGCAACATTGATGAGGTGACTCAGCCTACTCGTTAAAGAAAGCACTTGCAAAATTCAACAGGCTTGCCAATGTCTCGGTCGCCGAGTGGTATAGGCATGCGCCTGGACAGCGTCAAAAACAGGGTTCTGATTCCTTGTCTGACACAGTTGATTTTAACAAGTGCAATCTAGTGATATCTCTGTTATAGATATCTCAAGAGTTATTGGAGAGGGTTAAAGTAGGCCTCTGCCAAGCGATTGGTAGACAGTGGCTGAAGAAGAAGTTAAAGATATCTGATGTTGCTGTCAATTGCCTAAATACAGACAGTTTTTTTTAGATACTTTAACTAATCTTAGTTAAAGTAGTTAGTTAGTCTCCTAACTTTAAAGTATAAAGTAAAGAGACTTTTTATGTACGGACGACAGCACGTCAAGCTAAACACTGCGTTATCGTATGCTGTTGGAATAAGGGCTATATTTCAACAACAATGTGTGATGTGCTGGCGACTGTACTGAAAAGTTATAATATCAAATTATAGTATCAAACATTTCAAAATTAATTGTTTTCTTAATCTTTTCCAGTGCTCTTGTTTGGGGTTCATCAGTGAAACATCAGCCGCAGAAAGTGGGTATCGAACATGTGCTAGCTGACGAAGATGTTGTACAAATTGTAAAGAAAGTCTAAACTAAACATTGTAAATGTATTGAAGAGTATAACGTTTTTACTAAACGAATATCTGATATGTATGGTATGAATGAATATGTTGCTGCTCGGGCTATCTGAAAAATATGTTTCATTATTGATAAATATCATATCATCAACATAGTTGAGGATCATAAGATTAAAAGGAAGACGTTAATGTAAAAATAATATAAGTACACATCATCATTGTTTAGTTATTTTGACATATTTTTCAGATAATTTGACTAAAATTGTTAAAATTATCTATCAGCAGTATCATAATGTATAATTTTCAATGATTTGTTTTATGACAGAATATTTTTGCATTTACTTTTCATAAGAGCTCTATGATTTGTCGATGTGTCACTTGTTTTTGCGATTTATTTTTGCTTAACCCGTTCCGCGATTTGTGCACACCCCTCTGTGCATAAGTTTTTGTACCGCGACGCGATTCGTGCACATACCCGTGTGCATAAAGCTATTGGTCAATTTGTCGTTTGTTTCTTCGGTCCGAATTTAGCTACTGACAGTGTTGGCTGCATGGAATGAGTCTATGGTTCATAGAGAATATTTTTTTTATAATGTTCCCAGTACAATTCGGAACAAATCATCGAGAAAAAGAGAATTGAAAAAAAGTTGGGTCTGGGAATGGAAAGGCCGCCATATTCGTTCCGGTGATTGTGATTAGTGTGTGTATTATTATGGATTCTCGTCGAAAACGGTAAGTAATTTTATGAGATTGTTATTTGTAATTACTGAGAAAATAATGGTGAACGATATATAAGTATTGGTTTCTGTAAATTTGTTTCTAAAGGTAGTGAAAAAACCGACAAACTTTTCAAACAGGAAAATTTTGATAGGTTATGTCTCATATTTCGTCAGATTTTGTTTGCAAAATATGCTGTAGCCGACAAGAAATGCATATAACTTTATCGTTAAACTATCTAGCAATCGTGTAACCATCGTTTTTTGTATAAATTGACTGTTTATAAACATGAAAGTCGAACAAAACAAAAATCTAAGTTTCCATAGGTAGACATTTTGACCCAGTACCGTTAGCAAATACATTTCATTTCGTAAAACTCGATACTATCTAAAAATTGTGTAAAGTTATTGAATATAAATCTGTCGTGGCCTATTTTTGTAAATAAGTTGAAGATGTATTAGACAAATAAGGGTTGGAGTAAAGCAAAGGTTGTGCCAGGTGTTTGGGACTTAGAAAAAAATTACAAAAAGTATGAAACATATAAAAACCGAAACCTTTATATTTAATCGTATAAAGAGGCTAAAAATAAAGCCTTTTTGTACTTGTGTTTTTTTTTATCCGATGCATAGTTTGGCGGGAAAATGTGTTCGAAGGGGAGGTTCATATTTTTACTTTTCCCATCTAATAGTTAATGTTTTATTTTTATAGACTTGCCAGATTGAGATCGGTCTCGGCGTCGGACCGATCACGGTCAGCAACGCCGAGCCGCCCATGCGCCTCATCCAGGCCCTCGGCCGCCAGACGGGCTCAGATTATGGGCCTCGCATTAGAGGGTCCCAAAAGAAGAAACCCCGAGGTTGAGGCACCACCGCCAAAATGGCAGTAAGTATTACATTTAAATGATGGTTCTCCGTGATTTCGTCAAATACAAACATTAAGCCCTTATTTACCCTCTTTGCATAAATTATACCAAATGTATAGGAATAAAACTCATATTTCGCGCGTATTTCCTTATTTCTTAGATGTTTATACATTTTGTCTTTTGTTTCAGAGCCCTTGCCGTCAACTGATCCCTGATGGATCCTTGCTGGTTCGAGTCCCGACCGTGCGCAATATTTGGTTGCTTATTTTCTTTTCAGAATAAAATATGACACTGTGAATGTTAAAAAAAATACTAACCCATTCTAAACCAAAGTTTTAGTTTTTATTTATTTTATTTTATTTTTATTACGTTTTACTTTCCAATTATAAATAAAACACTTGTAACTTTCTTATTTGTTTCTTTTACCTTGTGTTTACACTATATTTACTATGACGCTAGCCTTTGAAGCAAGTAAACGAGCGAAATACTTGCGCGGATGGTATGCGCTGGGGGTCGGCCGTGCAAGCACTCCGCTTGTTTACTCGCTCCAGCTGCTTACGTAAGAATCTTACTACAAAGTTCCATGATTTCACACTCAAAAATTATGAACTAACATGAAGACTTGCACCCCTCCATATTTTATCTCCTCTAGTTTTTTTTCGGGAGATAAAATAAGCAAGTTGTAGAATTAAATTAATAAATAAAAATAAATAATAAAAAATAAAAATAAATAAATTAAATTAATTAAATTATAGCTAGAACCCTTCCATATACAAAATGATATTGTAGAATGGCCATTCATAAATTACGTTACGATGATTTTTGCTAATTTTTGACCCCCTCCTTCCTAAGAAAGATAAGGTTTAACAAATCATCACTACATAAATTAAATAAAACCCTACATGGTCAGCCCTCCTCCCCCCTAAATTGTCTAACGTAATAAATGTATGGCCATCTACAATTTTTCCCCAGCTCTAACATATTCCTGAACCAAATTCATCAAATTCGGTTAAGTAATTTATCCACGTAAAAGTAACAGACATACAATTATCGCTAATAGAGGAAAACATCTTTCATCAATTATATTTTTGAACTTTTTATACAATTAAGTCATCATATTTGCTAGTTCTTTACAATTACTTGCATTTTACGAAAAATAACGATAACCACCCTAGGAAACCATATTTTTAAACATTTATTTTATTAGGGTAAACATGAAAAAAGTTTATAAATATATGCTTATATGCTTGGCCACCGAATACTCATTCACCGCAGATCCGAGTGGATGGCACTGAACTTGGTAATATTTTAATTTTTTATTCTTATAATAGTTCTATAGTGAATATTCATAAAGTTGCTAAATTGTCGCATAGAAAATAAATAACCAGTAACAACACACCTTCACAGGTACGAAACACGTTTACTTTTATTATTCTAAACTATTTTACAAAGATTCTTGAACAAGATGTAAAAAAATAATTTTTCGTCTTGTAGATTTTTCTGTCAACTGTACCGGCCGGTCAGTTACGGCCGAGCGCGCGTGTCGGCGCCATCGCGCGATGGCTACCAATGTTTATAAATAATCTTTTGAGTATCAAATAACGTGTTTCAAAGTGTTGTTATGATGTAATAGTTTCTTTATGTTGTAAACAATGAATTACAAGTGTTGTGTGAATCCCAGTGAATGGTGAATTTGTGTAAAGTGATGTTGAAAGTGATAGTAGGGGGTAAGAACAACATAACCTAAAAGTTTTCTGCCTGTTTTAGCGACTGGTGAGTAATTTAAAGACATATAGCTCTAAATAGGGAACTGGAAATTTACCGCAGAACACTGTGGTGTGTAATAAATGTTGTTATTGAATACCGTTTTGCTAGAATAAATCGATTTATGAAGTGCTATGAAAAAAATGGAGGCGGCCATTTTGCTGACGACAACATCGGTAGTGTACACCCGGGTGTGCATTCTCGTTCAAAAGGTTAAAATAACAATTTAAGTGTTTTAAGAAATACACAGAGGAATAGCAAAAACTTTCTTAAAAACACTGTCTGCCACATCGTGAAGTCATGGAGCAGTCTGGCTTAAGACATAATAACCAATCATTAAGATTATTTGTGTCTTATTATTACATTATGTTAAGATTACTTACTACGACATTAGGAATTACTAAACATTTTACATGGCGCAAGGATTTTATACACCTTTGCTTTTCTTTCTGTTGGGATGTTTTATGTGTTGTACAGTATGCTCATTAAACCTAAACATGATATTTTGTTTTTTATTCACATTCCCTTCTTGAATTAAAAATTTCTAAAGTAGACAGATGAAACCTCGCCCCACCACACTATCTATAATTAAAAGATAAATATTATATTTATTATATATTTAGAACTT